>OZ012615.1:14865006-15465006 GCA_963942555.1 Aleiodes leptofemur
AGAGTTTTTTCCCCAATTTCTAGGCAAATGCGGTACTGTTAGAAATAATGATAATGTTAATAATATATATGAAATAACATATTTGTAGCATAATATCTTTGTATCTTTATTGTTCATCAATAAATCAATGTTACTTTGTTATCCTCCAATATGTACGCCGAAAACAATCGGGGCTACTGGCCTGGGTACATCATATCTCTAATTTTTTTCGAAACTTCAAATAAGTAATTTCAGGTCTGAAGCGACAAGTTGTTTTTCAGGGTAATAAAGATGCTTTTGCAAGATAAGAATCACTAAATCTTTTTAAATTAGAACATAATCAGCTCTTCCATTTTCTTCCCCTTTTTCTGGTCTTGAAGTCCTGATGGGATATTATACAATGGAATTTTCAAGGTTGAAAAATCGTTTTGCTCAATATTTCAGATTCAGAAGACGTCACTGGATATTCTACCTGATATTCTAATGGATAGACTTTTTGAAGTATTTCTTGGCAAATGAGGAGGAGGAGAAGGATTTAATCAAGAAGTAGACACGATTTTCGTTAGATAACTTTTTTAAAATAAATATTCGATCAAACATGGTATCACTACATTCTTATCAGTTGAAATATGATCCATCTGACGACATTAATATCAATATGATGACACATTTACTGAGGCCGACGTTGATTTATAATAATTTTTATCAAAAATACGGTAATCTATTACCAAATTTTCCCTCTTTCCCCTCAATATTTTTAGTCTCAGTCACAAAAACCGTCTTCTTCTCTTCTATTTACTCGCTTCTTTTCCAAATTTTTCTGTATCACTCGTCGATAAAGCAGAGACTTTCAAATATCATAACCATCACATGCAGTGAGCAGTTTTCAAAGAGTCACCATCAAAAATTCGAATGCACTCGTTCTCGTCTCCTATCCCAACCACGCTCTTTGCTACTTACCCAACTACAGACAGCTCCCGTAAGAAAAACAAATCGCAAGTGCTCACAGATTCTCAAATCTGATTTCAACGATTTTTCCTCTTTCTCAATTTATCCATTATCAATTCATCATCAATTATCATCATTAATTGATTTATCATCCTTTATTTATTCATCCTGGGAAGCTAAGCATACCATGATGAGAGGAATTTGTAATTTCCATTGGGGGCCGGAAAAATGAAGTTAAAAATAATAACTCAAATAATTAAGTAAAACATTGTTGAAAGGAGTTAAGCAGTCGAATAAAAATTTCCCATTCGTTGCTAAAAATTAAATTTACAAATTAAACCCCAAGATTACCCATCACAACGGATCTTACAATTTTCTGTCTAATGAGCTCAAAAAAGATTATTGAGTTTGAAAAAAAAGAATCCAAAAAAAAAGCATATTTCATTTTTTTCTTAGTTCAACTTTGAATACTTTGCTTCTCATTCAAAATGATTATCGACAGCGGATGACCTTCAATATATGCAAATTTCAATCATCAAAACCAATTTTTTTTGTTCAAAAATGTTAAAAAATCATGAGAAAACGTTCCAAACGGCATCACAATTTCATTTACAAATCGAAAAGTGAGGCTTTATTTCTAACTCGTGAGCTATGTGGAGGAAGCTGATAATGTATCTAAATTTTATATTGTGAATTTTCTACCGTTTGTAGATAGTTTGCATTTTTAGCCATGACGTGATAGATAGGAAAATAAAAAGCATCCGAATTGCCCATTACGATCAACGCGTATGCCCAGTTTCGCAAGTGCAAGTGATTCAGTTCAACACTGTTCGAACCACTTCAAGCCGTAAAGAACACAGCCCTGGATTCAGATACGAGCTCAGGCTTCTTGAGTGAACTATAATGCAGACATAACTATAACTTCCCCATACGATTTCCATCATATGTCAATTTCTTCCTAATATAATTCCTTCCTAATGACCAACATATTCATTTAAAAATGTTTGATCCACGGTCAAGAATTTTGAAAAATATCCTTTCGTTTTTTTATGAATCCAATGCAGTATCGTAGTGAACGACATCCGGAAACGAATTCCTTCAAAGTTTGTCATGAGTCTGATAAGACTAGATTCCGAAAAAACCATCAATTTTTTCTATCAACTTCTTGCACTCATAAATTCACTAGGACAACCAATGTGCGAACCCCTAAATATATAATGTCGTCCCCTCTCTTATAATGTCTGTTGTCCTGGAGATTAGAGTGCTATATGAAGAGAAAATGTGAATACCTTTGCCTAAGTTCCCTCGGAGAAAAGAAACATTATTGTGCTTCAAATCTAGAAGGTTGAAGAAACAGTTGATATCCAGATATTCAAGGATCATTCCTCCAGAAAGTTCTACACCATGAAGTTTCTTTTGATATCAGCACTGCTGATTATGGTCATCATGACTATGAATAGTGAGTAGATATCAACATAATTTGGATACGACATCTAAGAAATCGTTTGTTCATTAGATTCAATTAGTCTGGCAGTATACAATGGAAAACAGGCAGTAGGAAATGAGTTCAACTGGGTGGTCGTAGTATACGTGAAAAGGGAAAATGTGGGATCAGTGGGTACTGGTTCTATTATCAGTGAATTGCATATTCTTACGGCAGCTCATTGTGTCAAAAATGTTAAAGAGGAAAATGCCAAGATTATTGCTGGTGCGGTTTCGTTATACAATCCCGCTAGGTCCGACCATCGTGTGCGAAAAATTAGGAAACATGAATTGTATGGAAAAGAGTTTATGAGCCTCCGAGGATTTAATTATGACGAGGCAGAATATGCATCTAGTGATATAGCTATATTGACTGTAAGTCATTCATAAAGAAAAATTGAACATCATTGCTCATGAATCTCTTCTATTTGAATAACAGTTGGAAACTGCACTAACATTTGGAGAAAATATCGGAAAAATTTCATTACCAACTCACGAGCTGGATCTTTCGCAACGTCCACTTTGCAACGTGGCTGGCTGGGGCCATGATGTCACAGGCACGCCGAGTAAGATCTTACTATGGACTGCTATCAGAATGGGAAGTGAAACGGACTATTCGAGTCCGTTCTGCCGAGCTGAATACAGGATGATGTGTGGAATGAGTCCAGATCGTAACACGTACTTAGCTGGGGTAGGATGCTAATATTTATTAGGCAAAATAATATATATCATATATTGATAAGCGAATGTTTTAGGGCGACAGTGGTTCAGGTTTACAGTGCAATGGTGTTTTAGCTGCAGTACATGTGGCAGGTGGTAGAAACGTTAATCTCAAAATGCTGTTCCAAAGTGTCTTTCATCATCTACCGTTTATATACAAAGCCATGAACGAGGACGAAGACAGTATTGCAACTACTACAACTCCCACAATTAGCAAGCCAAGGCGATCGAAGCCTGGCACATGTGTTTGTCTATGAAGAGTAGTTATTGTGATTCTATTTAAAATTCTGTGCGTTAGCGGATGATGCAACGCAAAATTTCAGGTAATATCATAATATAATAATTTAGGTAATATTAATGTGAAAATATTAATTACGTACTTCTTGCTACATATTTGAAACATAATATCTCTGTGTCTTTATTCTTTATCAATAAATCAATGAGTTCACTTTACAAACTATGAGTTAATATTGAAATTATTGAAAGTCCAGTATCCAGTCCAATATGTGCCAGTATCAACAATCTTATCTTCTGGTACTTGTCCCTCTAGGGGATATATAGCCAATAAGGAGTAAGAACATTCTTACCTTCACTCGCAAAATCCGTTTTCTTCTCTCCCACTCTCCCAAGTCCCCTACCTCCTGTCGGCAAAGCAGAAACCTCCCTTCATTACCACCTCATCCGCACTTCCCCATGACTCACCTCTCAAAGATTCAAATGCCCTCCCCTCCCCTCTCTCAACCACCGTCTCCAGCACGTGTGCCCCCTCACAAACAACCTTCGAACCAAAACATACAAACCGTAAGTACTCTCTCACCCAAAAAACCCCCGAAAAATGTGATATTCTTGGCACATACCCAAGTAGAAATCAGCCTAAAAAGAAAAACCAATCTAATTTTCCCAAAAATTTTCAGAAAATGTCGTCGTCAGAAGATATTCGCACGGATTCAAGTCCCCCAAGAAAGAAATTGTCTTTGTCTCCAATGCACACGAGGCGTTACTTCAAATCCCCGATAACGCCAGAAGAATCAAAGCGTCTAATCGATTATTTACACTCGAAGGATGAGTCCTATAATCAGCTGATGGACCTGACGAAGGACATTCACTTATACCTGACGAGCCTGAAGACCTTGAACCTCTCTGGAAGCCTTCTGAGCACTTTACCCGAGGCTCTGTCCCTTCTCCAGCATTTAGAAGACCTCAACCTCTCCAAAAACCGCTTCTACTGTGTTCCGAAAGTGGTACAAGACCTCAAATCGCTGAAGTCATTGTCCCTAAAACTGAACGAAATCACAGAACTTCCGCAGCTGGATTTGCTCGAGAATTTGGAGACGCTGGACCTTTCCCACAACAAATTGACCAGCCTCCCCCCCTCTTTCTCCTCGATGACCTCGCTCATGACCCTTGACCTGTCCTTCAACAGCCTCAAGGTCATCCCAACGTGTCTGCAAAAAGGCGTTATTAATCTAAAGCATCTCAACGTCTCGAGCAATCTAAGACTGAACCTAAATTCTTCGGTGAAGAGCCACAATCTTAGGGAATTCATCGCCAAAGACATATCCTATGGTTTTGCCTTTCCCAAATGGCTTCTGTCAGGAAAAAACTCGGTTTTTGAGGAGATCAACTTGAGTAGGACGAAGTTCGATAAGGTCTTTGTGCCTATTGCCAAAAAAGAGACTATGATCAAGAAACTGAGTCTTCAGAATTGCTGTATTAATCGTCAACAGCTTCAGAAAATTTTAGCTAATGTCATTGGGCTAAGGTACTTTTGTAAAGGTTTTATGAAGGGTTTATGAAAGTTTTATAAAACTTTTATAAAAGTTTTATGAAAATTTTATAAAAAAATTTTTATAAAAGTTTGATGAAATTTTCATAAAAAATTTAGAATTTCTGGAAAATTTCAAATATTAGAATGAGAATTGATTTTTGAGAATGAAAATGGGAAAATGAAGGTTGCCGGAAATTAATTTGAGGAAATATGGGAAAAAATTAGGAAGAAATTTCATAAAAATTTTGAAAATTCGGGAAAATCTTGAATATTAGAATAATAACTTATTTTTGAAAATGAAAATGGGCAAATAAAGGTTGCCATAATTTAATTTAAGAAAATATCGGAAAAAAATTCAAAAAGAAATAAAATTTATAACAATTTTATGAAAGTTTTGTAAAAGTTTCATGAAAATTTCATAAAAATTAGGAAAAAACAAAATTTCACAAAAATTTTATAAAAGTTTCATGAAAATTTTATAAAAATTTCGAAAATTCGGGAAAATCTCAAATATTAGAATAAAAACTGATTTTTGAGAATGAAAATGGGCAAATGAAGGTTGCCGGAGTTTAATCTCAGAAAATATCGAAAAAAATTTCGAAAAAAAAAAATTTCATAAAAATTTGATGAAAGTTTCATAGAAATTTCATGAAAATTTCATTAAAATTAAAAAAAAAATAAAATTCATAAATGTTCTATGAAAGTTTTATCAAAGTTTCATAAAAATTGGGGAAAAAAATTTTTTATAACAATTTTATGAAACTTTTATTAAAGTTTCATGAAAATTTCATAAAAATTTCAAAAAAAAACGAAATTCATAAATATTTTATGAAAGTTTTATCAAAGTTTCATAAAACTTTCATAAAAATTGCGAAAGAAAATTTCATAACAATTTTATGAAACTCTTATCAAAGTTTCATGAAAATTTCATAAAAATTTCGAGAAAAATGAAATTTCATAAATGTTTGATGAAAGTTTCATGAAAATTTCATAAAAATTAAAAAAAAAACTAAATTCATACATATTTTAGCAAAGTTTTATCAAAGTTTCATAAAACTTTCATAAAAATTGCGAAAAAAAAAATTTCTTAACAATTTTATGAAACTCTTATTAAAGTTTCATGAAAATTTCATCAAAATTTCGAGAAAAACGAAATTCACATTTTTTTTATGAAAGTTTTATCAAAGTTTCATAAAAATTTCATAAAAATTGCGAGAAAAAAAAATTCATAACAATTTTATGAAACTTTTATTAAAGTTTCATGAAAATTTCATAAAAATTTCGAGAAAAAAATTTTTTATGAAAGTTTTATCAAAGTTTCCTGAAAATTTCATAAAAGTTCCAAAAATTCTGAAAACTCTCAAATATTAGAATAAAAACTGATTTTTTTTCTTTTTTTCAGGTACTTAAAAATAGGAAACAAGGATTTTGTCAAGAGTCGAAGCAATTTGATTGATCATGCAGCAATTCTGCTCATCCAGCATCCGGAAGAGCTTCTCGAGCTCGAGATCAGAGCAATTAATCTCAGTCTAATGCCAAAGGAAATCGAGAATTTTGTGAATTTACGTAAAATTAATGTGGGAAATAATCACTTGTCCTGGTTGCCAGATGAATTCTGTGCTTTAAAGATGCTGGAGGTCCTGATAATTGAGGACAATGCTTTGGTGAATCTCCCAGAGGGAATAGGAGGACTGGAAAATTTGAGAGAGTTCAGGGCTGCTGGAAATGGACTCGTGAGACTTCCAGAGTCTTTTAAATTACTGAAAAAATTAGAGATTCTGGATCTTTATGATAATAAGTTTAGTGAAGGGGTGGGGGGCATTGGGGGATTTGAGGCACTTTCAGCATTCGATTTCGAGATGAATTATGCTTCTGGTGAGGCATGTGAGGTGAGTTGGAGGGGGGAAAGAGAGGGGAAATAGGGAAATTCAGTTTTTTTTGAGTTTTTTCTGTTTTTTTTGGGGCTTTTTTATTAAATATTCCGAAAAATAATGGAGATAAGCTATTTTTTTTGCCTCAAGACGGTTTTTCAGAAATTATTGAGGGGTTTAGAAGAGGGCTTTCAATGAAATCGCTCTATCTCACTTAGTTTCCGAGGTATTTAAAAAAAAATAACGAAAAAAATGTCGATTTTTATTAAAATCTGAAAAAAATGAAACTTTTTTTAAAATCTTTTTTTGAGAATATCTTCAAAATTAATGGAGATACGCCCTTTTTGCCCTAAGTTGGTCTTGCAAAGAATTTTGAGGGCTTTAACACTGAATTTAGGTAAAATCGCTCTATCTCGCTTAATTTCCGAGATATTTAAAGAAAAATAACGCAAAAAATGTAGATTTTTTTTTAATCTGAAAAAAACGAAATTTTTTAAAAAATTCTTTTTAAGAATATCTCGGAAATTAATGGAGATACGCCTTTTTTGCACTGAGACAGTCTTGTAGAGAATTTTAAGGGCTTCAAAAAAGAATTCGGGTAAAATCGCTCTATCTTGCTTAATTTCCGAGATATTTGAAGGAAAAGAACAAAAAAAAAATTAATTTTTTTAAAACTGAAAAAAGTGAAATTTTTTTTTTCATTATTTTTCGAAGATATCTCGGAAATTAATGGAGATAGGGTGATTTTGCCTGAATCCTTTTTTGTACAAAATTTCAAGGGCTACAAAAAAGGAATCGGGTAAAATCGCTCTATCTCACTTAATATCCGAGATATCCTCAAATTTTTCGAAATAACTCAGAAAAAAATAGATTAGACCAACAAAATTCTAATTTTTTGAATTTATTATTTGATATTTTTCTTCTTTTCATTGCAGCTAACGAAAATTTCGTATGAGACATTGAAACTGATGATGAGAGGTGGTCAAGCAAACTTCAGACTCGATAGACAGAAAATTGCAACTCCAATTGGTTCTCCAAGAAGTGGAAAAACTGATTCTGATTTTGAAGTTTTCAGTGACTCGTCGATGTCAAGATACCGTACACAGTCTCAATTTTATCCGTGAGTCTTTTTTCAAAATTTATTCATGATTTTTTCGCTAATTTTTAAATTTTAGAGAAGAATTAAGGATGATTGAGAGGTAAAATCGGGGAAAAAAGTTAAATTTTTGCTATAAAATCGTTAATAACAATTGGTACGAGATGAAATTCTCAAATGTGATTCAGTGAATCTGTAAAGAATGTAATGAGGAATAAAATAAGCCATAGAAACAAAAAATTAATTGAAAATTGAAAAATTTTCATTATTTTTTACATTTCTTTAAATCTTGAAAAATATTGAATTGATAAAAAGACAGAGAATATCTCGGAAATTAAGCGAGATACAGCGATTTTATCCCAATCCTTTCTTGAAGCTCTCAAAATTCCCTAGAAAAAAGGATTGATGCAAAATCACCTTATCTCTTTTACTTTCCTCGATATTTAAAAAAAATAATAAAATTTAGTGAAATAGTAAAAAAACTAATATTTTTCCATTTTTACAGAATTGATGCAAAAAATTCACCAGAATCGGAAAATTGGGATGAACCAGATGATTCGAGTGACGAGTTCGATCCCTACAATCCTCAGCCTCCAAGGATCAAAGTAAAATTCACGTATCTCGATTGCTTGAAGCCACGTTTTTGCCCCAATGATATTCATCCCCTTCCTATACTTCAAAGAATCGCAATGGCGAGAGCCAGAGAGGATTATGAACCAGTTCCACCTCCTGTTAAAGGACAATTTAGTGATGCTGAGGAAAATTAGAAAGATTTTTTTTTTAATCAATAAGAAGAAACAAAATTTCAATTAAAAACTTTAAAATTTTGTTAAAAAAAAAAAAAAAAAATTTGTCAATCTGGTTTTTAAAGGGATCTCGGAAACTAAGCGGGATAGAGCAATTTTTGAGGAGACCTTTTTTGTAGAGAATCTTGAGAGCTACTAAAAAGGTCTCTATGAAAATCGCTCTATCTCGCTTAGTTTCCAAGATATTGAAAAAAACTGATGATAAAAGAAAATTGTCTGAAAATTTCACTTTTTTTTTGCATTTAAATATTTCTTTAATTAATTCATAAATTTTTTCATAATGATAAGCAAAGAGATGAAACACAGATTGTTTAATCATCAATTCTGCACCAATTAGGGGCACGTGAGGGGAAAACCCAACTTTTTTTACGTTTCTTTAATTTTATAAGTAATTTTAGTCGTGAAATTAATTTCAAAGTAAATAATTTCTTTTTGTAATATAATGAGAATTTATGATTTTTTTCTTAGTAATTTTTATTCAAATTTTTTAAAGCAAAATTTGATGATTCACTTTTTCTTCTATTTTGAAGTCATTAATTGGTGGAGAAGAAATAGAATATAAATGAGAAAACTAATGAAATTGATTAAAAAATGAAATTCTCTTGAACTCTATTATTTCATTTTCATTGAATGAAATATACGTGTAAATATACGTAGAGGAATTAATTTAGTAAAAGAAATCACTGTGATTTTAGTGAATTATTATCAGTTTATTTTGTCTCAATTATTAAAATTTAATTAGTCCTTAAAAATCATACATTGTAAAGAAAAATTCACAGAAACTAATTAGTACGATTTTTTTTTATGTTAAGAATAATTGTAAGGGATTAAAAAAATTATCTTCATCATTAAACTTCGATAATTAATATTGTAAAGAGTCTCCATGTCACTCGATTCACCTGCAAATCAATTTATCTTCAGTCCTGGTATTTTGTGTTTATTATTTCTGCGATATTGTAAATTGTATCGTTGACGTAATCTCGTTTTTTTAGCGGTGAAAAAACCAATTCCCATGTGAAGAAATTTCACATCATCTCGTGCCATTTCAAGTGATCTAGCTTGCTTGTTTGGCACCTGATGTCCAAAAATTCCATCCCGAAATTGATAATTTTGAGGATTTGTAGCGATATCTCCACCTGTAGAATAATCAAGTCAATTATTTGCCCATTATATCGTGATTATCTCCGTAACAAGTGGCTTCAGGGGAAAATGTCAGGAGACCTTTTTTGTAGAGAATTTCAAGAGCTACAAAAAAGGTCTCATGCCAAATTCTCGTAAATCCAATTGCTTCCGAGATATTCAGAGAAATGTAAAATTTCTGTAGCGAAGAGTCGATTTTTTCTTCTAATTTTTTGGAAATATCTCGGAAACTAAGCGAGATAGGGCGAGTTTGCCTCAATCCTTTTCAGTAGCTCTCGAAATTCTCTGCAAAAAGGATCAGGACAAAATCCCTCTATCTCGCTTACTTTCCGACACATTAAAAAAAAAGAAAATCGAAAAAAAAATTACCCAAATAAAATAAATAAAATAATTCGATTTTTCGTGGGTAGTTTTTCAAGAATATCTCGGAGACTAACTGAGATAGGGCGATTTTACCCGAATCCTTTTTTGTAGCTCTCAAAATTCTCTACAAAACCATCTTAGGACAAAAAGGACGTATCTCCATTAGCTTCCGAGATATTCAAATAAAATGAATAAAAAATGAAATTATTTCTTTTTCTCACCAAATGTCACCGCAAAGAGGAGCACAAAAACTGCTACACTTAGTTTCATTTTTTCTTCCGGTACTGACTGACTTTATCTGATCTTTTCATATTTATATTGTGATTAACAGACACAGACTCAGTTAATCTATGAGATCACACTAGTCCTCAAATATTGGACACTCTTAATTGTAATTGTAGCAATTGAAGAATCTTTTTTATCCACTTCTTCTATTCAATTGTCAATTATTCATCTCGTTTTTTTCTTTCCAGCATCAATTGTATGAAGACGTCATTACTCCAGAAGATTTATCGAAGTCGTAAATAATTTTTATCTATTAATTATTTTATTAGAATCTCACGTTAAGAATGATTGCGAGGTACAATCGAAAAAAAAGTTAAATTTTCGTATAAAATCGTTAATAACAATTTAAACAAGATGAAATTCTCAAATCTGATTCAGTGAATCTGTGAAGAATGTAATGAAAAATAAAATAAGCCTTAGAAACAGAAAATTAATTGAAAATTGAAAAATTTTCATTATTTTTTACATTTTTTCAAATTTTTCAAGATTCAAAGAAATGTAAAAAATGATGAAAATTCTTCAATTTTCAATTAATTTTTTGTTTTTAGGGCTTATTTCATTCCTAATTACATTATTTACAGATTCACTGAATCAGATTTGAGAATTTCATCTTGTATAAATTGTTATTAACGATTTTATACGAAAAATTCAACTTTTTTCCCAATTGTACCTCCCCATCATCCTTAATTTAAGTCATTTCGATTGAAAGTCGAATAAAAACTAATTATTATAAAAAGAAATGAAATTTTTATTTTTAAGGACACTTTCACAGAGTTCATGCAGAAATTATCATAGAAATTCAGTAGAAAAAAGCTAAAAAAAAGGACAAATCGATTCATTTTTGTCTTTATTTTCATCGAAATATCTCAAAAACTAATGGAGAAACGCCCTTTTTTTTACCTTAATTCGTGTTTTTTTCTAGAAAATTTCAAGGACTACAAGAAAGGATGAGAGGCAAAATCGCTCTATCTCCCTTAATTTCCCGAGACATTAAAAAAAAATTAAAGGAAAAAAACCCAATTTTTGGTTTTAAAGATTTCCATATTTTTGTAATTTTTTTATTAAAAATATCTAGGAAACTAAGCGAGATACGTCTTTTTTTACCCAAAAATCCTTTTTTAGAGCTCTTAAAATCCTTTACAAACAATCTTGAGACAAAATATCCTTATCTCCCTTAATTTCCCAAATATTCTCAAAAAAACAATTTTTAAAAAAACCCTTTAAATTAAAAGAAAAAAAAATTTCATTTCCCTCGCTCTTTTTCTGCAAATATCTCGGAAACTAAGCGAGATACGCTCTTTTCATCCGAATCCTTTTTTGTAGCCCCCAAAATTCTCTACAAAACCACTATCGTGCAAAATCGCTCTATCTCCCTTACTTTCCGAGATATCCTCAAAAGAAAAGACTCATCTCGAATTTTTGCTATTTGTTCCATTTCGCAGATTATCGAAAGCAGAAATGATAAATGCGCTCTGATTCGCGTGATCTCGCCAAGTCTCCGGAGACACTTTGCCCTTAATTTTATCGCTCTCGTCATTCAATTTCGCGAGTTCCCGCGCAAACGCGGGAAGCAGCGCTTCATTCAAAAATTTATTTTTCAGAAAAAGACGCGAATAATTATATGCAGAACGAGCTTTTCGCCATCCAGCCAAGTAGACTTCATCAATGAGATTAAGGATCACTGAGAAATCACGATCCACGAGATGATCGAAGTTGGAGATGATCTCGTTCTCCTCTTCGATTCCACGAAAAAGCACTGGTCCTCTTGGTAAAGGCAAATCTTCCAATGATTTTGTTGAAATTTCCATTGATTTTACGACTTTGAGACTCAATTCATTAATTTTTTGGAGATGTTTCTCCTTGTCGATGAACCAACCGTGAAGAATTGCATGGACGGTCTCTTCTAGGGTCGATATCATGAAGGGGACACCATTAAAAAGCTAAAAAATTCAAAAAAATAGTGGAATTATAATTTTTTATTTTTTTTTAAATTAAATTTAGATTTTTTTGATGATTTTTTCTTAAAAATATCATGAAAACTGATATTGATGGAGATACGTCCTTTTTGCCCTAACATGGTTTTTTAGAGAATTTTGAGAGCTACAAAAAAGGATTCAGGTAAAATCGCCCTATCTCACTTAGTTTCCGAGATATTCTTGAAAAACTACCCGCGAAAAATCGAATTATTTTATTTATTATATTTGGGTAATTTTTTTTTCGATTTTCTTTTTTTTTTAATGTGTCGGAAAGTAAGCGAGATAGAGGGATTTTGTCCTGATCCTTTTTGCAGAGAATTTCGAGAGCTACTGAAAAGGATTGAGGCAAACTCGCCCTATCTCGCTTAGTTTCCGAGATATTTCCAAAAAATTAGAAGAAAAAATCGACTCTTCGCTACAGAAATTTTACATTTCTCTGAATATCTCGGAAGCAATTGGATTTACGAGAATTTGGCAAGAGACCTTTTTTGTAGCTCTTAAAATTCTCTACAAAAAAGGTCTCCTGACATTTTCCCCTGAAGCCACTTGTTACGGAGATAATCACGATATAATGGGCAAATAATTGACTTGATTATTCTACAGGTGGAGATATCGCTACAAATCCTCAAAATTATCAATTTCGGGATGGAATTTTTGGACATCAGGTGCCAAACAAGCAAGCTAGATCACTTGAAATGGCACGAGATGATGTAAAATTTCTTCACATGGGAATTGGTTTTTTCACCGCTAAAAAAACGAGATTACGTCAACGATACAATTTGCAATATCGCAGGAATAATAAACACAAAATACCAGGACTGAAGATAAATTGATTTGCAGGTGAATCGAGTGACATGGAGACTCTTGACAATATTAATTATCGAAGTTTAATGATGAAAATAATTTTTTTAATCCCTTACAATTATTCGTAACATAAAACAAGCAGGCGTTCGTCGCTGCGTTAGTCGCTATTTCATCTACGTTATCCTTTAAATCACTTTTTCTTTCTTTCAATTTCTGCTAATGAATTAGCAGGATGCTTCCGAATGGCTGTCCCTGAATTTTTTCTATCATCTCTCTCGAAAAAAAATTATATATACTAAATTTTATATAAAAAATCACTTTTTCACTTCTAATGTTCCCTTTTGGGTACAGTTTCTGATTGTCCTACGAAGGTGAGTAGGGGCTTATTCGAAAGAGAAAAATGTGTTCTTTCAGAAAACCAAATAAAAAATAGGGGTGTCCATTCAAAAAAATCGAGAAAAATTGCATTTTTTGGATTTTTTTTGGAAATTTTGAGAAAAAAATACATTTTTCAATGTAATAAGCGGAGAACTCCATGCAAAAATTTCAAAAATTGAGGGTTTGTTCAGCTCATGGAGACGAATCTTTTGAGCTTCGTCCCGATGGAATCGGATGAGTAGTTTGGAAGATACAGCTAATTTTCGGAAAAACTTCAATTCAAAATATCTCCAGAACCGTTCGGCCGATATGCCTCAGATTCAATCCCAACCATCTCTATCAGAAACTATATATACAGAAAAAATTTGAAGTCTTTAAGTCAATTATTCATTGAGCTATCGTCGTACAACCGAGTTTTTGAAAAAAAGCACAAAAAAATTAATAACTAATAGAATAATGGGATTAAATTCATGAAAATTTGCCAAAAGTTAGATATTATGGTTGCCAATCTTGAGTAAAATTTTGAACGGAATTCGTCTCACGCAAATTGAGAAATTTCAAAATATACGATTTTTAAAAAATTGCTATATCTCAGAAACCATTGGACCGATCTTGCTGAAATTTTTATGGGACATACACTTCATCAAAACTGATATCTTGCCAAAATTTCAGATTTTTATCTCTCACCGTTCTCGAGTAATAGAGAGTCGTAAAGTCGTACACACAGCCACACACACATACATGTCTACTTTTTTTCTCATTATGATTTCTCGACGTTTTGCATCATTTTGAGTCGTTTCCAATGAAAATTAGCATTTCGAAAAAAATTGCGAAAACAAAGCTTCCATTCGGAAGCAAAAAAGATGAAAAAATGCTTTTTCCAACGAAAAAAAACGAATTGTATTTTTAAAAAGTAGAATTTTCAATACTTTTCTAAACATTTTTTGAAGTTTTCAACACTAAAAATTGAAATTTAATGACAAATAATAAATATTTTTACAATTTATTTATGATTTATAATCGAAAAATGATAATAACAAAAGCTCCTGTAGCAGACGTATCAATTTATCGTTATTTTCACAAATAAATTGATAAAATTTACCTGTTGGTGATATTCTAGAACGTAATTGTCGATTGTTTCATCAACACGTGTCAGAATTGTTTTAATTAAATCCTCTGTTGGAACACCACGAGCTAAATTTTCGAGGACTTTGTGTTGAATACCACCAGCATAAAATTCGTTGTTTATCCAGACTTGTTTTGGCTCATGTGCTGCTACAAAAAAAAAAGTATTAATCATTTTCAGCAATAAAAAAAAAATAATAATTTTCTGCACACAAATGTTTTAGTGAAAAGGAAATAATGTTTTTCGAATTGACTATGACATATATGTTATCATTTCTAATGAAATATCTCGAAAACTAAGCGAGATAGGGCGATTTGACTAGAATCCTTTTTTGTAGCTCTTGAAATTCTCTACAAAAAAGAATTCCTGCAAAATCGATCGATCTCGCTTAATTTCCGAGATATTATCAAAAACCAATAAATTCATTAGAAAATGAGTTTTCGGGAACTTTTCGTTTTTTTCACTAGTTTTTTGAAAATATCTCGGAAACTAGGAGAGATAGAGCTATTTTACTGGAGACCTTTTTTGTAGGAAATATTAAGAGCTACAAAAAAGTATTCTTGCAAAATCGCTCTATCTCGCTTATTTTCCATGATATTTCTAAAAAAATTGCAGAAGAAAAGTCAAACTTTCCTGTTTTATTTTTTCTATTAACTTTTTCCATTCTTTCCTTTAGAATATCGCGGTAACTAAGCGAGATAGCGCAATTTCACTCGAATCTTGTTTTTTACGAAATTTCAAGAGCTCCAAAAAAGGACTCTACCAAAATCGCCCTATCTCCCTTAGTTTCCGCAATATCCCCAAAAAACAAACTAAAAATCCAATTTTTCTCACCGAAAATTACTCCAACAAAAAACGAAAGTATTCCCACAATAATCTTCATATTTCCTCAGCTGTTAAAAATGCACTGACTCCAGTCACAAGACTCTCTCCGCTCTTATACTCATGACTCATGAAAAAACCAGAATTCTTTTTTAGTATTCACATGTAGATTCTACACTGAGAAAAATAAAATAGTGGTAAAAACAATTAAATCGTCACCTTGGAAACAAAGAGGCGTAAGTGCCATTTATAAGCTTAGCACTTACGCCTTTTTGACTCTAAAATGATGAAATCACTTTAGAAAATATCTGCCATTGATTCTTAGCAAATGTTTTTTTTGTATAATTTAAAAAAAGTTGTTGAATTTACTGAATTTAGTTAATTTAAAGAGATAAACTAGTTGAATTGGCTAAATTCAGTAAATTGAACTGCTTTTTTAATTATATGAAAGAAAATATTTTCTAAGGACCTAATTGTTTTTGCTTCCGAATGGAAGCTATGTAATCATCAGAATTTTCGATTGCAATTTTTTAAATAGAAGATACTTAAAATGATCTAAATAGAGTCTCAATTACAGCAAAACGATTTTATAGAAAAATTTCATATTTTGTGGAAAACTTCCTCTCGACGAAGTCTATTTTTTAAGCTTCATTTGAAGAGAATCCGATCGGTACTTTTCGAGATATGTCCATTTTTCGAAAATCAGTTTTTAATGGAATTTCTGGAAACTATTGAACTGATGTTATTTATATTCATAGGGGAGAGTGGGGCAAAATGGACACTGTAATAAAACGATTAGAGATGGATTTTTTTTGATGATTCTATTGAAAAGATGAGGAAATTTTAGCTGGAAAATAGGTGTCAGACGTATTTTTTACGAATTTTTTGAAAATTCGATAATTTTTGCCATTTTTGAGGGGTAAAAGCCTTTGCTTTTTGAAAATTTTCAGTTTTTTTGCTAATATCTTTGGTTCTATTGGTCGTAGCAATTCGGGGTTGGTCTCGAATGAAAGGTGAGTTCATGTTCCATCGATTTGTGAGGTTTTGAATTCAAAAATATCAATTTTTAGGATAGTTATAGGCCAAAAATGGTTTCACAAAACTGTTTCACAAAAATGCCCATAAATATCTTAAAAATCGATATTTTCAAATTGAAAACCCTATGAATCGATGGCAAATGATCTCACCTTCCACCACCCGTCAGAATTCTTACGCTACGACAAATAGAACTGAAGATATTCTCAAAAAACTGAAGATTTTCAGAAAAAAGAAGGGTTTCACCCCTCTAAAATGCTCAAAAGAGTCAAAATCGCCAAAAATTCAAATAAATTAATTCCGACACTTGTTTCCCGCCTGAAATTTCCTCAGCTTTCCAATGGAATCATCAAAAAAAATCTACCGCCAATATTTCTATTAATTTCAAGAGTTTTCCATGATATTTGCCTAAAAATTTAGATGTGTCCATTTTACCCCTGATGCCCATTTTGCCCCACCTTCCCCTATATTATCTCGAGAGTTGTATCAGTTAGATGCCTGTGAATTTTGAGCTTATTTGCATGATTAGTTCTCGAGTTATTGGCGTTTTAATGAATTTCTTCAAAATTTGATATTTCGATGATGGTTTGAAAAAAGTTGTACGACTTCCATTCGGAAGCATTTTGCTAAGGTATTAGCAGAAAAAGCTATATCAGTTGGAAAGCGATACTATTATCTACTTAGTGACGACAAGTGCTAATTACGAAATTTGCTCCACTTCTTAAAAAAAAAAAAAGAGAAAAATTAATCATAAAAATTTGTACTATTTTCTCATTTTGGGGACAGTTATCATCACGAAGAGGCCATGACCCCCATGACCCTCATGATCTTCAAATTATCAGCTTCGACACCAAAAAAACGAAGAAGACAAGTGCTCGTTCCATTAAAAAAGATCTTTTTTCTCATTATTTGTGACATTTCTCGTCGAAATCTACGGAATTTCGGTCACGTGGAGATCTTCGCAGGTCACAGGTCAATCTTGTGCAGGGTTCAATGGGTTCATGATGGTCCAGTGACCATCTCGGGGACTTTTCTCTGACTCTCATGAGAGTTTCTTTGAACTGCGAATCTCTTCTTGGTGAAGGATCTGGCGATGTTTTTCTGTGCTCTTTTTCCTCGTTTTTCGATTTTCCGGAGGATTTCTTTGATTTTTTCGGGGATTTGGGGGATTTTTTGCGGGGCGAGTAGCAGAGATCTGTGAGATTCAGGATTCGTCGTTGTTTGCAGTGATCATCGGTGCAAATTCCTTTTCCTCCATTTTCTGAAAATGATTGATGAATAATATTTGCAATTAATTGAGAAATTATTGAAAAATAATTGAAAAATGGAAAAATTGAGAAATAAAGGAGGATATTCTGGAAATTAATGGAGATACGCCCTTTTTGTCCTGAGAAGTTTTGTAGAGGATTTTTAGAGCTGCAAAAAAGTATTCGTGCAAAATCGCTCTATCTCGCTTAATTTCCAAGATATTTCCAAAAACCAATAAATTCATTAAAAAATACGTTTTCAAAAATTTTCGTTTTCGTCAATAGCTTCTTAAAAATATCTCGGAAACTAAGCGAGATAACGCGTTTTCTTCCGTATCCTTTTTTCTAGCTCTCAAAAGTCTCTGCAAAAAAGCATTTATGCAAAACCGCCCTATCTCGCTTAGTTTCCAAAATATTCTCAAAAAATCGCCCAAAAAAAAAGAACTTTCCTCTAAATCAAGAATGAAAAAAAAAGGAACTCTTCTCTACACTGTTAAAAATTCCGCCTGAATTTTCCATGCGAAATCCCAGAAATTTCAAACAAGTCACATTTCTACTGAAATTTGAGATAATTACGTCATTAAAAAATGAACACATCATCGATTTTTAAATAATTTCACGCCTGGATATCAATGAAATTTGTAAATTTCAGTTAAATTGTTTTTTTGAAATTCAGTAAAAATAGGAAAAATTAAAAAAAAATTGAAAATTCAAGTCATTTTGATTCTGAATATTCATGTTCTGTTGAAAATTCAGAATAAGTTGTAGAATTTCCGTCTCAATTCTACTTAAGACTCATAGATTCTTTTGAATTTCCTCTAAAATTCACAGATTTCATAATCATCTTCCGATTAAAAAAAAAAATGCAATATCCCGTTTATGAAATTTTTTTTTTTTTTTTTTTTGTTTACGAAAATTTCCATCAAATTGTCTCTGAAATTTCCATTCTTTTTTCTAACAGTGTAAATCACCTTCACCAAATGAGCATTTGCAGCACTTGCAGTCTGGTTTATCTTTCCTCAAAATACTGACAATCTTCTCCCTTATACTCAATTCATTTTTCCCCGCATCTTTACTTCCAATTTTCTTCTTTTTCTTGGCTTTTGTCTCTTTGCTCTTCCTTTTTTTCTCCAATCTCGACGTTTGCTGTTGCTTGTCGCGATAACGTTTGACTCTTCGTGGTCGTTTTTTCTTGTCTCTCGCGCAGATCATTGATGGTGAACGTGATGAAGATGATCTTCTCCATCTCGCACCTGTTTTGTCCCAAAAATACCGTCATTAATATTAAGAGGTAACACCACTATGAAATTTTCAAAAAATCGATTTTTTTTCTCGCTTTAAAAATGACTTTGGGCCTTCCAGAATACGGGCAAGAAAAGTTATCACCTGAAACCCATTTTTTCTCATGAAATTTTGAATTTTTCCCAAGACCTTTCTTCATATTCATAGCCCGAGTCAAAACTTCAATCGTATTTTTCTCGAAACATGATTTTTCAAATTGGCACGCAGCATAACTCCAATAATTCTCATTATTTTCATTTGAATTTCCCACAGCATCTTGAAAACAATATTTCGAACAGAAATACGTAGGGAATTTTCAAAAAATTGATTTGCACATTTTTTATTGATAAAAAATTGCCGGTTTTTTGGCCGAAATTTGAATTTTTTCATTCAAATGGTCACCAATCACACAAAAAACAATATTTTTGAAATCCCCTACGTATTTCTGTAGCTATATGTATCTAGACTGAGCCAATTTTTTTTTTTTTCAATTGAAATTTGCACCAGTTACACTGCGTGCCGCAGAGTGTTTTAAATTCGAGGAGCCTCGCAAGAATGGCTCTTGTGTCGTCATTTTTTGATATTTTTTGATGATTTTTTTTTCTGAAGACTCAAATATATGCTCAATGACTCCCTCAAATATCATTATTTTATTGCCACTTTTTCTATAGAAAAAAATATCCAAAAAACGCCTTTTTTTAGACTTTTACAGTGGTGTTATCCCTTAAATATCTCACTGAGAAAATGAGATAAGGAACTAATAAAGAAAGACTTCATTTTCTAAATAAGTAACTTAAATTGAAGTATCTACCTACTGTAGAAAAAGATATATAGTGATTCAATAGTGAAGAGGTAAAACAGGATAAATCGACTTATCTTTGAGGTCATTTCGAAGGAAATATCTCGGAAACTAAGCGAGATAAGATGATATTACTCATTTGTTTTTGTAGAGAATTTCAAGAGTTAAAAAAGAGTTTTAGGGCAAAATTGTTCTTTCTCGGTTATTTTCTCAGGTATTTTAAAAAAACTTAATGAGAAAAAAAGAGACTTATCTTGTTTTACCTCTTCACTACTGAATTATATATCAACTTAAAGAAACCTAACATGGGTTCATATATAACACACCAGTGTAATCAGTTGTACTAGTGGTCCAGCCATGTTCAACATCAGTTGGCTGAAAATGCTGCTTCAATGGACAACGATCATCGCATGTTTTCTTGATTTTCTCAGGATCCATGAAGAATTTTCCACTCTTGTAGATGGCAATCACTGCTGTTATCAGGATTATCGTGAATATCAGAAGAAGAAAAATTCCGAAGGCTATCCAGCGATTTGCGGTTGATTCGTCATGATGAGCATTTGCTGAAAGTCTAAGAAAAATTATTATTATTTTTTTATTGCCTTTCCTTGTATAACTTTTCGGTTCTTTACATTCAGTGGTAACTCTTCCCTTACATCATATTTTTTTTTTCTAGTGTAATTTTTAATATTTCAATATTCTAATAGAGTCTAGAAGAATATTTCAAATGATGAATAGACAAGTAGGGAAGAGGGGGGGGGGACCTTTGAACAAAATGTTTTTTTTTTAATTGATTATATAATTATGATTATTTTTTTCAATTAACAAAGGTGTATTATGAACGTTAAATAGCTAAAGTATTGATTCGCGATGAAAAATATGCAAAAAATGAGAAATTTCGAATTAAAAAAAATTCCATCTTTCCTCCAAATCTGACGTCCTTCAAAATTCCGATTCCGAGGGCTTCCAAATCAAAAATAAGACGTGCCCGTTTTACCCCACCTTTACCTACGTCAATTCAACATTCTTCATCAAAGCCACCCGCAAAAAAATGTTTAGATCTGATCAGATCAAATTAGATCTGAACAGATCTAATTAGATCTGAGTTCGTTAGATCTGATCAGATCTGAGATTTGGCACGCTCAGATCAGATCTAATTAGATCTGATGAACCGAGAGAAATGGACTTGATTAGATCTAGTTAGATATTATCAGATCTCATCAGAACTAGTCAGATCTACTTAGATCTAAACAGATCTAGTAAGACATAGATCTGATTAGATCTGATCAAATCTAGTTAGATCTAACCAGATCTATTCATATCAAATTTCTCAATTTGATCAGATCTAATCAGTTCTAATTTGATCTGATCAGATCTAATTTGATCTGATCAGATCTAAACATTTTTTCCTGGGCAATGAAAAAAAAAACTCACCTTGAAGATTGCCCTAGTGCCTCGGACTTGGAGCTTCCAAAGCCCTGAAGAGTAACTTCCCTGGGCTCACTCTGCTTATTTACCGAAGCTATCAGCTGTTTTTTCAGCTCCTGATGATGAGCAGCTCCATGAGAAGCACCTAAAGACGACGAATGTGTCTTGACCCCATGACCTGCACTTGAAAACAAACTTTTTTTATGCTTTCCATGATCCTTTTTTCTCAATGGAACGTCTGAGATTTTTGATGCTTCTCGTCTTTCTAGGAATTTTTCCTTTTTTCGAGTGAATTGAGACGGATTTATGACGTCATGCAGGATCCTGACGATCCTGCCACTGCGTTTTATGTAGTTCACGAGATCGGGACGTCCTAAGGAGCGTAAGGCTGCCTCCATGGCAGTTCGTCCTTGCTCATTGTCCTTTCCTTGAAGATGAAAACAGGTGGATAATAGTGTTGTTTTCCAACTGATATAGCTTTTTCTGCTGATACTTTAGCAATATGCTTTCGAATGGAAGTGATACAACTTTTTTCAAATCATCATGAAAATATCAAATTTTGAAGAAATTCATTGAAACGCCAATTACTCGAGAACTAATCATGCAAGTGAGCTCAAAATTCACAGGCATCTAACTGATACAACTCTCGAGATAATATAGGGGAAGGTGGGGCAAAATGGACATCAGGGGTAAAATGGACACATCTAAATTTTTAGGCAAATATCATGGAAAACTCTTGAAATTAATAGAAATATTGGCGGTAGATTTTTTTTGATGATTCTATTGGAAAGCTGAGGGAATTTTAGGCGGGAAACAAGTATCGGAATTAATTTATTTGAATTTTTGGGGATTTTGACTCTTTTGAGCATTTTAGAGGGGTGAAATCCTTCTTTTTTTTGAAAATCTTCAGTTTTTTGAGAATATCTTCAGTTCTATTTGTCGTAGCGTAAGAATTCTGACGGGAGGTGGAAGGTGAGATCATTTGCCATCGATTCATAGGGTTTTCAATTTGAAAATATCGATTTTTAAGATATTTATGGGCATTTTTGTGAAACAGTTTTGTGAAACCATTTTTGGCCTATAACTATCCTAAAAATTGATATTTTTGAATTCAAAACCTCATAAATCGATGGAAGATGAGCTCACCTTTCATTTGAGACCAATCCCGAATTGCTACGACCAATAGAACCAGAGATATTTGCAAAAAACTGAAAATTTTCAAAAAGCAAAGGCTTTTTACCGCTCAAAAATGGTGAAAAATATCGAATTTTCAAAAAATTCGTAAAAAATTCATCTGACACATATTTTCAAGCTAAAATTTCCTCATCTTTTCAATAGAATCATCAAAAAAAATCCATCTCTAACCGATTCATTACAGTGTCCATTTTGCCCCATTCTCCCCTACGAGTATAAATAACATCAGTTCAATAGTTTCCAGAAATTCCATTAAAAACTGATTTTCGAAAAATGGACATATCTCAAAAAGTATCGATCGAATTCTCTTCAAATAAAGCTTAAAAAATAGACTTCGTCGAGAGGAAGTTTTCCACAAAATACGAAATTTTTCTATAAAATCGTTTTGCTTTAATTGAGACTTTTATGCACACACAGACATACACACACACAGACACAGACATGCGCTAAAAATATCATTTTCTCTCTATTTAGATCATTTTAAGTATCTTCTATTTAAAAAAATAGAGCTTCCATTCGATAGCACGAAGTGAAATTTTAAGATTATTCGTTTTTTAATGGGCATTCGGAAACTAAGGGAGATAGGGTAATTTTAGTGGAGAGCTTTTTTGTAGAGAATTTGAAGGGGGACAAAAAGTGTTTCTTTGAAAATTTTGCTATCTCGCTTAGTTTCTGAGATATTTTTGAAAGAGTAGGTAACGAAAAATTGAGGCTTTTTTCGTTACTTTTTCTTGAATTTAGGAAAATTGGAATGACTTAGAAGCAGTCACTCTCAGTGAAAAATGTCAAGAAACCTTTTTCGTAGCTCTTAAAATTTCCCATACAAAACGTCTCTTCACATTTTTCCCTAAACTGCCGCAATTCCAAGATATTTATCCCAGCATTCCCAAAAAACATAAAAAATCACTATTTTCCCATTTATGACCCAAAATCTCCCAAAAAAAACAATATAAATCTCAATTTATTCCATTTATCACTCAAAATCTCCCAAAAAAACAATAAAAATCTCAATTTTTCCATTTATCACCCAAAATCTTCAATCCTCGACTCAACTAATTCCACTAATTAATACTCCAAGCAAACATACACGCAGTGCTTTTCTTTTCTCATCACAAAAAGAAAGCAAAAAACATCTCAAAGATATTTTCATCTGCGAATTTAATCTCGAGGATCAAAGAATAATGAGTTTCTCCAAGAAAATAAGAAAAAATAAAAAAAAAAACTCTTTTTTATTTATTTTCTCTGAACCTGGAAATGTACGATTCCATTCTTCCAATTTGACACGACAGTACTCCGGTGTATTTTGACGCTCTGCAATTTCTTTTTCATCTCTCACAGCGTACGTAGGGGTTCTTAAGTACATTGCATCTAAAAGTTTCATGCACTCCATTGGATGAAGTTTCTCCGATAAATGTTTTAGCTCTAGTGCATTGAAATCAGCTGAACAAAGAATCTTGGATATTTCCTTTGAATAAAATAGTAAAATAAATTATTTACATTTTTTTTTTCAAATTAAAAAAGGAGGGGAAGATGGGGTAAAATGGGCATGGTTTGATTTTTGTATTTTATACTATGAAAATTACTCGAAATCGATGGAAATATTGGAGACAGGTTTTCTCTGATGATCCCATTGAAAAGCTGAGGAAATTTCCCATAAAAATCATATGTCACAAGTTATTTTTTTGAATTTTTCAAAAATTCCATTTTTCTCCTCAAGATTTGAAGGTGAAATCCTTCTGTTTTTGAAAAATTTCAGGTTTTCGGGATTATCTCTGGTTCTATTGGTCGTAGCGACCTGGGGTTCATCTCAAATGAAAGGTGAGCTCATTTCCCATCGATTTATGTGGTTAAAAAAAAATTATCAATTTTTCAAGTACTTTTAGGGCAAAAACTGATTTTCAGAAAAAGACCTATAAGTATTTGAAAAATTGATGAAAAAAAAATTTGAACCACACAAATCGATGAGAAATGAGCTCACCTTTCATTTGAGATCAACCCCAGGTCGCTACGACCAACAGAACCGGAGATATCGCCGAAAAAGTGAATTTTTTCGATTTTCGAAAGAATCACCCCTTCAAAGCTCGACCAAAAAAGTAAAATTTTCGAACAATTTTCAAAAAATCAATTTCGACACATGTTTTCCACTTCAAATTTCCTCAGCTTTTCAATGGAAACATTAGAAAATTTAGTTTTTTGAATTTTCTGCATATGTATATATTTTCTTTCTTTTATAATTTATTGCTTAAGAGAAGAAAAATTGTTGGATGTCTGCTATTTTCAGAATCATTAAAAATAGCAGAAATCTGAAATTTTTTAGATTTTTTTTATCTTCTAACGAATAAATTATTTTGAAAAAAAAATATGCACACATAAGAAATTGAGAAAATCATAAATATGAATTTTTTAGTTATTTTTTTTCAACTAATTTATTTGTTTAGAAAATAGCCAAAAAATTGTCACATGTGTGCTAATTTAATTATCATTTATTGATGGAAGTAAAGAAAAAAAATATATAAAAAATTAGAAATATTAATTTTGTATTTTTTTTATTTTATAGGAAAATGGAAATACCTCTATAAAAAATAAGAAAATGATAAAAAAGCAGGTAAAATTCATCGCAAAAATAATAATTTTTATAAAACACCAACATTTGACAGATTACTCAATAATTCAACAGTTGAGAGGTGATTTTATTTTTCTAATTATTGTTAACTTCAGTATTTACATATTTTTTTTTAGTTAACCTTTTTTTTTATTAGAAAATTAATTCGATGCTGTGTACCTTCGTGATGCATTTGCTGATGATTGAACAAGTAAATTGATTTTTTATTTTTTAAAATTGAGTTTTTCCACGAGAATTTTTCAAAATTTATTAAAAATAAAAAATTTATCCCTCTTGTTGATTTTTCAACAATATCTCAGAAATGAAGCGAGATAGGAAAATTTTAGAGGAAACCTTTTTTGTAGCTCTTAAAATTCTCTAGAATAAAGGATTGAAGCGAAATTGCGCTATCTTGCTTAGTTTCCGTGATATCTTTCATTAAAAAATGATTCTTCACTACTGGAATTAAAAAAAAAATTAATAGAAAAATCGGGACAAAATGGACCTTCAGCTCAAAATGATTGCCGATTTTTTTTGGAAGAAAAGGACTGTGCGAAAAAATCTGAAAAAATTTGAGAAGATGCAGCAATGTGTCTATATTGTTGGTGAATTTTTTCAGATTTTTTATAGAAACCGCCGTTCTTTAAAAAAATCCCAAATCGTTTGGCCCTACTAGTCCATTTTACCCTGGTTTTCCCTATAGGAAATAATATAGTAGGGGAACTTAGGGAAAAAGTGGACATTCCAATTAAATAGTCCAAGATAGAGATTTCCTGATGATTCCATTAGAAAGCTAAAGAAATTTTGGGTGAAAAACATGTGTCAAAATTGATTTTTTGAGAATGTTTGAAAATTTTACTTTTTTGGTCGAGTTTTGAAGGGATAATTCTTTCGAAAATCGAAAAAATTCACTTTTTCGACGATATCTCCGGTTCTGTTGGTCGTAGCGACCTGGGGTTGATCTCAAATGAAAGGTGAGCTCATTTCTCATCGATTTGTGTGGTTCAAATTTTTTTTTCATCAATTTTTCAAATACTTATAGGCCATTTTCTGAAAATCAGTTTTCGCCCTAAAAGTACTTGAAAAATTGATAATTTTTTTTTAACCACATAAATCGATGGGAAATGATCTCATCTTTCATTTGAGATAAACCACAGATCGCTACGACCAATAGAACCAGAGATATTCCCGAAAACCTGAAATTTTTCAAAAACAGAAGGATTTTACCTTCAAATCTTGAGGAAAAAAATGGAATTTTTGAAAAATTCAAAACAATAACTTGTGACATATGATTTTCATGGGAAATTTCCTCAGCTTTCCAATGGAATCATCAGAAAAAATGTGTCCCCAATATTTCCATCGATTTCACCTAATTTCCATAGTATAAAATACCAAAATTAACACCTGTCCATTTTATCCCACCTTTTTACTAAATTCTTCTAGATTTTCGCTGGAAGAATGAAGCACACTCAGAAGCCATCCCTCGAGTCTCGCCTCAGAGAGCTCCTCGACTTGCCATCCCTTCCAGAAAGATCCCTGGTACTACGTGAAGATGCAGAAGAAGAGGCTGAAGACACCACCGGAACAGAAATCGAGGAAAATTCTCCTTTTGAACGGTACTTCTGAACCAATCCCCTTTTCTGCGTAAATATCTCAGAAACTAATGGAGATACGCCCTTTTAGCACTAAAATGTTTTTTAATAGAGAATTTTAAGGGCTACAAAAAGGATTCGGAGAAAAAGGGCGTATCTCCATTAGTTTCCGAAAAATCTTTAAAAAAACGAAGTTTTCAGAAAATCGAACAATTTTCTATGACATTAAAAATAGATTTAAAAAAAAGAAATATCTGCAAAAAGATTAAAAAAATTAATGAGATATCTGAAAATTCTTACAATTTCGATTTTTTTTAAACAAATAAATTATTCTAAAAGAATTTAAAAAATATGCACATGTAGAAAATTTGAAAAAATAAGTGCAAATTTACCACAAATTTTTTAAAAATTATATTATTATTATTATATTATTATTTTTTATTATATTATAATATTAATAAATTTTTTTATTTATATTATATTATTTTTTTTTTTATTATTTGTTTGAAAAAATGCAAAAAATTGTGAGATGTGTACTAATTTCATTATTATTATCTTCTCAGATTCAATCCCACTGGAGAGGACGCGATATCACGAGAAGATCCAAAGCTCCAAGAGATTCAAAATGACGAAAACTCGATGGGCATTGATGAGAAAAGAATTGAACACCTAAAACACAAATTACAAACTAAAGAATTTACTCTGTCACTTCCAATCGCGAGTGTGATCATCATCTGCACAATAATATCCACGTGCTGTTGCACTTTGTGCCTCAGAAATCGACTCATCAGATGCATCAGTGCATTTAAATCTGCGAAGAAAGTGAAGTAGGTAAAAAAGAAAAGAAATTATACGAACGAAATCCTCGAAAAATACGGGGGAAAGGTCCATTGCTCTTCGTTTTTTTAGTTTAAAGCAGTATTTCAGGAAACTTGGGTACAGTTAGACCCTTATTTTTTTGATGGCGTATCAAAGATGATGTTTTTTTACATTTTTCTGAATTTTTTCGTAATTTTTGACCGTGCAGTTTATGAGATATGAATTATCAAAGTCACTGGAAATAGCGGTGGTGGGGATGAAACGCCCTAAATCGGACGGAAATAACGAAATTACTAAAGAACCACAGGGTTGACCCATTATTTAAAAACTATTGGCGAAGAGAACAGCATTTTAACTAAATAATAGAAGAAAAAAATATTCAATTCACCGTATAGTTATTGAGAAATTTTAATTAGAAGGTAGTCGTAACTATTTGCCTCTCTCTCTCTCTCTATCTCATGCATGTGATCAAGAAAAATCTGGAAAAAAATTGAGAAAATACCACAATATGTCTGCATTATTGTTGAATTTTTTCAGATTTTTTTCTGGATGAACTTGTCTCTGGAAAAAATTCTGGGATAAAATGAATTTAATAACGAGAAATTTTTGAAAAATGTATAAGGATTTTTTTTCGGAGCGAAGGACTCTATGAAAAAATCTGAAAAAAATTTGAAGAGATGCTCTGGCATGTCTACATTGTTGGTGAATTTTTTCAGATTTTTTTGTAGAGCTGCCTTTCCAGGAGAAATTCTCGAAGATAGTAGATTCATCAAAATGATTTTCTCCAATTCTTGAAGAGATTAGTAATCTAAAAAAAGCATCGAAAAATGAAAAATTATATTCACCAGCTCAAAATGTGACTTTCGAATAGTTTAATCACTCTTTTCTGTAAATTAAGGGACTTTTTCCCGAATTATCAGCAATTAATCGGAAATTAATCTACAAATTCTCATATTTTTTCTGTTTTATCGACTGTACTCTGGAGTACTACCTCAAAGGGGAATCCCCTTTTTTCTTCTAATTCCTAATTCATCTTTTCTCCTCTTTTGCTTCGGAATGGAAGCTATGTAATCATCAGAATTTTCGATTATAATTTTTTTAATAGCAGATACTTAAAATCATCTACATAGAGAGAAAATGATATTTTTAGCGCATGTTTGTGTGTGCATAAAAGTCTCAATTACAGCAAAACCATTTTATAGAAAAATTTCATATTTTGTGGGAAACTTCCTCTCGACGAAGTCTATTTTTTAAGCTTTATTTGAAGAGAATTTGATCGTTACTTTTTGAGATACCTCTGTTCATTTTTCGAAAATCAGTTTTTAATGTAATTTCTGGAAACTATTGAACTGATGTTATTTATACTCATAGGGGAAAGTGGGGCAAAATGGACACTGTAATGAAACGGTTAGAGATGGATTTATTTTGATGATTCTATTGAAAAGATGAGGAAATTTTAGCTGGAAAATAGGTGTCAGATGTATTTTTCACGAATTTTTTGAAAATTCAATATTTTTCGCCATTGTTGAGGGGTGAAAAGCCTTTGCTTTTTGAAAATTTTCAGTTTTTTGCAAATATCTCTGGTTCTATTGGTCGTAGCAATTCGGGGTTGGTCTCAAATGAAAGGTGAGCTCATGTTCCATCGATTTATGAGGTTTTGAATTCAAAAATATTAATTTTTAGGATAGTTATAGGCCAAACATGGTTTCACAAAACTGTTTCACAAAAATGCCCATAAATATCTTAAAAATCGATATTTTCAAATTGAAAACCCTATGAATCGATGACAAATGATCTCACCTTCCACCTCCCGTCAGAATTCTTACGCTACGACAAATAAAATTGAAGATATTCTCAAAAAACTGAAGATTTTCAAAAAAAGAAGGGTTTCACCCCTCTAAAATGCTCAAAAAAGTCAAAATCGCCAAAAATTCAAATAAATTAATTCCAACACTTGTTTCCCGCCTGAAATTTCCTCAGCTTTCCAATGGAATCATCAAAAAAAATCTACCGCCAATATTTCTATTAATTTCAAGAGTTTTTCCATGATATTTGCCTAAAAATTTAGATGTGTCCATTTTACCCCTGATGTCCATTTTGCCCCACCTTCCCCTATATTATCTCGAGAGTTGTATCAGTTAGATGCCTGTGAATTTCGAGCTTATTTGCATGATCAGTTCTCGAGTTATTGGCGTTTTAATGAATTTCTTCAAAATTTGATATTTTGATGATGATTTGAAAAAAGTTGTATGACTTCCATTCGGAAGCATATTGCTAAAGTATCAGCAGAAAAAGCTATATCAGTTGGAAAGCAATACTATCATCCACTTGTTTCTCTTTTTCCAGCAAATATCTGGACATCGATCCAGAAGTCAGCAGTCTTCCCCGAAAAAAGACGAAATTACTCCCAAAAAAGCTGCCATCCCTCATTGTACCACGTGCTCGATCATTATCCCAGGATTACACTCACGTTGCAACTCAAAATTCTCCCCAAAGTATCGAAAAAACAGTTGAAACACCACCAACTGGCTGCTACAGATGCTGCAAGAAAAAGAACAAGAAAAAAGAGAAAAAACGAAAAAAATGAAGGAATTTCATGTAACTTCACTCCACTGAAGAATTTCAGGAGATTTTCGTGCATAAAAGGACTCAAAGTACGAAGAAAAAAGGTGCAGAATTATGAAAATCATTTTTATTGGAAGTGAATCAAAAAAATGAGAGACAGGATTATGAAATCACGTGTTTTATACGTGATTCTCAATATTTACCTACTTTTGAGGAGAATCGGTTGTACTATCGATGCTAATCTCTCGGAATTAGAGTATTTAGCTGCACAATTGGAGCCTTCTGAGTGTCGAAGACTAGTTGCAGCTCTTCATTACAAGTCTTACGAACTTCCCAAAAATATAGCCAGTGCTGGTGAGAAAATATCCGAATTTTTTACGATTTTTTTTGAGGAAAATCGGTTTTTTTCGGAGCATTTTTTTTTGAGAATTTCTCTGAAAATAATGGAGATACGCCCTTTTTCTAATTAGATGAGACAGTTTTGTACAGAATTTCAAGAGCTACAAAAAAGGTCTCTACGAAAAATGCGCTATCTCGCTTAGTTTCCGAGATAATAGATCCCTTTTGAAAAATCTTCGTAAAGAATTTATAAAGAAAATTTTTATCAAAGATTTTTTCTACAATTATTTCCATAAAATATTTATGTAGGAAATTTTTATAGAGTATTTGAAGAGAATATTTCGATAGAATATTGTTCATTCCCCATTTTTATTCAAAGAGATTTCATAAAATATAAAAAACAAGATTGACTGACAAAAAAATCGATATTTTTAATTTTTTTTATTTCTGTAATTTCCATCGAAAAAATTTAAATTACTTTCTCAATGAAAAATTTGGATTTTCAAATTTTTCATTAGTTTGAAAATTAATTTTTTTTTTTCAACAATTTTGATTACTATTGTAATTTGAAATTTGACTGATGGAATTTCATAATTATTTTCTTTATTAAACTTATTAACATTTTTATTAGTTAAATTGAATTATAAATGTCATATAAGCGTCATTTAGATTGGATTAAATTATAATTTCTTATTTGTGTTACATTTAGTTAACACTTTCAACTCAAAATTTTTGTCTGAAAGACGTTTATATTTGGGAAGATTAAACATAGTAGCGTTGATTTTATTATAAAATTAATTATTCCAATCAATTAATAAGTAAGAAAGAATCAAAATTTCGAATAAGAAAAAGAATTATAAAATTTCATCAGTCAAATTTTTAATTACAATAGTAATCAAAATTGTTAAAAAAAAAAAATTAATTTTCAAACTAATGAAAAATTTAAAAATCCAAATTTTTCATTGAGAAAGTAATTAAAATTTCTTCGATGGAAATTACAGAAATAAAAAAAATTAAAAAATTAAAATTTTTCATACGAAATTTTTTCAATACAAATTTTTTTTTTTTTTTTTTAATATCTTTCGAATTCAGAACGAAAAATTGACAAAGAGATACCATGTCTTCGTCAGTTACTCCACTGGAACAGTTCTCCTTCTGAAGGAATTGGTAAAACTCACGAGGAAATTGAGCATCGTTTGCGTCAAATTAATCGTCAGGATCTCGCTGATTGGCTTGGAAAAACTGTATTCAAGGAGCTTGGTAGTGATATTGAAAAATCAATCAAGAAGCCATTTGGCAAACTCGGTGAACGTGAAACTGAAACCCAGTTGAGTTTGTTGAAGTACACGAGGTAGTTTATTCCAATTTATTATTTCAATAAAGATATCCAATTACTCTAGAGCCCATTGAAGTGAACGAGGAGATGGAGGATCCATGGACTCCAGTCGACACGATTTTAATGGGAGTATTGGTGGTGCTGGGTGGATTTTTTATTTTCATCGTTTTGACATTAATTTATCACAAAATTCGTCATTTCTTGATGAAACGGAAGAGGGAAAAGAGAAGTCCACTTTTGAGAGAAGATGAGGAAAAATTGCTGAACAGCGATTCTGATTGAAAAGGACTCAATTACGGAAAAATAGGGGCAAAGTGGGGCAAAACGGAGCAGATGCTTGAAAAAATTAGGTGATGATATAGATATGCTGGAGCATTTTTACGAATTTTTTCAAAATTTTTTGTAAAGATCTTCATCCCGAAAAAAAATCCTGAATTCAGAAAATTTAATTTTTTATATGAAGATTGGTTCTGAAATTTGGTAGAAAAAGCGGCAAAATGGGGCAAAACGGGGCAGCTTTTTGAAAAAATTATGTGATGATATAGATATGATGAAGCATTTTTACGAATTTTTTCGAAATTTTTTTTGAAGATCTTCATCCCGAAAAAAAATCTTGAATTCAGAAAATTCCATTTTTTATATGAAGATTTGTTCTAAAATTTCGTAGAAGAAGTGGCAAAATGGGGCAAAACGGGGCAGCTTTTTGAAAAAATTATGTAGGAATGTAGACATGCTGAAGCATCTTCACGAATTTTTTCAAAATTTTTCGTAAAGATCTTCACTTCTAAAAAATCCTGAATTCCGAAAATTTCATTTTTTTTCATTGAGGAAGCAAATAATTATTTCAAAATTTCGTAGAAATAAGGGCAAAATGGGGCAAAACGGCGCAGCTTTCTGAAAAAATTCCCTAAAAATATAAACATACTATAGCATCTTTCCAAATTTTTTGAAATTTTTTCGTCAAGATCTTCCCTCTAAAAAAAAATAATTGAAGTGATTCTGATTAAAAAGCCTCGAATTAAACTGAAAAAATTTATTTCACCGTAATTTAATTACAATAAGATTAAAATATCCAACATTTACAGTCATACAATTGTAAAATTATTATTATCCATTCACTGCACATAATGTATTACACATCATAGTTATTCTTATACATAAAATAATTAATTAATGTACTTAATTAACAATAGTAAATAGATTGTCGCTCGCGACATAGATCTGCCCGAATTTTTTTTTACAATTAGAAAAATAAAAGTACAATGTACTTCGAGTTTGAATAGAAAAAAACGGTGAGAAAAATAGGAAGTGGCCTTTATTTACATTCAGAAAAAGCCAATAAAATATTTAGGGTCATTGAAAAATTTCAATCATTGATATCATTTTAAATGACACCAGTTAATTATTTCTCGAGAAACATCAAATTTTTAAAAATTTTAGCAAAAAATGAGACAAAATGGACCTATCGTTCAAAATTATTTGAAATTTTTTTTTTTTAGATTGAAGGAGTCTTCCAAAAAATAAAAAAAAATTCACCAACAATGTTCACATATTGGAGCATTTTCTCAATTTTTTTCAGATTTTTTCATCAAGTCCTTCACACCAAAAAAAAATCCTGAATCATATTTTTCCCCTGGTCCATTTTGCCCCACTCTCACCATGTATAATTTGTCAGTTGTCGCTTAATTGGACAATTCTCGTTGGATCTGTCAATTTAAATGTGTCTCTCGATGAACGTCAATATATATTCAACAATGCTACAATGAAAATCATCATCTGCGTCAAAATTATAAGATTATTTCCTTTTTTTTTAACAAAATATTAAAAATCAATTAAATTCACGTCTTTTTTTCTTTTTTAATAATATCTTTGTAAATAATGGAGATACGCTCTTTTTACACGAATCCTTTTTTCTAGAGAATTTCAAAGGCTACAAAACAAGATTCTTGTAAAATCGCTCTATCTCGCTTAGTTTCCGAGATAATCTCAAAAAATAATTTGAAAAATAAAAATCATAATTTTTCATATTTTCACTTAAAATTTTTTATTTTTTTAAATATCTCAGAAACTAAGCGAGATAAGGCAATTTTACAAGAACCCTTTTTTTTAGATAATTACAAGAGCTACAAAACAAGTTCGGGGCAAAACGGGCGTATCTCCATTATTTACCGAGATATTCTAAAATTCTAAAAAAACAATCATTAAAAATCAACTTTTTTTCACTACAAAATTTGATAAATCAATAAAATTATTTTAAAAAAATAAAAAAATAATTCTCGATAGTCGATCTTCAATTGGAATTATAGGGACATATATATATGCACATATATATGTATATATATGCTCCAAGTGACTCGTTGAGAAGCATTGTGAATGACAATTCACTAAAAAATTCAATAAATCAATAAAATTATTGAAAAAAAAAAATTATTCTCGATAGTCGATATTCAATTGGAATCATAGGGACATATATATATATATGCTCCAAGTGACTCGTTGAGAAGCATTGTGAATGACAATTGGCACGTGACGATAATCAAGCAGCTTCCTGTCACCATCTTCCTCACCGGAACATAATCGGGAGAATTGTCGTATTTGCGCCTCGAGTTTATAACTCAAAGCATGTCCAAGTGCAGCTCACAGCTGCAAAAGTCTTCATTAAAATTCATTTTTTTTTCTTCTCTCTCGTGCGCTTTAATAGAACGTTGAAAACAGTAAAATCTTCATTTTTTTTTTCTTTTTTCTTATCAATACGTCAATCTGTTACGCAGATGGTCGTCAGAATTTATCATTTTTTTGGGTTTTTTGGGATTTTTGGTGGAAATTAAGTGGTTATTCCCTTGAAGAGAACGGCGTAGGTTGCATCGAGGGTCTTTATCCATGCTTGCTCGGTCTCCTCGGTGAATTTACTACCCAGAGCTTTTCGAAATACGTCCATGATTACAGGTCTGAGATTCTGAAATAGAAAAAAAATTAAATTAAAGAAAATTAATTATTATTAATTTTTTATTATTATCAGTTTTATTTATTAGTTTATTGTTGTTTCATTATTATTATTATTATTATCATTATTATTATTATTATTTTATTATTATTGAATTTATTTATTATTAAATTAAACAGTAATTAAATTAAAAAAAAATTAGTTATTAGTATTGAGGACAGGAATTATAAGATTTTTTCGTAGAAATAGGGGCAAAATGGGGCAAAATGGAGTGGCTCTTTGAAAAAATTAGGGAACAATGGAAACTTGCTACAGCATCTCTACGAATTTTTTCAGAATTTTTCGTGGAAATCTTGTCTCTGAAAAAAAATCCCAAATGTGAGAAATATTTTAGGCTTTCTGATTGGGAAAATGAAGATTTTTTAAATAATTTTCTTAGAAATAGGGGCAAAATGGGGCGGAATGGAGCAGCTTTTTGAAAAAATTATGGAAGAATGTAGACGTGTTGGAGCTTTTTTACGAATTTTTTCAGAATTTTTTGTGAAGATCTTCACGATGAAAAAAAATACTGAATTCAAAAAATTGGATTTTTATCATCGAAGAAATGAAGAATTGTTTCAAAATTTCGTAGAAATTTTGGCAAAATGGGGCAAAACGGAGTGGCTCTTTGAAAAAATTATGTAACAATCTAGACATGTCGAAGCATCTTTCCAAATTTTTTCAGAATTTTTCGTGAAGTTCTTCACTTCGAAAAAAAATCCTGAATACATTTGATCTGTAAAATTCATCTTATTTTTTCAAATTAATGAAATAAAAAACATGAAAATTCTGTAAAAACGATTGTTTTCGAAATTAAAAGTATGTTAAAGTGGTAATTTTTGAATAGTCAATACTGAAGGCTGAGTGAAACGAACCGCACGAATTTAATGACCCACTACGTCCTCTCAGGTCGTAAATCTCAGTGTGAAAGTCTTAATTGCCGGGAGCTTTGTGCATTTTCAAATCACATAGTGTCCTGAGATTCACATTTCGTGATCCTAAAGGGAAAAAAACGTAACAAAATGGGAAAAATCTAGGATTGCCGAAGCTTAAATCGAAAAAATTTCAAAAAAAAATTCGAAAAAAATTTCGAAAAAAATTTCGAAAAAAATTTCGAAAAAAATTTCGAAAAAAATTTCGAAAAAAATTTCAAAAATTCGAAAAAATCTCAAATAGAGAAATATATCAATTTTTTTATTTTTTTTATTTTCTCATCTCATTTCACTCCACTTATTCCGTCAATTAGTATCACTAATTAGCATAAACTCACGAGAAATTGTTCTCTAGTTTGTCCACGTCTCCCATGTCGTTCGCCAAGTGTTAGTAATGTTGCCTCGAGTAATCCACCATCGTTGAGTGCATCGATAACTGAGTTTAATGCAGTTATAACATTAGCTGAATGTGCTTGAAATCTTTTGTTAGTTCCCAATTCCTCTCTCGGTACATCTCTGAATGCTGGAAACATAGATTGATACTCTGGATGACGTTCGAAGAGCCTGCAAAAAAAAAGAAAAAAAAGTTTTATTTCAAATAATTTGAGATTTAATTAAAAAACTAAAAATTTCGTGATTTTTCGAGATTTATGGTAAATTTTATATTTTTCGATTTTTTTTCTCGAAATTTCATTCAAAAATTAGAATTTCCCCCCAAAAAAATTAAAAATTATTTTTGACCTACGTTTTCCAACGCAAATTTCCTCAGCTTTTCAATGAAATCATCAGAAAAATTCGACCTCGAATATTTTCCACGATTTCAAACAATTTTCATTAAAAAAAAAGAATTAAAAAAAAAAACAAATTTTAACTGAATTTCATTAAAAATCATAAAAAATTTCTGAAATAATTTTTTTTTAAACAAAATATCGATGGACCCCGTTCTGCCCCAGCTTCTTTCAATTCCAGAAATGGTAGATGATGAATAAATATCACCAGTGAAAGAGCAAAACCAATTTTAGAAGCCCCAAAGTCGAATTGGTACATTTACCTCATCTCTGAATTTCAAACGAACGATTTCTCCTCATTTCTTTATTAAGAATTAAAAAAAGGTCTCTCTCAAAATACTTGCTCCAGCTTCATTTATTCTTGACTGTGTAACCTTCCAACTGACATCTTAATTTTTCCCTCGATTTTATTAATAGAAAAGCAATCTTGAAAGAGCATTTGTATTTCAGTAGTAAAAATGTAAAATAAGAGAACTCGATTTTTATTTTTATTTTTCTTAGAATATCTTGAGAATTAATGGAGATACGCCCTTTTTATGATAAATCCTTTTTTGTGGAGAATTTTAAGAACTACAAAAAAAGGATTGAGGTAAAAAGGGCGTATCTCCATTAGTTTCCAAGTTACAAGAAAATATTATTTTTGCTTCCGAATGGGAATTCTGTAATCATCAGAAATTTTCGATTGTAATTTTTTTGAATAGAAGATACTTAAAATGATCTAAATAGAGAGAAATTATATTTTTAGCGCATGTCTGTGTGTGCATAAAAGTCTCAATTACAGCAAAACGGTTTCATAGAAAAATTTCATATTTTGTGGAAAACTTCCTCTCGACGAAGTCTATTTTTTAAGCTTCATTTGAAGAGAATCCGATCGATACTTTTTGGGATAAGTCCATTTTTTGAAAATCAGTTTTTAATGGAATTTCTGGAAACTATTGAACTGATGTTATTTATACTCATAGAGGAGAGTGGGGCAAAATGGACTGTAATGAAACGGTTAGAGATGGATTTTTTTTGATGATTCTATTGAAAAGTTGAGGAAATTTTAGCTGGAAAATAGGTGTCAGATGTATTTTTTACGAATTTTTTGAAAATACGATATTTCTCGACATTTTTGAGGGGTAAAAAGCTTTTGCTTTTTGAAAATTTTCAGTTTTTTTGCAAATATCTCTGGTTCTATTGGTCGTAGCAATCCGAGGCTGGTCTCAAATGAAAGGTGAGCTCATGTTCCATCGATTTATGAGGTATTGAATTCAAAAATATTAATTTTTAGGATAGTTATAGGCCAAAAATGGTTTCACAAAACTGTTTCACAAAAATGCCCATAAATATCTTAAAAATCGATATTTTCAAATTGAAAACCCTATGAATCGATGGCAAATGATCTCACCTTCCACCTCCCGTCAGAATTCTTACGCTACGACAAATAGAACTGAAGATTTTCTCAAAAAACTGAAGATTTTCAAATAAAAGAAGGATTTCACCCCTCTAAATTGCTCAAAAAAGTCAAAATCGCCAAAAATTCAAATAAATTAATTCCGACACTTTTTTCCCGCCTAAAATTTCCTCAGCTTTCCAATGGAATCATCAAAAAAAATCTACCGCCAATATTTCTATTATTTCAAGACTTTTCCATGATATTTGCCTAAAAATTTAGATGTGTCCATTTTACCCCTGATGTCCATTTTGCCCCACCTTCCCCTATATTATCTCGAGATTTGTATCAGTTAGATGCCTGTGAATTTTGAGCTTATTTGCATGATTAGTTCTCGAGTTATTGGCGTTTTAATGAATTTCTTCAAAATTTGATATTTTGATGATGATTTGAAAAAAGTTGTATGACTTCCATTCGGAAGCATATTGCTAAAATATCAGCAGAAAAAGCTATATCAGTTGGAAAACAATACTATCATCCACTTGTTATCCTTTATTTGTGGAGAATTTTAAAAGCTACAAAAAAGAATTGAAGTAAAAAGGGCGTATCTCCATTAATTTTCCGGATATTCTCAAAAGAGCATTAAAAAAATCATTTTAACAATGAGTCCAACCTTTTGTTATTCATTTTTTCAAGAAAATATCTCGGAAAATAAGCGAGTGATTTTGGCCTCATTCTTTTTTTTGTAGAGAATTTTAAGAGTTACAAAAAAAAATGAATAAGGCAAAAAAAATGAAAAAATCGAAGTTTTTATTAAAAAAAAAAAACAAAAAAAAAGGATTAAGGCAAAAAAAAACGAAAAAATCAAAGTTTTCATTCAAAAAACCAAAAAGAAAGGATTAAGGCAAAAAAAAACGAAGAAATCGAAGTTTTGATTTTAAAAAACCCAAAAAAATCTTTAATTTATGAAATTTTTTCGATCATATCTCAGAAACGAATGGAGATACGTCTTTTTTATATTTTCATCCTTTTTTCCAGGGAATTGATCGCTTTAAAAAAGTATTGGCGGCAAAAGGGCGTATCTCCATTACTTTCCCAGATATTCCCCAAAAAAGCTACAAAAAAAAGTTTTAAAAAACCCTAATTCAATTCCCAATCAAATAAAAACCCTCCTCCCCCCCCCCCCCCTCCAAAAAATGCAAATAAATCGTAAAAGAACTAAATAAATCGTTGATTTGAATGAAGACAAGAGGCATGAGCCCTGGAGTAACGTCATGCATATTCAAACTGTGTTCAAATGAGGACTCGATTGCACGTTCTTTGAATTTAAAGAATTCCTCCACCCTCAATCCCTCCCTCCCCACCCCCTCCCCCCTTTTATTTCATTCTAATCTCCATTTCCATTTTTTTTTTTCCATTTTTATTCCTCTTCCTCTTTCTGTCTCTCGATTGAACATGATGGACTGGAAATAATCCTCCTCGTCCTTCTTTTACCCCCCCTTTATCCTCCCCCCCTCCTCCTTTTCTTTCAATTCACCTCATTGTAGCCAATGATATTGGTAAAAGTGGTTGGAGATAGAAAGCATCGATCCGTGCTTTTCATTGTGTTACCCTCCGGTGTACGTGAAGCTATTAGCCATTGCCTCCTCGGGGCCACTGGGGGCTACAACATACACACAACACACACAGTAGCAGTACAACCACCACTACCACATAGTGGGAAATGTTTTGGGGCTGTATGCTAGTGGGGAACGAGGGCTTTCATAATTGCACTCTGGCTAGAATGACGATTAATCGAGAATCGATAGAGTGACTGAGATAGTTGGCATTTTCGAATGGGGGTGGGGGTGGGAGGGGGAGGAGGAGGGGGAGGCTTCAGGTATACCCACTAGTTGGATATAAATTTGGTGGGCTACTGTTGATGGAAATTAGCAATGAAAAAATCGATTTATCGATGAAACTGTTTTTTTCATGAATTTTTTATTTTTTTTTGAAAATATTTTGGAAAATTATGGAAATTGAAATTTTTTTTTTTTTTTTGCATTTTTGCAATTTGAATTTTGAGAAAGTTCCTTTGGCTAGATATATATATTTTGAAAATAAGGGGTATTTTTGATATTTTAGATTTTGTCATGATTTTCGAAATTATTTTAGAAATATTTTTTTTTCGATTTTTTGAAGAAAAAAATTATTTTCGAAATTATTTTAGAAATGTTTTTTTTTTCGATTTTTTGAAAAAAAAAAATTATTTTCGAAATTATTTTAAAAATGTTGTTTTTTCGATTTTTTGAAAAGAAAAATTATTTTAGAAATGTTTTTTTTTTTCGATTTTTTGAAAAAAAAATTATTTTCGAAATTATTTTAGAAATGTGGTTTTTTCGATTTTTTGAAAAGAAAAAATTATTTTCTAAATTTTTTGATTTTTGTTTTTTTTTTTTAATTTTGTGAAATCAACGGAGATACGCCTTTTTTGCCATAAAACAATTTTGTAGACAATTTCGAGAGATAAAAAAAGACTCAGAACAAAAAGGACGTATCTCCATGAATTTCTAAGATATTCTTCAAAAAAGTGACTTAAAAATCGAATTTTTCGATTAAAATTCCAAAAATTAATTACTTTTTTTATTATTATTTATTATCATTTCTCTGAAGAATGTCTCGAAAGTTGATGGAGATACGTCTTTTTTACGAAATTTTTCTCTGTAGAAAATTTCAAGAGCTATAAAACCATCTTAGGACCAAAAGGGCGTATCTCCAGTAATTTCCAAGATATTCGCAAAAAAAATGAATGAAAAAGCCGAAGAAATTTTTTTTTTTCGATTCAATAAATTCATTATTTCTTTGCAAAATATCAATTTTTTTTAAATATTTTTTTGTTAAGAATTTTAAGAGATACGAAACCACCTAAGAATAAAAAGGGGCCTATCTCCACAAGTTTTCGAGATATTCCAAAAAAAAAGTAAAAAAAAAGTGTGATTTAAAAATTCAGGAAAAAAATTGAATAACAAAAAAAATGAAAAAAATAAAAAAAATAGAAAAAAGAGTAGGGAAAAAACTTCTCTTTCTATATATATCTAACCCGGAAATTTTAAAATAACTATTGACTCCCAAAAAAAATAACATTTCATCATTCTACACGACCACTTAACTCATTTATTCTATCAATTATAACCGGTACGATCGTAACTAAATTCTCTCATAGAAGATGAGTCATTGAAATTCTTCTGGTCCTTTCAGAATCCATTAAATTGTCACTTTCAACACTTTAGAGGTAAGATTCTCCATAGAAAAAAATGTGGAGTTATCAATGACGCCTAAAATCGTTGAATTTCGTCATAACTTTTTTCCTATCCAAAAAATCTCTATTTCTTATCCATTTTTCTCAAATATCTCGGAAACTAATGGAGATACGCCCTTTTTGCATGAATTCTTTTTTGTAGAGACTTTCAAGAGCTATAACACAAAACCAGGACAAAATCGCCCTATCTCGCTTAGTTTCCGAGATATTCTCAAAAAACAATTTAAAAAATTCGCTTATTTTATTTCTTCATTTTTTCGATTTTTCACTAGAATTTCCAAATTAATATAAAGGCATTCACTTCAAAAAATCTGAAAAAATTTGAGAAGAGTCTACAGGATGTTCGCGATATTACCTAATTTTTTTGAATTTTTTCGTTGAGCCCTTCCCTCCCAAAAAATTCTCCTCTTGAATATCGAGACGTCAAAGTGGAAAATTGAATGCAAAATCGAATTTTACGATTTCACTACTAGAATTCACAAATAAATACGAAAGGTTCCACCAAAAATTCTCAAAAAATTTGAAAAAAGACTCCGAAATGTCCACATCATTACCTAATTTTTTCAAATTTTTTTACGAACCCCTTCCCTCCCAAAAAATCCCTCTCCCTAATATGAGATACAAAATAAAAATTTTGAAAATTTTCCAAAATGAAAAATCAAGTGCAAAATCGAATTTTCGCTCTTAATTAAATTTTAAAAAAATAATAAATTTATTTATTCTTCTTTGTATGACCTCTCGGCCTTTTACAATTTTTCACCCCTTCCCAGCCCCTTATATACTATGCCATATTGCGATGTATTGCCGTTCTTATAATGGTTATCGCGCTCTTATTTTAGATTAGCTCTTTCTTTTTTTTTTTTTTTTTTTTTTTTTTTCTAAAAAAATAATAATAATTACCCAAGCATGATGGCAACACCGGAAGCAACTGGATCCTTGTTAATAACAGCCCAAGTGCTCGTCACAAGTTTCTTCTCACGTCCAGTTAATCCTATATCAGGATCAACAATACTATCATCCGCACTCCAAAAACTCCACAATTTCTTCCAAAGCGCTTCCATTTCCTCTTTCTTCAATTTATCACTTATTTTCCTCTTGTCCACCGGTTTTTATCTGCAACAAGTAATATAATTCTTATCTATTTTCAGTCTGTAAAAAAAATTCAATGAACTTTCGAGGTCAAAATATTTCTCAACTGCTTATTTTATTTCTATATTCGCTTAGTTAATTTTTCATTAAAAAATCGTCGACTTAGAAAAGAAAGGCGTAAGTGCTACGCTTATACATAGCACTTACGTCCCTTTGTGTCTAAGGCGAGGAAATTATTAAAAAAAAAAATTAATAACTTCAACAGAGAAAACGAAATAATTAGAAATACATTAATAAACATTAAATTAAAATAATTAAGGAAGGATCTCCTGGCTTCAATTCCATTAATCAACACTCCTTCTACCTGAGGCCACAAACTGCACTCCTCGAAATTACACAATGACGCATATTTCTGAGTACCGATTTTCGGTGAGAAATCGTGTGAGCCAACGTGCATTATTTCGCATTACTCCTCGAGAATAATTGTCGTATCAAAAAAAAGCAAGGAGCCCCTTTTTGAGGCAACTCTTGCTCCCACTCAACGTATTTTTCAAATTTAATGTTATTCTATAGCAATCGAAGAAATGAAAAAAAAATTAAACAGTTGAGAAGAGGTCAAACGAAACAAGTCAATTCTCTCGTGTTTACCTTATTCCAGAATGTCTCGGAAACTAAGCGAGATAGCGTGATTGAGCCCTCATGCTTTTTTGTAGCTCTTGAAATTCTCTACAGAAAAAAAAAGTACAGGCAACGTTTTTTGTCACTGATTTATTCGGTATATAATGTACTAGAATTATATCGTCACCTTAGAAACAAAGTGGCACAAGTGCTGTGTATAATAACAGCACTTGCGCCACTTTGACTCCAACGCGACGACATATATCTATATCTATATCAATATATATAGGGAAGGATGGGGCAAAATGGACCTCCGGGGCAACATGATTCAGGAATTTTTTTCGGAGTGAAGGAATTCATGAAAAAATCTGAAAAAAATTGAGAAGATGCTCTCATATGTGGACATTGTTGGTGAATTTTTTCGAATTCTTTCATGGAGACCTTCATAATTAAATTAAAAAATCTTAATTAGTTTGATCAACAGGTCCATTTTGCCCCCATTTCCCCTATATCGTCGCCTTGGAAACAAAGTGGCGTAAGTGCTATGGGCATGCATAGCACTTACGCCCTTTTGTTTCTAAGGTGTCAATATACATATATATATAGATATATATTGGTAAAAGAGGAAATTTTCCTCATTGGAAAAAAGGAGCAAAAAAAAAGATCGAAATTAATTAATTATTATTAATTTTGAGAAAAAAAATGTATGAAATTTAAAAAAAAAGAAATAATAATTTTCAACTAGTGTCGAATTAGAGATGATTATATACTCCGAATGACGTCAATTATGTCAATGCCCTCTTCATCACCCAATTCTCCACGATTTATAGCTACGGCCTAAAAAAAACGATTCTCAAAAAAAAATTCCACGAAAAATGACTTTATATGTTACGTGAAACAAAGATTCGAACCTCTATCACATAACTCACGTATTAAAAATTCGTTCTCATCTTTCAATGTTGTAATAAAATTAGCATACTATAAGGGATAGGCTCATAGTTATTCATTATCATTTTACAAACAAATTTATTCTAACTACGATGAGGAAAAATAATTGACGTCATTTAGAATAAATAATGCTATCCAAATTTTAAACGTGTTTCAAAATTCTACATTTTACATTTGTTTTTGCTTTTGAATGGAAGCTGTGTAATTATCAGAATTTTCGATTTAATTTTTTAAATAGAAGATACTTAAATTGATCTAAATAGAGAAAAAATGATATTTTTAGCACATGTCTGTGTGTGCATAAAAGTCTCAATTACAGCAAAACGGTTTTATAGAAAAATTTAATATTTTGTGGAAAACTTCCTCTCGACGAAGTCTATTTTTTAAGCTGTATTTGAAGAAAATCCGATCGATACTTTTTAAGATATGTCCATTTTTCGAAAATCAGTTTCTAATGAAATTTCTGGAAACTATTGAACTGACGTTATTTATACTCATAGGGGAGAGTGGGGTAAAATGGACACTGTAATGAAACGGTTAGAGATGGATTTTTTTGATGATTTTATTGAAAAGATGAGGAAATTTTAGACGGAAAATAGGTTTCAGATGTATTTTTTACGAATTTTTTGAAAATTCGATATTTTTCGCCATTTTTGAGGGGTAAAGCCTTTGTTTTTTGAAAATTTTCATTTTTTTTGCAAATATCTCTGGTTCTATTGGTCGTAACAATTCGGGGTCGATCTCAAATGAAAGGTGAGCTCATGTTCCATCGATTTATGAGGTTTTGAATTCAAAAATATTAATTTTTAGGATAGTTATAGGCCAAAAATGGTTTCACAAAACTGTTTCACAAAAATGCCCATAAATATCTTAAAAATCGATATTTTGAAATTGAAAACCCTATGAATCGATGGCAAATGATCTCACCTTCCACCTCCCGTCAGAATTCTTACGCTACGACAAATAGAACTGACGATATTCTCCAAAAACTGAAGATTTTCAAAAAAAAGAAGGATTTTACCCCTCTAAAATGCTCAAAAAAGTCAAAATCGCCAAAAATTCAAATAAATTAATTCCGACACTTGTTTCCCGCCTAAAATTTCCTCAGCTTTCCAATGGAATCATCAAAAAAAATCTACCGCCAATATTTCTATTAATTTCAAGAGTTTTCCATGATATTTGCCTAAAAATTTAGATGTGTCCATTTTACCCCTGATGTCCATTTTGCCCCACCTTCCCCTATATTATCTCGAGAGTTCTATCAGTTAGATGCCTGTGAATTTTGAGATTATTTGCATGATTAGTTCTCGAGTTATTGGCGTTTTAATGAATTTCTTCAAAATTTGATATTTCGATGATGATTTGAAAAAAGTTGTATGACTTCCATTCGGAAGCATATTGATAAAGTATTAGCAGAAAAAGCTACATCGGTTGGAAAGCAATATTATTATCCACTTGCTTTTTTTGTTCATTTTGAGAAAATATTATAGTGGTGCTTGCGTTAATCAGCAGAGACTAGATTGTGAGCCAGGAGCCTTATTAGAATCACACAAATCTATCGTCCTGCTGATTGAGTCTTCGCTAGGCGTCTTTTGAGTAATTGAATACATTTTTTTTCAAATTAGAATTTTCGGAAAGTTAATGATAATTAATCGTTACTTCTGAGAATTTAAATTTCTATCGTTTTTTACTGTTTTACCTATGTATCGTCGCCTTAGAGTAAAAGGGGCGTAAGTACCATTTTTTCCGATTTTTTTTCTTCAAAACAACAAAGAGGCGTATCTCCACCATTATTGCTCCAATAAGTTTCCCTAGGCCTTTTACGGAATATTAGTAAAAAAAATAAAAAATAATAACATATAGGCGTAAGTACCACCCACTAATAACAAACGGGCGTAAGTACCGGAGATACGCCTCTTTGTTTTTATTTTTTTTTATTGAATTTTTCCAATCATTGGAAAAATACTAATAACAAAGAGGTGTAAGCCCGGAAAAATAATTAAATGAAAAAAATTTAAAAACAAAGAGGCGTAAGTACCATAATTTAGATAAAAATCGCAAAAAACAAAAGGACGTAACTCCAAAAATTCTCATATACTATAAAAAAAATTATAAAAACAAAAAGGCGTAAGTACCAAAATTTAGATGAGAAATCCTGAAAACTAAAGGGCGTAACTCCAGAAATTCCCATATGCCATACAAAAAATTATAAAAACAAAGAGGCGTAAGTGCGGAAACACGTCCCTTTCATTATAAGAGACCATAAGAAACATTTTGGAGTGATAAGTGGACATACGCCTCTTTCACACCAGAATTTCGTATTTTTAGCAGTTACGCCCTTTTAACTGTAAGGCGACGATATGTATATTGTCACCTTAGAAACAAAAGGGCGTAAATGCTATGCATGCGAATAGCACTTACGCCACTTTGTTTCCAAGTCGACGATATAGGGAAAACGGGGTCAAAATGGACCTGTTGATCAAACTGATTGGGTTTTTTAAATTTAATTATGAAGGTCTCCACGAAAGAATTCGAAAAAATTCACCAACAATGTCCACATATGAGAGCATCTTCTCAATTTTTTTCAGATTTTTTCATGATGTCCTTCACTCCGAAGAAAATTCCTGAATCATGTTGCCCCGGAGGTCCATTTTGCCCCATCCTTCCCTATATATATTGATATAGATATAGATATATGTCGTCGCGTTGGAGTCAAAGTGGCGCAAGTGCTGTTATTATACACAGCACTTGTGCCACTTTGTTTCTAAGGTGACGATATAATTCTAGTACATTATATACCGAATAAATCAGTGACAAAAAACGTTTCCTGTACTTTTTTTTTCTGCAGAGAATTTCAAGAGCTACAAAAAAGAATGAGGGCTCAATCACGCTATCTCGCTTAGTTTCCGAGATATTCTGGAATAAGATAAACACGAGAGAATTGACTTGTTTCGTTTGACCTCTTCTCAACTGTTTAATTTTTTTTTCATTTCTTCGATTGCTATGGAATAACATTAAATTTGAAAAATACGTTGAGTGGGAGCAAGAGTTGCCTCAAAAAGGGGCTCCTTGCTTTTTTTTGATACGACAATTATTCTCGAGGAGTAATGCGAAATAATGCACGTTGGCTCACACGATTTCTCACCGAAAATCGGTACTCAGAAATATGCGTCATTGTGTAATTTCGAGGAGTGCAGTTTATGGCCTCAGGTAGAAGGAGTGTTGATTAATGGAATTGAAGCCAGGAGATCTCAGCTACTTGAAACTTGCCCATCACTATAATAAACTACATGCTCAATCAAATAATACAGTGTAACGTTTGAAAAATGAAGAAAAATGATCAATTTTTATGTTTTCAATTCAATTTTTTCCTTCATTAAAAAATGATTTAAATAATTAAATTGATTCGAAAATCGAAAAATCGAATGATTTAAATTTAAAAAAATAAATAAAAGAAAAAACCGAAGATTTTCAACGAATTTCTCATAAAATTTCAAATTTAACAAAAATTTTCGAAATTTTTTTTTTCTTTCGAAATAATTGAATATACAAATTAAATAAAAATTTAAACTCACCAGATTTAAATTGAAAATCACCCAAAGAAAACCGTCAAATCACTAGATAATACAGTCAATACGAAAACAATACAAATGAAAAAACAATACAGTTTCTATTAAAAAATAGCTGTCGCGAGAGAGAGAGAATGGACCAGTGTGATGTCGACTCGCTAACAACCCGGGTTCGACTGAATTCATTTCTCAACATCGTGGAGCACGATACCCGCTATTTCTCTCTACTCAGGATAGAACTTCGCACATATATATATGTATATATGATAAATATATATAAACGGCGCGTCGCCGCGTGATACTGCTACCTGTCTCTGTTCTACCACAGACTTTTGATATCCAACAGAAGCTGGAGTGTTTCGATGCATCGATGAAAATTGATCTATTGCTTTTTAATAGGAAAAGAGACAGAATATTCAGATTTTGATCTAGACTTGTTTACAATTTGAAAAGAAAATAATTATAAAAAATTGAAGATAAAAAAAAAGGAAAGATAGATTAGATTATTATTATGATTATTATATAGATCATATATTATAGATTATATAATCAGATTATTTTTGATGATTTCGTTGAAAAACTACAGACATTTTAGGTGAAAAAAAATGTAAAAAATGATTTTTTTTCTGAAAAATCGATAATAAGTCGATTTTTCTTGGAAATTTTTCTTGATCTTCATTATTAAATGCATTTTACTGAGAAAAATGTGTGTTTGTTGCTAGAAAATTGAATTTTTTTTTAGAAAATTCACTTCTATCCAGAAAATTTCGATATATATAGGGGAAGGTGGGGTAAAATGGGCACGTGTTAGTTTTGGTATTTTATGCTATGAAAATTACTCGAAATCGATGGAAATATTGGAGACACATTTTTTCTGATGATTCCATTGAAAAGCTGAGGAAATTTCCCATGAAAATCATATGTCACAAGTTATTTTTAGGAATTTTTCAAAAATTCCATTTTTTCCCTCAAGATTTGAAGGTGAAATTCTTCTGTTTTTGAAAAATTTCAGGTTTTCGGGATTATCTCTGGTTCTATTGGTCGTAGCGACCTGGGGTTCATCTCAAATGAAAGGTGAGCTCATTTCCCATCGATTTATGTGGTTAAAAAAAAATTATCAATTTTTCAAGTACTTTTAGGGCAAAAACTGATTTTCAGAAAATGGCCTATAAGTATTTGAAAAATTGATGAAAAAAAAATTTGAACCACACAAATCGATGAGAAATGAGCTCACCTTTCATTTGAGATCAACCCCAGGTCGCTATGACCAACAGAACCGGAGATATCACCGAAAAAGTGAATTTTTTCGATTTTCGAAAGAATCACCCCTTCAAAACTCGACCAAAAAAGTAAAATTTTCGAACAATTTTCAAAAAATCAATTCTGACACATGTTTTCCGCTTCAAATTTTCTCAGCTTTCCAATAGAATCAATAGAAAATCTCTATCTCGAACCGTTTAGTTGCAACATCCATTTTACCCCATCTTCCCTCTAAATATGAAAATTGCGAAGAAAAATTTTTTTATAAAAAAAAATTTTCTCGCCACAAAATTTCTTCTCTTTTTTCAATTTGTATCACCAATTTCCCATAAATTGTAGCGTTTATTTTCGTTATTGACCCAATATATTTCCCTCATCATTCCATAATTCCATAAAATTGTGGAATCATTCACAAATCATATAAGTACCCGCATGAATGAACCGATTGTCTCAATTGATAAATCTCGAACAATAACACGTGCCTTTGTAAACGTCATAGGATTTATCAATTTTATTATTATTATCATTATTATTATTTTTATATGCAGCGACAGCTGCACAAATTGATACTGAATAGTCGAGGATAGAAATCGTGGAGTCAAAGAGCAACTCTCCATCTTCATTGAACGAATTATTTTTAAAAAAAACGTTGGAAAAGAATGGACTATTGTTATTATTATTATTTTTGTCTACAGATAAAGAAAAAAATTAGAGAAATTTTTTTGGGGGAGAATGGGGCGAAATAGACCTGCGTGTCTAAATGAGTCGGCATTTTTTTTTAGAATAAAGGCGTTGAACAAAAAATTTGAAAAAATTCAACAATAATGTCATCATATCACAGCATTGTCTCAAATTTTTTCAGATTTTTTTATCAAGTCCTTCAATCGGAAAATAAATTATTGCTTCATGTTGTTGGAGAGGTCCATTTTGCCCCACTTTTCTCTCATATAATGGTGATAAAGAGGTGAATGGCCTGGGTAGTGTTCCAAAGCCTCTATTTGATGGTGGAGCCACTATTTAAAATGGAATTGATGTCATAAATCCCATTTTTTGAATAAAAATATTAAAAAATTGCTGAAAATTAATAAAATTTTTGATAAAAAATGAATGAATCTATTTTTATGATTTGTGTTTTTAGAATAACTCGGAAACTAAACGAGATAGGGCAATTTTACTTGAATCCGTTTTTGTAGAGAATTTCAAGAGCTACAAATAAGGTTTCTACAAAAAATACGCTATCTCGCTTATTTTCCGAGATATTCTCAAAAAACTTTTGATTAAAACAGAATCAGTCTATTTTTATCATTTCTTTTTTTAGAATAATCTCGGAAAGTGAGAGAGATAAGGCGATTTTTGTAGAGACCTTTATTGTAGCTCCTGAAGTCCTCTAAAAAACCTTCTCAGAACAAAATCGCTCTATCTCGCTTAGTTTCCCAAATACTCTCAAAAAACGATGTGAATGACAATTTTAGATGAAATATTGAAAAAAAAGAAAAAAATTCAGGATTTTTGGAAAATACTGAAATACTCGTTAGATTCAATTAACAGGGATTTTATTTAAAGTATCGGCGTACTGAAATTCCGGGCTATTCTCGTATTCACACATATCGAGAGCAATGACGCAGCTCTCTCTGACCACTCGTTTCGAATCTTTCAGGTAATCGTTGAGAATTTTCTCACAATCTGGATGAGCAATTGAACCGAGGGCTTCTGCACACTCGTGCCTGACCATCTCATTTTCCTCCTCATCTTCTAAAGATGCTTTTAAGAAAGGGACAGAGATTTCCTCTTGGAGCTGACCCAGGACGAAAGCTACTTCGTGCCTAAAAAGAGCACTGCCGGCTTTTAATCCTGAAAATTAAAAGGAAATTAATAGAAATTGATAAAAATAATAGGGGAACGTGGGGAAAAGTAGACATTGTGATAAAACAGTGGGTGATAGATTTTTTGTAATGATTCCATCGAAAAGCTGAGGAAATTTTAGTCGAGAAAAATGTGCCAGAACTAATTTTTTTCAATTTTTTGAGAATTTGATTTTTTCGGGCATTTTTGAGGGGTAAAAAGCCTTTCGATTTTTAAGGAAATTCAGTTTTTTGGAAATATCTCTGGTTCTATTGGTCGTAGCGACCTGGGACCGATTTTAAATGAAAGGTGAGATCATTTTCCATCAATTCATGGAGTTTTGAATCTAAAAATATCTATTTTTCAAATAGTTATGAGAACTTTTGTGAAAAATTATTATTATCAATTTTTGTTCTATAACTATGTGAAAAATCGATATTTTTGAATCCTAAACCTACATAAATCGATGGGAAATGATCTCACCTTTCATTTAAAATCGGTCCCAGGTCGCTAAGATCAATAGAACCAGAGATATTTGCAAAAAACTAAATTTGCTCAAAAATCGAAAGACTTTTACTCCTCAAAAATGCCAGAAAAAATCGAATTCTCAAGAAATTGCAAAAAAAATCATTCTGGCACATGTTTTTCGACTAAAATTTCCTCATCTTTCCGATGGAATCATTAAAAAAAATCCATTTTCAATACTTTCATTCATTTGAAGATTTTTTCATAATATATGCATAAAAACTCAAATGTGTCCATTTCACCCCTTATTTCCGTATTGGCCCACCTTTGCCTATACCTAATTGATTTTGAAAAATAACGTCCTCTTAGAAACAAAGGGGCGTAAGTGCTGTGTCTAAGCATAGTACTTACGCCCCTTTGTTTCTAAAGCGACTATATGAAGAAATTTATTTTACAAATTTTAATAAGTTTGAAAATCTTTTTCAAATCATTAGGAAAAATTCAAATTCTTTCCCCAATTTGGAATTTTTTGGAATTGTAGCCAATTCTGAAAATTCTGGATTTTCTTCAAATTTTAAATTTTTCAAAATTTCCCTCAATCCTCAGAAATTTGCATTTTTTTCAATTTTGGATTTTTCGAGATTTTTCAGGATTTTCTTCAATTCTGAAAATCCAAATTATGTATAACTTCCCAAATATACTTAAAAAAAAGGATTTTTTCCATAATTTGGGATTTTTCAGGTTTTTTCTCAATTCTAAAAAAATCTAAATTATGCGAAATTTTCCAAATACTAAAAAAAAATGTTTTTTTTCCACAATTTGGGATTTCTTAGGATTTTTCTCAATTCTAAAACATTCTAATCCAAATTGAGAATCAACGAAAAATTGAGAAGATGAGAAAAAATCTTTTTTTTAACAATAAAATTCAATTTTTTTCCACAATTCTCTGGAGTTTACCTTCACCAAGTGCAACTACACTCTCCGGAGTTCTTAGGTTTCTGAGTGAAAACATAGCTCTATATCTATCGAACAGAGACGCTTCTTCGTCCATCAGAATTCTCTTCAATTCATCGACATTTTTGATTGAACTAGGTGGAGCTGGATCCACTGATGCATAAGGATTCTCTGACAACTCCGATTCCTTTTCCTTTTTATTAAACCATTTTATCCTCTCCAGTGCAAGTTGGCAAGTTTCTGCTACTTCAATGACAGAATCTTTGCTGTATTTCTCAAGTACTGGAATCACCGAGTCATCTCCAATGGCTCCCAAAGCTTCACCTGTTGAAGAAAAAATTGAATCATTAAAAAATTTCTCAATAAATTCAGAGGAAGAAAATTTTTTTTTTTTAGAATTTATTATTTTTCAATAAATTCAGAGGAAAAAGTTTTTTTTTTTTTAAATAATTTTTTAAAGGAAATCTTGAAAATTAAGGGTGATAGCCCTTTTTTTCCTAATCTTTCTTTCTATCGAATTTCCAGAGCTACAGAACAAAAGTTTAGGATGAAAAGGGCGTATGTCCATCAGTTTCTGATATATTTCAGAAAAAAAGAACAGAAAACAAAAAAAAAGAGATTTTTAATCATTTTTTTTGAAGAAATATTTTAGAAAATAAATGGAGATACGCCTTTTTCATTCTAATCCTTTTTTTATGAAGAATTTTGAGAGCTACAAAACCATTTCAGGGTAAAAAGGGCGTATCTCCATCAGTTTCCGAAATTTTTTGAAAATGAAAATAAATAACAGTAAAAAAAGTCTAGATTTTCAATAATTTTCTTTTTTTCTTTTAAAGAAATATTTTTAAAAATGATGGAGATACGTCTTTTTCATCCTAATCCCCTTTCTATAGAGAATTTTTATAATAATAATGCTATAAAAAGAGTTACAATGAAAAGAGCTTATCTTCATCACTTTTAAAGATATTTAAAAAAAAGCGAATAACAAAATTAATGAATTTATTAGTTTTTTTATTTTATACTATGAAAATGACTCGAAATCAATGGAAATATTGGAGATAGGTTTTTTCTGATGATTCCATTGAAGAGCTGGGGAAATCTCCCATGAAAATCATATGTCACAAGTTATTTTTTTGAATTTTTCAAAAATTCCATTTTTTTCCTCAAGATTTGAAGGTGAAATCCTTCTGTTTTCGAAAAATTTCAGGTTTTCGGGAATATCTCTGGTTCTATTGGTCGTAGCGACCTGGGGTTCATCTCAAATGAAAGGTGAGCTCATTTCCCATCGATTTATGTGGTTAAAAAAAAATTATCAATTTTTCAAGTACTTTTAGGGCAAAAACTGATTTTCAGAAAATGTCCAATAAGTATTTGAAAAATTGATGAAAAAAAAATTTGAACCACACAAATCGATAAGAGATGAGCTCACCTTTCATTTGAGATCAACCCCAGGTCGCTACGACCAACAGAACCAAAGATATCGTCGAAAAAGTGAATTTTTTCGATTTTCAAAAGAATCATCCCTTCAAAACTCGACCAAAAAAGTAAAATTTTCAAACAATTTTCAAAAAATCAATTTTGAAACATGTTTTCCACCCAAAATTTCCTCAGCTTTCCAATGCAATCGTCAGAAAATGTCTATCTCGAACCATCCAATCGAAATATCCATTTTACCCCACCTTCCCCTAATTATCTCGAAAAAAAAACCCCAAAAAATGCACCTGCTTCATGTCGAACCATTGGCTCCTGCTTCTCATCCTTCAAAACATCAATAAGCACATCATTAGCCTTACAATCTTGCATTTGTCCCAAACAATATGCAAGTTCGTGCTTCAAAAGTGCAGACGAATCCCCAAAACCTTTTGCAATCCATTTAATCGCCTCTGCACCTCCAATATTTCTCAACGTAAATAAAGCCCTGAATCTCTCCTTCAAAGGCCTTTTTCCATCGTTCAAAACATTTCCAATAGCCTCGATCTTCTCACTCTCCACATTTGACATGTTTTCCTCTTTTTTTTCGCAAAAAAATCTTTTTTTTTTAAATTTATCTTCACCTCAAATAATGAATTTATCAGAAAAACGTCGATATTTTCACTTTTTATCATCAATTTTACGAAAAATAATAAACAAAATGTGTTTTTTTATTTTTTTTATCCACTTGTCACATCTCCAGAGGCTGAAATCTGTCAAAAACAGTTGAATTTTGAAGGTTAGGTGCTGTCACGTGGTCTCCACCTCTTCAGGTACGGCCTCATGCAGGCGTTTTTGACACTAGCGTCAGCGTTAAATCGAGTCACGTGACAAAATTTTGAATTTCCCGCCACTAATGAGAAATTTAGCGACAAGTAGCAAAAAGCTCAACAATCTGAGCTTTATCGCTGGAAAAGGAGCGTCAATATTGTCGTCATAAAATATTAAAAATTATGAATTCAGATGATGTAAACCTTAAAAAATGTTTCAGTAAATGACAAAAATTCATATTCGGACAATAATTGCTATTTTTCATCATCTACTGATGCTTAAAATTCCTGTAAACAGCCATGTTGACGCTTCTGTTTGACGCGGCGACTGATCGCTAAATTTTTTTAAGCAGCGGGAAATTCAAAATAGTCTCACGTGACCTGATTTGACGCTGACGCTAGCGTCAAAAACGCCTGCATGAGGCCGTACCTTTCTGTTTCCCGGTATTTTTCAAAAAAAATAACCGGAAATTGCGCTCCTTCGCCTCTTATTTGTATTTTTTTGCAATAATATTCGATATTTTCACTTTTTATCATCAATTTTGTTAAAAATGATGAACAAAACGTGTTTCTCAATTGTTTTAATCCACTTTTTACATCTCTAAAGGCCAAATCTGTCAAAAGCAGTTAAATTTTGAAGGTGAGGCACTTTTTTTCCCGCAATTTTTCAAAAAAAAAACAGAGATGGCGCTCGCGTGCCTCCAATTTGTGTTTATTTCAATAATTTCAATGAAAAATTAGAAAAAAATTGAAACAATTATTTAAAAATGGCACAGAGCAGATTGGAGAGGATTGGAACGATTTATACCAGGTATTTTTATCAAAAATGATAATAATAATAAATTATTCAATTATTTATTGGAAATGGAAAATTCGTAATTCAATGGAATAAAAGGTTTGAGGTTAGAAAATTCGAGTTTTTTTAAAGGCAGGATTTTTTTTCAATTATTTTATGATGGAATTAGTGATAGAAGGACTATTTAAAGGTCCTTGAATGATGATTTTCGTTAATTTTTGAATAACAATGTTTTTTTTATGATTTTTAAAGTTTTTAGAAAAATTAATTTTATGTAATCATCAGCTTTTGTCTAGAATATCTTGGAAACTAAGCGAGATAGAGCGATTTTGGCCGAATCCTTTTTTGTAGCTCTTGAAATTCTCTACAAAACTGTCTTCGGGTAAAAAAGGCGTATCTCCATTATTTACTGAGATATTTCGAAAAAAAGAGTGATAACACAAAATAAAATCTAACTTTTTTTGAAAATTTCATATTTTTTTAATTTTTTAAAATTTGACTATCAGTTTTTTTCAAATATCTTGGAAACTAAGCGAGATAAAGCGATTTTACTTCAATCCTTTTTTGTAGCTCTTCAAATTCTCTACAAAACTGTCTTAGGGCAAAAAGGGCGTATCTCCATTATTTACCACAATTTTTCTGTAAATTTCATATTTTTCATCTTTTATTTTCTTTTTTTTTCGCAGAGTTACTTCGTTAATTAAAGGAGGTGCTATGAAACCAGAAGATAAACCACTTTGGCTCGATATTTACAAGGCTTTTCCCCCTAGAGCAGAGCCAAGATTCGACAGAGCTGCTCCACTAATTGACATTAAAGAGATTTATTATGCAGAAGATATTATAAGAGCGTGAGTCTTTTAAATGGAAAAAAGTTAAATTTTTGTATAAAATCGTTAATAACAATTTATAAAAAATGAAATTCTCAAAACTGATTCAGTGAATCTGTAAAGAATGTAATGAGAAACAAAATAAGCCTTAGAAACAAAAAATTAATTGAAAATTGGAGAATTTTCATTATTTTTACATTTTTTTCAAATTTTTCGAGATTCAAAGAAATGTAAAAAATAACGAAAATTGTTCAATTCTTTGAATCTACGTATTTTTTAATTTTCACAGAAAATTCCAAAAAGAGCATCCCAAATTTCAAACAAATCTACTGGCCCACGAGAGTCCATCGCAAACGCAAAAATTCCTCGGAATTTATGAAGAATTGAAGAAAAATCAAGAAAATAGAGAATCTAATATTTATGAAAAGGCGTTGGAAAAATGGGCAGAACAGGTGGTAGATGCTAAAATGGAGCGAGTGGTCCAGAAACAGGAGAGGGATGCTGCTGAAAGATCTGATGATCGTGAGCCAATGGAGAAACCGCATATTGTCGTTTCTGATATTTTTAAAGCGTAATTTAATAAAAAGATGAGTTTGAGTTAAAAAGAAGAATTTAAAATGATTAATTTTTTGATTTCAATATATTTTTAACGAAATTCAAAAAAATAATTCGAATATTAATTTTTACGTGGTTTTTAAATTAAACTGCGGGCGGAAACTAAGCGAGATAGAGCGATTTTAGCCGAATCCTTTTTTGTAGAGAATTTTAAAAGCTACAAAAAAGGATTCTATCAAAATCGCTCTATCTCGCTTAGTTTCTGAGATATTCCCCAAAGATCAATGAATTATTCATTTATTGTTTGAATTTTTGAACTAATTGTTTAATGATATTTATTAATATTTTTGTCATAAAAAAATAGCAACAACTGCTGAAGAAAATCAGAAAGTCGATGCTTCTGATATTTAATGCAAAAAAAATTGTAATTATTGGTAAACAATGAATTTGAAAATTTGAAATTTACTTACCCCTTCGAAAAAAAGGGAAGACGAATTCAAAATTCCCGCCATTACAACGTGATCCTAGAAAAATCCCTATTTTCACTCAGAAATGAATATTTTATTCGTCAAATGTGTTATTGACAGTTCGAATGTGATGTAAACAAATCCAAAAAAATTCCATAAATAAAAAATAATAAATTAATTAATTTGATTGATTAATTTATCGATTAAATGACAATTATGACGACATTATCGAGCTTCACAGCAGAATCCGCAAAATGTAAGAAAATAATAATAATAATTTCAATTAACCAATAATCTCAAGAAATCATAAAATTAATTTTCTTTTTATTTATTTAGGGGGAGGTGGGGTAAAATGGATATTTCGATTAGGCGGTTCGAGATGGAGATTTTCTGATGATTTCATTGATAAGCTGAGGAAATTTTGGGTGGAAAATATGTGGCGAAATTGATTTTTTGAAAATTGTTTGAAAATTTTACGTTTTTGGTCGAGTTTTGAAGGGGTGATTTTTTTCGAAAATCGAAAAATTCCCTTTTTCGGCGATATCTCTGGTTCTGTTGGTCGTACCGACCTGGGGCTGATCTCAAATGAAAGGTGAGCTCATTTCTAATCGATTGGTGTGGTTCGAATTTTTTTTTCATCAATTTTTCAAATACTTATAGGACATTTTCTGAAAATCAGTTTTTGCCCTAAAAGTACTGGAAAAATTGATAATTTTTTTTTAACCACATAAATCGATGGGAAATGAGCTCACCTTTCATTTGAGATGAACCCCAGGTCGCTACGACCAATAGAACCAGAGATATTCCCGAAAACCTGAAATTTTTCAAAAACAGAAGGATTTCACCTTCAAATTTTGAGGAAAAAAATGGAATTTTTGAAAAATTCAAAAAAATAACTTGTGACATATGATTTTCATGGGAAATTTCCTCAGCTTTTCAATGGAATCATCAGAAAAAACCTGTCTCCAATATTTCCATCGATTTCAACTAATTTTCATAGTATAAAATACCAAAACTGTCCAATTAATTCATAATTATATATTTCAGCTGCACTAAATGACGTTCTCGCAGCTTTAAATACTCCAGAAAATATCAAAAAGATAACAGAAGGCAAAGACAATTCGGGCAACGAAATGCTGAAAATGATGCAGTTCGTGTTTCCCATAGTAACACAGATACAAATGGATATTATTAAAAATTACGGATTTCCTGAGGGACGAGAAGGAACTGTGCAATTTGCCCAGTGCATAAGATCCTTAGAAAGAGAGGATCCTGAGGTTGCGAGGCTGCACAATCAAGTGCGAGCTTATTTTTTGCCTCCAGTTGCAAGCAGTCCTTCTGGAGAGGCCTCACTTTAATGAAACATAATTAAATAATTAATTAATTGGAGTATAAAATGATTTTACTTTTTAAAAAATTCGATTTTAAAAAAAAAAACTTTAAAAAAGTGGTGATGAGGGAATTTAATTTGAAGATATCTCTAGAAATAATGGAATTAGGAGTTTTGCAACATTTCACCGATATTGAAACGATGTCCACGATAGTAAATTGTTATTAAATAATATTATAAATATCCAATATTGTTCCGAATTTGAATTACGCGGTTCCAGCATCTAGGACTGGCATTGGTGGATCCTCGGATTTCAAATACCAATTTTCCCGCCATTCATGTTTTCATGTAATTAATTGGATTAATCGTTGCTATTTGTCCGGTAACAGGCGTTTTTTTATGATTTGAAAAATTAATAGACATTCTGACGAGCAAGAATATATATAGTTATACAAGGAAAAAATAAATCTGTTACCATGAATTGTTGCAGTGAAACTGAAACTGAATCTCGCTTATGGAGTTCTAATGTTAATTTAATTTTTTTCAAAAATTATTTTTGGCTCGATTTGTCCCGGTAACATGGTGCAAAGTGAATTTTAAAAAAATCTCCTCATGCTACTCTATCGAAAGTGATGAAAATTGAAAAGAAAACATAGATTATCGGAACTACTTGGATATTTTTTAAAAAATCTTAAAAAAAAATCCTTTAAAAAATGAATAAATTGAAAATTGCAACAAATCGATTGAATTTTTTTAATTCTTTATTTTTTACATATAAAATTCGGTTCAGTTAATTCAGTAAATAAATTATAAATATCTCGCTTAATTTATTTACTATTCATCTGAACTCTTTTTTTCTTTTTTTTTTCATTATTTCGCAGTTGTTAGTGCAGCACAAAAAAAACGAAAAATTGTATTTTTTATTTCACACAATTTCACATATGATTTTGCCTCAATAAATATGTCTTTAATTTGTATAATTTTTAAATAAAAGCATTTTAGCATTTTTTTTATCCATTTGACAAAAGAATCAATAAATCGAATAATAATGAGATTAAATTCTAATTTAATCCTATAATTTAATAATTTTTGCTTGACTACATGAAAAAATAGAATATTATTAAATAAATTATTCATCCGCATGGATTACAATTTTTTAATTTTTTTTTTAATAGTTATTAATTAATTTTCAAAAGCTCAATTTTGCCTAATTCTAAAAAAATTAATTAAAAGGTCCATTGGTGCACAAAAAAAAAGAAAATGCAGAAAAGAAAAGAAAAATTAAATAAAAAATAAAGAAATAAAAGGAAAAAAATCAAGAAAAAATAATAAGAAAACAAAAAAAAACAGAAAAAAAGCTGTAACTTAAAAATTTGTACATTTATTAGCATAATAATTATTTCAGTAATAAAGTATGTAATATAATTCTACTAAAATATATAATAATAAATTTAATTGTTACTTATATAATTTATAATAAATTCCAGTCGCCTCTGAATCATAATTCGTCGACAAAAAAAGAAATCATAGAATAAATTGATTATATTTTTCATTAAATAATTTTTCATTTTTTTTTTTCATTAATAATTCTTCATTATTTATCTTTTAATGATTGTGAATTAATAATGAAATACGATGAAATTAAACGAAAATTTATATAATTATTTAATTATGCAAATAATTGAATTATTTTTGGAGCAATTTAATTAAATTTCCATTATTAATATTTTATGATTGAGGAAAAAAAATGCAAAAAAATACAAATTCGTTTCATTTATTCTATTTGATTTGAGCAATTTCATCCTGAAGTGGAGTCTGTAAATATTTATTAATTATTAGAAAATAATAATAATAATGTGAAGAAAAAAAAAGTAACATTCATTGAAAATTCGAGAAAATTACAGGATAAATCGATTTTTCTAACACTTTTTTAAGAATATCTTGAAAAATAATGGAGATACGCCCTTTTTACCCTGAGACAGTTTTGTAGCTCTTGAAATTCTCTACAAAAAAGGATTCGGGTAAAAAGGGCGTATCTCCATTATTTTCCGAGATATTCTCAAAAAAGTGTAAAAAAATCGATTTTTTTCTGTTTTTAGACAGAATTTTTTTTTTAGAATTCTTCTTTTGAGAATTTCTCGGAAACTAAGCGAGATAGCGAAATTTTTGTGGAAACCTTTTTCGTAGCTCTTGAAATTCTCTACAAAAAATGTTTGAGGCAAAATCGCTCTATCTCGCTTAGTTTCCGAGATATCTATTCTTTTCCATCTTTTCCCTACTAAATTCTCGATTTAACTCGAATTTTTCAATTAAAAAAATTAATTAAATCCTTTTAAAAATTAAATTTTTAAAAAGCCCTTTCCACTTCAATGGAAAAATCGAATTGTTCATGCTCCGAAAATGTTTTGAAAAAAAAAAGAAAAATAAACGTTTAATATACAATAATATTCGTGTATATAGAATGTACAATTTTCAATAATACCATTTCCACCATTTTCATCTCTTAATTAACAATAATAAACTGATGGTTAGTCACAGTAAATTGATTGTAGCTCACATGGATCATTTACATAATGCATTTAATATCTCTATTGATTCATGACTCTGCAATTAATTTTTTTTAATTATTAAAGTTAATTTTTTTCGAAAATTGAATTTATAAATTCCTTTTTTTTTTCATTAAAGTTAATTTTTTCGAAAATTGAATTTATAAATTCCCTTTTTTTTTGCTAAAGCCCTTTTTTTTAAGTTATTCATTTACTTTTCCATCACAAAAATTAACAATAGAGGCAATAAATAAATAAAAAGGCAAATTTATCAGGCAACACCAAAGGACCAATTTTTTTTGTTCGATTTCGAAAAAAAAAATTGCAATTTTTTTTTTCGATTATAAAAAAAAATATTTTTTTGTGAATTTTTTCTTTCAATTGTAAAAAAAATATTTTTTTTTGTTAACTTCTTTTTTTTTAATTGTAAAAAAAATTTATATCGTTGATTCGATTACTGCAGTGTTAAATTGGTGAATGTACAGAAATTATTATTATTATTTTTTCAAGGTGTATCGCAATTATTTACTCTCCTTTTTCAATAAATTTTCACTTAATTTTTTACTTAAATTCATATTTTTTTCATTTTTCGTCTAATTTTTAATTGAAAAAGGTAAATAGGAATTATTTGGTAGAAAATTTGTTTTTTTTTTTGTTTACGATTTCATTATCAGAATATTTGCTGGTGAATAATTTACATATGTGCTCGATTCAGTTATTTGAGAAAATTTTTCGACAAATTTGTCTTTACACTTCCTCTGATCTTTGATTTAATTGTAGTATTTTTCTTTGAATAAAATATTTATTTAAAGAAAAAAGGAATTGAAAATTGTGGAATTTTTATAAATTGGAAAAAAAAAGAAGTTTTTTTTTCTGTAAAAATTTATTAGATCCAACAATTCTCTCTCGAGATATTTGAAACAAAGAAAAACACTACGAAATTTAGTTTTTCATATATAATTTTTTTTTCACTTTTTTTTCTATTTTTTATTTATTCGCTTTTCCTCAAAAAATATACTATGCTTTTTTTTCGAATAAAGAGGCATTGTATAAAACATATGTCATTAACGAGGGCTCAACCGAATCACCAAGCTGTGACGATAATTACTTATTTTTTAATGACAATAAAAATAGCAGAAATCTGATAATTTTTAGATTTTTCCATTTTTTTTTCTTTAAAAAAATAAATTATTTTGAAAAAAAATGAAAAATATTATTTTAAATATTTTTTTTTATCAATTCGATTTAAATTAGATTTTTTACAAATTTCAAAATAATTTCGAAAATTTTGAAAAATCGCAAATATCGAAATAAAACTAATTTTTCGAAATATATATAGACAACGAAAGCTTGCTGGAGTTTAGTTTAAGAAAATTATGGGAAAAAAAATCGAAAAAAAAATCGAAAGAAAAAATTCGAAAAAAATTTCGAAATAATTAAAAAAAAAAATTCGAAATAATTTCTAAGATTCCTAAAAATGGCAAATATTTACATAAAACTGATTTTTTAAATAAATTTTACAAATTTGCCAGAAAATTCAAAAAATTGCAAATGCAAATTCTTTGAATATATATTTTTTTTGAATAATAATTTATTTGTTTAAATAAATGGAGAAAAATGGTCAGACGTCTGCTAATTCTATTATCATTATTATTATTTATCTGTTTTAGATACAAAATGTTTAAACACGAATGTACCATTCGTTGACCCAAGAAAAAAGTCTTAGATTCTCAAATTCTAAATTTCTTTTTTTTTTCTCGTTTTATACCAGATTTTTTTTTTTTCACCTTTACCATCATATATGCTAATTTAATTCAATTTAATTAGTATATATACCCTAATAATAAAAACTCATCGTACAGAATTACTTGTAAAACCTTCGATACGTTTTCTTATTTTTTTCATTTTTTGTATAATTTTAGTATTGAAGAGAAAAAACAGAATAATTCGATTTTTCCCCCTTTTTTTGCCAAAAATATTTCGGCAATTAATGGAGATACGTCATTTCTGCTCCAAAATAGTTTTATAAACAATTTCAAGTGTTACAAAAGAGGATTGGGGTAAAAAGGGCGTATCTCCACTAATTTACGAAAAAAAATCTTTAAAAATTAAAAAAAAAACGAAATTTTATTTATCAATTTTTTGAAAATATTTTGGAAAATAAAGGAGATACGCCCCTTTTTGCCCAAAAATGGTTTTGTAGAGAATTTCAAGAGCTATAAAAACAAATTCAAGTAGAATCGCTCTATCTCACTTATCTTCCAAGATATTCTCGAAAAAATTTATAAAAATTTCAGTAGAAGTCGAATAATTTTCTTTTTTTTGTTCATTCTTTCAAAGAGATCTCGGAAACTAAGCGAGATAGAGCGATTTCACCCGAATCTTGCTTTTTAGAGAATTTCAAGAGCTACAAAAAAGGTTTCTTCACGAAATTCCCTATCTCGCTTAGTTTCCGTGATATTAAAAAAAAACTACAAAAAAATAGACGTATTTTTATTTTTTACTAAAAAAATTTCCATCAGCTTTCCTCAAATATCTCGGAAACTGAGCGAGATAGGGTGATTTTGCCCCAATCTTGTTTTGTATAGAATTTCAAGAGCTACAAAAATGGATTCGGCTAAAAAGGGCGTATCTCCATTGGTTTCCGAGATATTCTCAAAAAAAAGTGGGAAAAAACCGAATTTCTAAAATTAAATTAAAGAAAAAATCGAATTTTCATGTTTTACCTCTTCACTACTGATTTTTTTTTATATTTTCTTGTTAGCTCAGTTTTCATTTAGAATCCAACGCAAGTTTTTTCAGCTGGTGTATATGTGTTTAAAAATCTTCTTGATTAACTCTTTTAAATTTTCATTTTTTTTGTTATCTTCATTAAATTTCACTTTTTTTTAATTTTTAATTCGCAGGCTACGAGAGAAATGGATTTGCTGTTGTCGAAGCTGCTCCATTTCCAGTCCATGGATCCTGTCGAATTTGATTAATGGAGGGACGTGGTGGCGGTGTTACTGTTGCAAATGGATTGGCTGAGAATGGAGCTGCAGCTGAAATAAAAATAAAATTTATCAATTTAAAGAAAGAATTTTTTTTATTTTTTTCAATTCAATAATTCATCAATTTTAGGAACGAAATCGAAAATACTATTAATTTAATTAAATTAAAAATAACAATTATTTTTAATTTCAGTTCGAATCTAAAGGATTAAGCAGAAGCACGTGCTCTTAAATTTCTCGAGTGAGTGGATTTTTTTTCAACATTTTTAAACAATTTTTTCAACATTTTTTAAGAATTTTTTTAAAAAATTTTAACAATTTTTTCAAATTTTTTTAACATTTTTAAAAATATCTTAAAGGCGATGAGATTTACGAGAATTTATGAAGAGACCTTTTTTTTAGAGAATTTAATTTCTCACAAAAAAGGTTTCTTGGTAAATTCTCATAAACCTCGTATTTCCTGAAATATCTATGAAATACTGTTGAAAGAATGAAATTGTAATTATTAAAATTATTAAAAAGATTTATTTTAATTATTTAAACGATTTAATTTATTTTAATTTTTTTTTATCTTGAAATTACTTTCAAGGTTCGTTTTAATAATCCTGATAATCTCCCACTCAATCAAAAATTAATTAACGAATTAACATAATAAAGTATCGATGATAATAATAATTATGAATTTTAAAAACAATTAACAGTAATTTTTATGGAATTATTTATACGATTCTCTTCTTTTTTTTTTCTTTACCACATTACATGCATGTACAACAAACATGCACGACGATGAAACACGATCTCGTTTAAATACTCACGATAATTATTTCCATTGAAATGCTGTTTTACGAAAAATAAACATGAATATTCGTGGAAATTAGGATTGATGATTATTGCAAGCAGTGAGCATTAATTTAATAGTGCAATTATTCAATTAATTCTTGTTCAGATGATACTGAAAATAGCAGATATAGAGAGAATTAAAAAAAAAAATTCGAAAAGAAGAAATTCGAAAAAAAAAATTTCGAAAATAAAAAATTCGAAAAAAAAATTTCGAAAAGAAAAAAAATTTTAAAAAAATCCGAAAAAATTTTGAAAATTCTGAAAAACCTCAAATATTGACATAAAACTGATTTTCAACATATATATGTGCAAAGGAAGGTTCCTGTAGTTCAATTTGAGAGAATTTCTAAAGAAATTCCGAAAAACAATTTCAAAATATTTTTTAAAAATTCTGAAAAACCTCAAATATTGAAATAAAACTGATTTTCAACATATATATAGTCAAAAGAGAGTCCCTAAAGTTTAATTTGAAAAAATTTCGAAAACAATTCCAAAATAATTTCAAAAATTCTGAAAACCATCGAATATTGAATTAAAACTGATTTTTAAAAAAAAATTCATAGTTTAACATTTTTTTAATAAAATTTTCCTTCAACAAATTAATTATTTTCAAAAAAAATGAAAAATATGCAAATGTAGAGAATTAAAAAACCTACAAATCCCGATTTTTCAAATATTTTTTTTATAATAATTTATTTGTTTAAAAAAACCCAAATAAATGTCAAATATCTGCTAATTTCATTATCATCTTATTAATTCATTAAAAAAAAGGGTTTAAAAAATGTGATAATTAATTATAATCGACATTGAGATGATTTTGAGATCAAGTGATCTGATAATTATAGTTTAATTGAGGGGATTGAACTTACCAGCAGGTGCAGGAGGAGTTGGTTTCATTATCGAAGTGCTCACGAGATTGTCCAAATTAACGAGAGCTGAATTTTCACCCAAAAATGATTGAGGTGTTTTTTTTACAGCACCAGTACTTGCTGGCAAGTTGTCATTGAGTCCACCAAAGTCGAATGGATCTGGTGATAAAGTTCCTCCTGAAAAAAAAACAGAAAATTAATTAATCTTTATTTTTTTAATAAAAAAAAATATTTTTTCAATTTAATTGCAGAAAAATAAATTTTTTTGTCACTTTTTCGAGAATTTCTCGGAAACTAAGCGAGATAGAGCAGTTTTTGTAGAATCCTTTTTTTTAGGCCTCGAAATTCTCTACAAAACGTTCCCACAGCAAAATCGCTATATCTCGCTTAGTTTCCGAGATATTCCTTTAACAAGTATGGAAGACATCGAATTATCAATTTTCACCTATTTACTGAATTAATTCTTCAATTTCTTCGATATCTCTGAAACTATTGGGTTTAGGGGAAAATGTCAAGAGACCTTTTTTATAGAGAATTCAATTTCCCACAAAAAAGGTTTCTTCATAAATTCTCGTAAACCCTATAGTTTCCGAGATCTCATCAATTTACAAACGAAAAATGAAAAAATCGACTCAGTTAACTCGAATTTTCATCAAATTAAATTAAATTTAATTGGTAAATCCTTTTATTACCATTATTAACTGGTTGTGGACTGGCTCCAAGTTTGTTTCGATTGCTGATGATGTCAAAATCATCAAGATCACCAGATGGACTTGCATTTGCACTTCCTTGTGCATTAAAATTGTTAAAACCAGTACCATTGATATTTCCAGTGAATCCAGAAGCAACAGGTGATGATACTCCAGGTGCTGGAGTTAGTGACCATGGATCTGCAGCACGTGGAGGTGAAGATACAGTTGCTGGTGATGGTGCAGGAGCTCGCCAAGGATCCACCGTTGCAGCTGAAATATTATTATCTGTTATTAATTAGTTTATCCAAATAAATGAAGAAAAATTGAACGAAAAACTGAATTTTTTCGTTTGAAAATTTAAATTTACCTGAAGATCCTAAGTTTAAACATGCAATTTAAAAAAAGGGAAAATGTATCTAGTCTACTTTACTTAGATATTTGAATGGTGATGGGGTAAAACGGGTCAAACCGATTTTTTAATGATTTTTTTGGTCATTTTTTAATGATTTTTTTAAATTTTTTTGCGATTTTTTGATGTTTTTTTTTTCTAGGTTTTTGGAAATATCTTGGAAAATAATGGAGATACGCCCTTTTTGCTCCAAGATGGTTTTATCGATAATTTTACGGGCTGCAGAAAGGAATTTACAGAGAGCTACAAAATCGCCCTATCTCGTTTAAATTCCTAGATATTAAAAAAAAATGAAAAAAAAAAATTCCTTCTTTATTTTTTTATTAATTTAATTCAATTTAATTTAATGGAAAAATTAAAAAAAAAATACTAATTAGTTCAAAAATATTTAGGTGAAATTAGCAAAAAATTATGGAGTATTTGGAAGCAGTTAAAACTTTTAAAATTTGATTTTTCTAAAATATTACTAAATATTTTTGAAAAATGACAAAAAAAAATGGAATTTTTCCTGTTTTATTGTTTCACTAATTCAATTTAATTCAATTTAATTTAATGGAAAAATTTGGAAAAAAATACTAATTAGTTTAAAAATATTTAGGTGAAAATTAGGAAAATTATGGAGTATTTAGAAGCAATTAAAACTTAAAAAATTTGATTTTTCTAAAAAAATTAGGAAATATTCTTGGAAAAATTGAGTTTTAATAATTATTTAACTTACTCGGACGTTGTGGTGGTACTGGAGCCCAAGGATCTACAGGCTGTGCTGCTGCACCAGCTGCTGGAGCAGTCCATGGATCAGAATTCGTCTGAAAAAATAATTAGAATTAATCACCTCAATTCAAAAAAAGGGAAAAAGCTAAATTTCCAAGAAAAAATCAATAAATGATTGACAATTTCACTAATTTAGCTCAAAAATAATGGAAAAATAAGGACGTGCTTGTGTGAAAACGTACCTCGCAGTCGTAATAGCGAGATAAATCCAGTGACTGACATGCAAATGCAGACAACAAACAAGTGATCATGCAAATTATTAAATAAATGCATTAAATAAATTAATAAATAAATGCTAGGAATTAAGGCCTAATATTTTTTTTCCCCCTCTCCTCATTCTATTTAGAAAATCTCAAAAATATCAACTTCATTCTATTTATTATCATTATTATTATTATTATTATTATTTATTATTGTTATTAATTTTTAATGTTAAAGTGATAAATGCAGAAGTCAAAGAGATAATTGTAACATCAAAGAAATAAAATTTTTTAAAATAAATTTAAAAATAAACAAAATTCAATTCAATGAAAGTAGAAAAAAATTAATAAAAAAATGAAAAATTTAATAAAAGCTAATAAATAAGTGAGATATTTATTTTTTACCTGAGGTCTCGGTGGCGGTGGGGCTATTGGTACACCCCAAGGATCCACCTGTTGAGGTGCTGGACCACTGGCCTCACCGAGATTGACATCGAGAAGATCCAGCATGTGACTTCCTCCTTTTTCGGACGGTGCTCTAAAAAATTTTTAAAAATATATTTAATATAATTTCAGTAAAGTTAAATTTAAAAAATAAAAAAAAAAAAAAAAATCAATTTTATTTAGTTTTTTGAGAATATTTTAGGAGTTGATGGAGATACGCCCTTTTTGCCCTACGAAATTGTTTCTTTGAAAGTTGCTTTAATTTTTTGGTTGCACTGAGAAAAGAGAATTCTATTATTAAATGATTTGTAGGGAAAGGTGGGGTAAAACGGGCACGTGTTAGTTTCGGTATTTAATACCATGAAAATTAGTTGAAATCGATGGAAATATTGGAGTTAGGTTTTTTCTGATGATTCCATTGAAAAGCTGAAGGAATTTCCCATGAAAATCATATGTCATAAGTTATTTTTTTGAATTTTTCAAAAATTCCATTTTTTACCTCAAGATTTGAAAGTGAAATCCTTCTGTTTTTGAAAAATTTCAGGTTTTCGGGATTATCTCTGTTTCTATTGGTCGTAGCGACCTGGGGTTCATCTCAAATGAAAGGTGAGCTCATTTCCCATCGATTTATGTGGTTAAAAAAAAATTATCAATTTTTCAAGTACTTTTAGGGCAAAAACTGATTTTCACAAAATGGCCTATAAGTATTTGAAAAATTGATGAAAAAAAAATTTGAACCACACAAATCGATGAGAAATGAGCTCACCTTTCATTTGAGATCAACCCCAGGTCGCTACGACCAACAGAACCGGAGATATCGCCGAAAAAGTGAATTTTTTCGATTTTCGAAAGAATCACCCCTTCAAAACTCGACCAAAAAAGTAAAATTTTCAAACAATTTTCAGAAAATCAATTTTGACACATGTTTTCCACCCAAAATTTCCTCACCTTTCTAATAGAATCATCACAAAATCTCTATCACGAACCGCTCAATCGAAATATCCATTTTACCCCAGTTTAGTTCAATACAATCTCAATTCTTTTTTATTAATCAAATGATTCATTGATTAATGATTCACCCAATGATTTAATGATTCATTGATTAATGTCAAAACTTCTATCTCATAGTAGTAAATTTATTCTTGAAGCGAGCAATGAAATGATCAATTTGCAAAATCCCTTTGAATTCATTTTTTCCCAGAATTTTTTCCAGAAACAAGAGCATCCAAAAAAAAAATCTAAAAAAATTCACCAACAATGTAGACATGCCAGAGCATCTCTTCAAATTTTTTCAGTTTTTTTCATAGAGTCCTTCGCTCCGAAAAAAAATCCTTATACATTTTTCAAAAATTTCTCTTTATTACGGTCATTTTATCCCAGAATTTTTTCCAGAAAGAAGTTGATCCAGAAAAAATCTGAAAAAATTCAACAATAATGCAGACATATTGTGGTATTTTCTCAATTTTTTTCCAGATTTTTCTTGATCACATGCATGAGATAGAGAGAGAGAGAGAGAGGCAAATAGTTACGACTACCTTCTAATTAAAATTTCTCAATAACTATACGGTGAATTGAATATTTTTTTCTTCTATTATTTAGTTAAAATGCTGTTCTCTTCGCCAATAGTTTTTAAATAATGGGTCAACCTGTGGTTCTTTAGTAATTTCGTTATTTCCGTCCGATTTAGGGAGTTTTATCCCCACTACCGCTATTTCCAGTAACTTTGATAATTCATATCTCATAAACTGCACGGTCAAAAATTACGAAAAAATTCGGAAAAATGTCTCACATTTCGAGTAATTGACCTAAAACAATTCCGAGAGATCCGGAGTTATGTATCTATTGAGAGCACAATGAATACTAGTCTTGTTAAGAGTTCGATTACTACAATTGAATAGAAAAGTGGGGATTTTTTGCGACTCGACCTTGAAAAAAAAATTAAAGGGGATGATATCACTTTTTTCTTCCAGTTTTCATCAAATACCTCGAAAAATAAGCGAGATACGACGATTTTACTTCAAAGATAAACCATCTTAGAACGAAAAGGGCGTATCTCCATTGGTTTTCGACAAATTCACAAGAAAAAATGCAAATTTCATCAATTTTATGTAAATATCTCCAAAATTAATGGGGATAAGCCCTTTTTACATGGATCCTTATTTGCAGAATATTCAAAGAGCCACAAGAAAGGATTGATGCAAAAAAAAGCGTATCTCCATTACTTTCCGAGATATTTTCAAAAAAAAGAAGCAAGTGGATAATAGTATTGCTTCCCAACTGATATAGCTTTTTCTGCTGATACTTTAGCAATATGCTTTCGAATGGAAGTCATACAACTTTTTTCAAACCATCATCGAAATATCAAATTTTGAAGAAATTCATTAAAACGCCAATAACTCGAGATTTGTAGAGACCTTTTTTGTAGCTCTTGAAATTTTCTACAAGAAAGGTCTCCACAAAAATAGCGCTATCTCGCTTATTTTCCGAAAGCCTGTTTCATTTTTAGTCTAATATTTTTACGACTATGAAATTTTCAGATAAATCGATTTTATTCAATTATCTAAATCTTCTCGGAAACTAAGCGAAATAGCGAAATTTTTGTAGAAACCTTTTTTGTAGCTCTTAAAATTCTCCGAAAGAAAGGTGTCTACAAAAATTGCGCTATCTCGCTTATTTTCCGAGAGCCTGTTTGATGTTTCAGGCATTTTTCAAATTTTTCACAAAATATGAAATTTTTCTATAAAACCGTTTTGCTGTAATTGAGACTTTTATGCACACACAGACATACACACACACAGACACAGACATGTGCTAAAAATATCATTTTCTCTCTATTAAGATCATTTTAAGTATCTTCTATTAAAAGAATTACAATCGAAAATTCGGATGATTACACAGCTTCCATTCGGAAGCAATGACTCAGTTTCATCTCTCATCTTTTTGCTACAAATTTCATTTATGACAAACCCTCAAATAAAAGGCTTTAAACTCTACTCAAGTTCCCTAGAATACTATAATTCAGTAGTGAAGAGGTAAAACAGAATAAATCGACTTATCTTTGATGATCATTTTGAAGGAAATATCTTGGAAACTAAGTGAGATAAGACGATATTGCCCATTTTTCTCAGCAGAGAATTTCAAGAGTTATAAAAAAAAATTCAGGGCAAAATTGCCCCTTTTCGCTTATTTTTTAAGCTTGTTTACAAAAAACTAAATAAGGAATAAATCGACTTATCTTGTTTTACCTCTTCGCTACTGAATTAATTCCAATAATTTTAATAAATTTTTTAAAAAATCAAAAAAAAATTACTTGAAATCTTGCTGACTCTGGCTCAATGCAAGCTGCAGCCTCACGTCGTCACTGCGTCTTCTCTGTTCTTCTTGTTCTGCCTCTTCTCTTGACATTGCCAATGCCAATTGTAGCTGTAGCTCCTCCTCTCCAACTGTCTGCGGTCTGGCAGCTTCTAGTTCGGCTGATCGTTATTGTATACATTGTGCAATAAAAATAAATAATTCTAATTAAAAAAAAAAAAAAAAGAAACTAAAGAGAACAAAAAAAAAAACGAACGAACGAACAAAACGAACACAATGCTGCAACTATCACGCGAGCCCAATTCTAATCGAAATTAATTTCATACTAATTCATAATAAAATTGCGGAAAAAAAGAAGTAATTAATCTATCGAAGCAATTATGTAAAACTTTTTTTTTTTTTTTTTTTAATTATGTAAAAAGAAAAAGAAAGGAAGAAATAATTTTCTAAATAATGAAAACGATACGAAATATAAAAAAAAAGACTTGATGCTTACGTTTAGACTCTGTTTTTCCTCTGTAAGGCTCCCAATCTGGCGAACAAAGCTGAAAATAAATTAAATTAATTAATTAATTTAGTTGTGAAAACGTGAAAAATGATTAATTTAATTTTTTTTATCAGTTTTTGAAGAATATTGCGGAAACTAATGGAGATACGCCTTTTTTGCTCTTATTTTGTTTAGTTTCTGAGATATTTGCAAGAAAAAAAGGTCGAAAAAAGGATAATCGACTTACTTTTATGGTCATTTGCAATAAAATATCTCTTAAAGTAATGGAGATACGCCCTTTTTGTTCTAATACTTTTTTATAGAGAATTCTAAGAGTTAAGAAAAAGATGTGAAATAAGAAGGGCGTATCTCCTTTAATTTTCAAGATATTGTAAATAAACTATTAAAAAAACGACTTTTCCTGTTTTAAAAATGTCAAAATGATCTACTTTTTTCTTTTTTTTCTAAGTTATCATAAATATTCTAATTATTCCGATTTCGTAACATTTTACCGATATTAAAACGATTTCCACGATGATAAATTGTTATTAAATAATATTATAAATATCCAATATTGTTCCGAATTTGAATTACGCGGTTCCAGCATCTAGGACTGGCATTGGAGGATCCTCGGATTTTAAATACCAATTTTCCCGCCATTCATGTTTTCATGTAATTAATTGGATTAATCGTTGCTATGTGTCCGGTAACAGGCGTTTTTTCATGATTTGAAAAATTAATAGACATTCTGACGAACAAGAATATATATAGTTATACAAGGAAAAAATAGATCTGTTACCATGAATTGTTGCAGTGAAACTGAAACTGAATCTCGCTTATGGAGTTCTAATGTTAATTTAATTTTTTTCAAAAATTATTTTTGCCTCAATTTGTCCCGGTAAAATGATGTAAAGTAGGGGTGTGCGAATAGTGTTCGAATCGAATCGAATCGAATAATTCGAAATTATTCGAATTATTAGAAAATATTAGAATTATTTGAAATTTTTGGAATAATTTGGAAATTTCCGAATTATTCGAGAAGTGCGAATTATTCAAAAATTCGAATTATTCGAGAAGTTCGAATCATTCAAAAATTCGAACTCTCCAAAAATTCGAATTATTCCAAAATTCGAATTATTCAAAAAAAATCGAATTACTCGAAAATTCGAATTATTCGAAAACTCGAATTATTCGAAAACTCGAATTATTCGAAAATTCCAATTATTCGGAAATTCCAATTATTCGAATTATTCAAAAATTCCAATTATTCGAATTATTCAAAAATTCCAATTATTCGAAAATTCTGATTATTCGAATTATTCGAAAATTCCAATTATTCGAAAATTCGAATTATTCGAAAATTCGAATTATTCGAAAAAATTCGAATTATTCGAAAAAATTCGAATTATTCGAAAAAATTCGAATTATTCGACAATTCGAATTATGCGGTTCAAATTTCGAATCGAATATTAATATTCGCCTCGGTTCGAATAATTCGTAGATTCGAATTATTCGCAAACCCCTAGTGTAAATATAAATTTTAAAAAAATCTCCTCATGCTACTCTATAGAAAGTGTCCGAAAATTGAAAAGAAAAAAATAGATCTTAAATAATTTTAAAAATAATTAACTCACATCACCCAACGATGACATAGCATCCAATCCATCACTTCCAAAACCACTGACAGACTGTGCAAATCTCTCTTTGGCTTTTAGTGCTCTTGCACGTTCATTACGCAGTCTCTCATCGTCTTTCAATAAGGCCACTAATTGTTTAGCTTTTTCTCTCACATTAATTCCCTGATCCTTAGGACCCTCCATATGCTGAAAATCCTTCAGTGTTTGTATAGCATATATATTTTCTTTACACTGTTGTGCAACTTTTTCAGATCCTGTTTTAATTAAATACTCGAGTAATACAAGGGCTTTGTAAACGTGTCGCCAATTTTTTCCATGATCATTTAAACGTTTCCATAACATTTGCATTATTTCGGTAAAGGCCACGACGTTGTACGTTAAATCAGCAATTTCTGCCATAAGAGTACTACTTGGACCCCATGGATCATTGCTCGTAGCCTTTCGCACTGCTTTCTGTAATTAAAATTTATTTAAAAAGATTTTTAGGAGAAATATAAGAGTAAAAAAAAAATTTTAAAATGAAAATTCGATTTTTTTTTATTTAGAAAAATTCTAATTTTTTAAAAAATTGTAAAAAATTAATTGTGATATATGTTTTTCAATGCAAATTTCCTCAGCTTTTCAGTGAAATTATCAGAAAAATTCTATCTCAAATATTTTTGATGAGATGGGAAATATCACTGAACAAGGGGAATTTTTCGAAAAATTAGAATTTTCAAAAAATCATGAAAAACCAGTTTTAACATAGAGGAAGGTGGGGTAAAATGGATATTTTGATTGGGAGGTTTGAGACAGATTTTCTGATGATTGCATCGAAAAGCTGAGGGAATTTTGGGTGGAAAACATGTTTCAAAATTGATTTTTTGAAAATTGTTTGAAAATTTTACTTTTTTGGTCGAGTTTTGAAGGGGTAATTCTTTCGAAAATCGAAAAAATTCACTTTTTCGGCGATATCTCCGGTTCTGTTGGTCGCAGCGACCTGGGGTTGATCTCAAATGAAAGGTGAGCTCATTTCTCATCGATTTGTGTGGTTCAAATTTTTTTTTCATCAATTTTTCAAATACTTATAGGCCATTTTCTAAAAATCAGTTTTTGCCCTAAAAGTACTTGAAAAATTGATAATTTTTTTTTAACCACATAAATCGATGGGAAATGAGCTCACCTTTCATTTGAGATGAACCCCAGATCGCTGCGACCAATAGAACCAGAGATAATCCCGAAAACCTGAAATTTTTCAAAAACAGAAGAATTTCACCTTCAAATCTTGAGGAAAAATATGGAATTTTTTGAAAAATTCAAAAAAATAACTTGTGACATATGATTTTCATGGGAAATTTCCTCAGCTTTTCAATGGAATCATCAGAAAAAATCTGTCTCCAATATTTCCCCTGAATTTCTCATCAATTTCCTCATAATTCCATCAAAAATCCCAAAATTCTCTTAATTACCTGAGCATTGCTGTAATTGTGAGCAAGATTCAGAATATCTCGTCTTATTCCAGCAAGATTAACTTGCATAACATCTTGTCCTTGTCTTCTCATCTGCAAAAAATAAATAAATAATTCAAATTAATAATCCACAACAATAAATTACGAATTAAATAATCAAAAAAAGAAAAAAAAAATATCTGAACAAAATGTGTTAAAATAAAAAAAAGAGAAAAAATTCTTCAATTATCAGGCAAATAATGATAAAATCTTATCAGATTGGAAATTAAGCATCGAAGAACTAAAACAATAAGATAACAATTAATTTCAACTAATTAACTAATAAAATTTCAAAATATTCTAATAATTTAATCTAATAAAAAAAAAAAAGAAAAAAAAATGCAATTAATTTTTTTAAAATTTATTCAATTTGCAGTTTTTTTTCTTTTTTTTTAATTGCAAATAATTCGAAGGAACAATAATAATAATTCTATTAATAGAATCATCATTCAGGGTCAGTGATTCTCTTTTTGATCAATGTCACTGATGCAGGTCATTGTCAGATGAGAAAATAAACCTCAACCTGTTAACAATATTAAATTAAAAAGAAAAAAAAAATAAGTTCTTACAAAAAAGAAAAAGATGAAAAAAAATAAATAATAATAATTTCGAAGAAACAACAGACTTTATCTTTTCATTAGGAGAATTATCAATTCATTAGTTTTTTTATAAATATCTTGGAAACTAAACGAGATAGAGCGATTTTAAAATTGAGATAATTTTTTTTTTTTAATTTATATGATGAAATAAAATAATTTATTTTATTAAAATAAAATTATTTTTAATTCAATGAATTTATTAATTTTTTTTTTAACAATATTTCGGAAACTAATCGAGATAAAGCGATTTTTTTACCTTAATAACGATATTAAATAAAGAAACAAGGTCTCACAAAAAAGAAAAAAAAGATGAAAAAAAAAATAATAATAATTCTGAAGAAACAGCAGACTTTATCTATTCATTAGGAGACTCTTGCAATTCACTGCCATGTGGGGCTTCCTCGTAGAGGTTTAACCATGTTACATGCATGACCATGAACCTATTGATTACCTCTTCTTCTTCTTTTTTTTCTTCAATTTCTCAATTTTAGTTATCGAGGAATAATGAAGAATTTAGTAATGATGAAATTGGGGGAAAAATAGAGGAGACAAAAGTGGATAATAGTGTTGTTATCCAACTGATATAGCTTTTTCTGCTGATACTTTAGCAATATGCTTCCGAATGGAAAATACAACTTTCTTCAAACCATCATTAAAATATCAAATTTTCATCAGTGAAAGAGCTAAAACAAAGGAGATTAGAACGAAAAGGGCGTATCTCCATTAGTTTTCGAGATATTTTCAACAAAAAAAACCATTAAAAATTTCGTTTCTCAAAAATTCCTCGGAAATTAAGCGAGATAAAGCGATTTTCATCTAGTCCTTCTTGTAGAGACTTTCAAGAGCTACAAAAAAGGATTGGGGCAAAATTATCCTATCTCGCTTACTTTCCGAGATATTTTAAAAAGAATAAAGACATTGAAAAAAATTGAAAAAAATTATTTGAAAAAATCGTTGTATTTTTTTTTTGCGAAAAACAACAGGCACTCCGAAAGGAGTGAATTTAAGGAAAAATCACAAGATACCTTTTTTGTAGAGAATTTCAAGAGTTAAAAAAAAGGATTGAGACAAAATCGCCCTATCTCGCTTAGTTTCAGAGATATTTTCAAAAGAATGAAGACTAAAAAAAAATAAAAAAATAAAATGAAATAATTGAGAAAATAAAACTCTGAAAAAATTGTTGTATGTTTTTTTTTGCGAAAATACAACGGGCACTCCGAAATGAATTGATTTAAGAAAAAATCACAAGATACCTTTTTTGTAGAGAATCTCAAGAGCTACAAAAAAGGTCTCCTATTATTTTTCCCTAAACCTAATCGTTTCCGAGATAATTCTAAAAAACATCAGACATGTGCTATTTTTTTCTTTTTTTTTTTTGTCGAAATTTCGTCATTTCGTCAATTATGACGCGAATTGTTTCATTCGTGGAAGTAATTGTTAATTCTTATTACTTTCTTGCTCCAGGAAAAGAAGAATAAAAAACGATCGAGTCACTGTTTTTCTCCTATTCGAGCAAAAAAAGAAAAAAAATTGTAGATGATTAGATAATTAGATAGGGAGAAAACCAGGGCAAAATGGACCCCCAAGTCGAAATGATTTACGATTTTTTTTCGGAGTGACAGAGTCTGCGAAAAAATCTGAAAAAATTTGAGAAAATGGTCCAACATGTGTATTTTGTATGTGAATTTTTTCAAATTTTTATATGGAGTCTGTCGCTCCAAAAAAAAATCGTGAATAATATCGAGATGAGGGTCCATTTTGCTCCAGTTTCCCCTAATCGTTTGAGGATAATTGGGAGGTACAATCGGAAAAAAATTTAAATTTTTGTCTAAAATCGTTAATAACAATTTATACAAGATGAAATTCTCAAATGTGATTCAGCGAATCTGTTAAGAATGTAAGGAGGAATGAAATAAGCCTGAGAAGTAAAAAATTAATTGAAAATTGAAAATTTTCCATTATTTTTTACATTTTTTAAAATATTTCAAGATTTGAAGGAATGTAAAAAATAATGAAAATTTTTCAATTTTCAATTAATTTTTTGTTCCTAAGGCTTATTTTATTCCTCATTACATTCTTCACAGATTCACTTAATTCGATCTGAGAATTTCATCTTGTATAAATTGTTATTAACGATTTTATACAAAAATTTAACTTTTTTTTCAATTTTACCTCTCAATTATCCGTAAATGAGTTTATTTCCCTTCAAAACGTCTCTCTAAAAGGAAATGAATTTGAAAAAAGTGTATTTGACGAAAATTGGCTTCTGATTACTCCTAAAACCCAAGAAAACCGCTTTTGCACGTTTTTATTCAGTAAAAAAAGCGAGAATTTGGAGTGAAAGACTGATGAAAGACATTTTTAACCGCAGAGTCACATGAGCTCTTATTTTGTTGTCTTCTGAGCACAAAAGAAGATTCTGAAACAAGTGAACATTTGTTTTGAAGATAAAAACTATCATCTTACGGAAATATTCTATCTCAGGTAGATAATCCCTAGTGGAAAATAGAATTCCGCACCTGTTCCACTTGTTTTGAATGGAAAACAAGTGGATAATAGTATTGCTTTCCAGCTGATATAGCTTATTCTGCTAATACTTTAGCAATATGCTTCCGAATGGAAGTGATGCAACTTTTTTCAAACCATCATCAAAATATCAAATTTTGAAGAAATTCATTGAAACGCCAATAACTCGAGAACTAATCATGCAAATAAGCTCAAAATTCACAGGCATCTAACTGATACAACTCTCGAGATAATATAGGGGAAGGTGGGGCAAAATGGACATCAGGGGTAAAATGGACACATCTAAATTTTTAGGCAAATATCATGGAAAACTCTTGAAATTAATAGAAATATTGGCGGTAGATTTTTTTTGATGATTCCATTGGAAAGCTGAGGAAAGTTTAGGCGGGAAACAAGTGTCGGAATTAATTTATTTGAATTTTTGGCGATTTTGACTATTTTGAGCATTTTAGAGGGGTGAAACCCTTCTTTTTTTTTGAAAATCTTCAGTTTTTTGAGAATATCTTCAGTTCTATTTGCCGTAGCGTAAGAATTCTGACGGGAGGTGGAAGGTGAGATCATTTGCCATCGATTCATAGGGTTTTCAATTTGAAAATATCGATTTTTAAGATATTTATGGACATTTTTGTGAAACAGTTTTGTGAAACCATTTTTGGCCTATAACTATCCTAAAAATTCATATTTTTGAATTCAAAACCTCATAAATCGATGGAACATGAGCTCACCTTTCATTTGAGACCAACCCCGAATTGCTACGACCAATAGAACCAGAGATATTTGCAAAAAAACTGAAAATTTTCAAAAAGCAAAGGCTTTTACCCCTCAAAAATGGCGAAAAATATCGAATTTTCAAAAAATTCGTAAAAAATACATCTGACACCTATTTTCCAGCTAAAATTCCCTCATCTTTTCAATAGAATCATCAAAAAAAATCCATCTTTAACCGTTTCATTACAGTGTCCATTTTGCCCCACTCTCCCCTATGAGTATAAATAACATCAGTTCAATAGTTTCCAGAAATTCCATTAAAAACTGATTATCGAAAAATGGACATATCTCAAAAAGTAACGATCGAATTCTCTTCAAATGAAGCTTAAAAAATAGACTTCGTCGAGAGGAAGTTTTCCACAAAATATGAAATTTTTCTATAAAACCGTTTTGCTGTAATTGAGACTTTTATGCACACGCAGACATACACACACACACAGACATGCGCTAAAAATATAATTTATTCTCTATTTAGATCATTTTAAGTATCTTCTATTAAAAAAATTACAATCGAAAATCCTGATGATTACATAGCTTCTATTCGGAAGCAAAGAGAAAAAAAAATCTGTTTTATTTCGTGAGATTTTTGGTAAATTCAATATTTTTGACAAATTTTTCTCGAAATTTCTCGGAAATTGAACTCCAGTGACCTTTCTTTGTCACTTGAAACATTAAAGGGGAGATGGAGGAGGCAAAATATTAGAGAGATTGGGGCAAAATGGACCTTTAATGCAAAATAATTCAGGATTTTTTTTTTGGAGTGAAGGAGTTCACCAAAAAATCTGAAAAAATTCGAGAAGATGCTCCAAAATGTCAACATTGTTGTTGAATTTTTTCAATTTTTTATCCACCATTGCCCCATTTTGCCCCTATTTTTTCTATAATTTTGTAACGAATGTAAATTTTAAAAAATTAAAAAAGTGGAGAATTCCTGAAAAATTAAATTTTTCGAAACTGCTCTCGGGAACTAAGCGAGATAGAGCAATTTTGCACGAATCCTTCTTTGTAGAGAATTTCAAGATCTACAAAAAAGGTTTCTTCAAAAATTTCTCTATCTCGCTTAGTTTCCGAGATATTATCCAAGAAGTAAACAAAAAAAATGGAGCCAATTTTTTTTAAACTTAATAAATTCCTCAGTTTTCCACAAATGCCTCGGAAACTAAGCGAGATAGAGCAATTTTCATGGAATCCTTTTTTGCACAGAATTTCAAGAGCTCCAAACCCATCTTAGGGCAAAAAGGGCGTATCTCCATTATTTTCCAAGATATCTCCAAAAAACAAAAGCACAATTTCATTATTTTTCTCGAGTGACGAATTTTCTCCAAAAATACAAATTACTAATTCCTGGAAAATCCACTAAATCACCACAATACACAACTACAGGAGCCCTATATATATGTGTATATGTATATACATATATATATGTCATAAAGTGTGTCAACTGACAAAACAAAATTCGCTCATTTCGCCAATTGAACCAAAAAAAAATCGTAAAAACCGCGAAAATTAAATTAAAAAAAGGTTTAAATTATCAAAAAAATCGTTTTTTCCATTTTCTCTCAATTCCAAGAAATAAAAAATCCTTCTAATGTCCATTAGATGTTGTAAAAAATCGTGCAATGGACGTAGAACACTCGCCACCTACACAAAACCCCAAAAAATGAGCGAAAAAAATTTAAAAAATTCAAATTTGTTGAAAAAATAAATTAAAAAATGTAAAATTGTAAAAAAATTTATCGAAAAATTTCATTTTTATCTTTTATCTTATTTTTAAGATAACACTTTTAAAGCCATATATATATGTATATATGTACATCTATATATATATGTATATATCAAGTGCAAGAATAAAAACTGAATGGAAAAAAAAGGAGAAACGTTATTTATTTTTCCTTACCTTTGGATTTTGTGTTTTGAACTTTTTCTCTTGAATTAACTCCGAATTGTTGTTTTCTAACTTTTTGTTGTCCTTTCCTCTTGATTTCTTGGAATTTTCGCCTTTTTTTGCTGGATTTTTGTCAAATTAACAGGGGAACGTCCTTTTTTTGAGGGGGGAGAGGGGGGATTTACTTAGTTTAATTTTTTCTTTTTTTTTTATGTATAAAATAGAGACACAAGACTGTGACAAGCCCATTCACACAGCTCACGATTCACTTGTGTGGCCAGTGGAGAGACATACATAGAGGGGCTGGAGGGGTTGGAAGGGGGGAGAGGGGAAAATTAACAGAACTGTATGATCAAGATGGCGCTCGAGCACTTCCTCACACACAGACACACACACACAACACGGGATCTAGCTCTTTCTAAGAGTTGGGCTAAAGGGGACATTTGATTGGACGATGATAATTTTAGTGGGGGGGAGATGACCAATGGGGGTGGGGAATTCTTGTGGAGCTGGAGTTTCATTGGTTCATGTTTATTCATTTTTGAGGAGATTTCTGTTTTATTGACGGTGGCAAAAGAGGGTGGGGGGATTTTTTGGCGGGAAAATATGAATTTTTAGGGGTTTTTTTCCGGGGATTTCGGTGATAATTGGAGGGGGGGGGGGGGAGTTATATTTTTAGGTATTTTGGGAGGGGGAGGGAACGTTGTGGGGGAAAATTAGGTTTTGGGGATTTTTTGAAAATTTCACAAGCTGGAGGGGGGGGGGGGGGGGATTTTTTGGCGGGACAATATAAATTTTTAGGGGATTTTTTCGGGGATTTTGGAAATAATGGGGGGGGGGGGGGGGTATTTTTTTGTGTATTTTGGGAGGGGGAGGAAACGTTGTGGGGGAAAATTAGGTTTTGGGGATTTTTTGAAAATTTCACAAGCTGGGGGGGGGGGGGATTTTTTGGCGGGAAAATATGAATTTTCAGGGGATTTCTTCGGGGATTCTGGAAACAATGGGGGGGGGGGGCGTATATTTTTGTGTATTTTGGGAGGGGGAGGGGACGTTGTGGGAAAAAATTAGATTTTGGGGATTTCTTGGAAATTTGACACTTTGGGGGGAGGGGGGATATTTTGTTTTTTTTTTGGAGGGTGGCATTGTGCGGAAAAAGGAGGAAAATTGGGTTTTGGGGATTTTTTGAAAATTTGACAAGTTGGGGGGGGGGCTATTTTTGGATATTATGGGGGGGGCGTTATAGAGGAAAAGGGGGGAAAATGTGTTTTTGCGGATTTTTTTATGATTGCACGAGTTGTGGGGGAGGGGAGGGGATTGAAGCTTTTTCCCTATCAAAGAGATGGTCGGGAATTTGTCGCGGGAAATTATGAATTTTTAGGGAATTTTATGAGAGAGAGAAAGAGAGAAAATCAAACATGAAACAGACATTTTTCCTGAAAATTTCTGCTTTTCCAACAGTAGAAAATTCGGAAAACTCTGAAAATTACCAAATCCCCCGAATTTCAATATTTAAGTCCCTAACAGAAATAACAATAACCCCCCCCCCCCTTTCAAATAATTTCCCCCTTTCCCTCAATTAACCCTCAATCAACCCTTTTTTATTTTAAAACAAAAGTAAATAGAAGTTGCCGCTTAAAAACCCTAAACTCGTTCGGAAAAAAAATCCAATCCCTACAATTTCAATGAAATAAATCCCAAAAACTAAGAAAAAAACCCTAAGCCCCTAAACCCTCAAATCCCTCCCTCCCCCCATAAAAATCCCCAAATTACCCAAATTCCTTTTTTTTTTGAAAATTCCCGCCTTTCCAACCGCAGAAAAATGCGAAAAACTCAAAAAATCCCCAAATCCCCCAATTTTGATATTACCGCATAACAACAATAATAACAATCCCCCCAAATTACCCCTCAACTCATTCCCCCCCCCCCCCCCCCTTTTCCCTGAATCAACCCCTTTTTTTCCTTTTTTGAATTTCCGATATCCATTTTTTTTTGAAAATTCCCGCCTTTTCAACAGCAGGAAAATGCGGAAAACTCCAAAAATCCCCAAATCCCCCAATTTCAATATTACCGCATAACAACAATAATAACAACCCCCCAAAATTACCCCTCAAATCATTCCCCCCCTTTTCCCCTCAATAAACCCTCAATCAACCCTTTTTTTTTCCTTTTTTAAATTTCCAAACAAAAGTAAATAGCAGTTGCCGCCTAACGCCATTGCGCGCTCGTGTTTTGGTCCTAAAATAAAAAATGGCCGACCACGGTATAATCGAAGGACCGTATCCGCTCAAAATACGCTGATTTATTTGACGATAAAGAGTTTACTGTTAATTGTAAACATTGAAGATCAATGATTGTTGAATTAACAATTTCCCGCCATTATAAAATCGATTTTGTGAAAGTGATTAAAAAGTTATTGTTTAGTTAAAAAAAAGGGGAATTTTCGGAGTGGAGATACTACCCCTTCAACACACATATATATATACATATATATATAACATCCACACATCCATATATATATATATACATTTAGTGAAAAACATTGAGCTTCATAAGTGTTATTAAAAAAGAATTAATAAATAACAATTATTTTGTGCAATTTCGAAGAAAAATTTGAAATTCCCGCTGAAAAATTTGAATTAATTCTCAAAAAATTGAGAATTTCAGGGAAATAAAATCCTTCGACTCGGTTAGGTTATAGTTTGCTAACTCAAATGGGCTTAAAAATGCCTAATAATGAAACAACAATTGTTGTTTTTGGCAAAACAACGAGAAAATAAGAATTTTTAAAACTTTTATTTCATTCAATCAATTCAATTGTTTGTGAATAACTATTGAATTTAAATGGCTAATATGGATTTTGAGGTGGAGCTTTTTGAGAAAAAATTGCACACACTCAAAGACTCGCAGGAGTCTATACAGGGACTTTCGGCATGGTGCCTTGAGAGAAGACCACATCACAAAAAAATCGTTGCTACTTGGTTGCAAGTTTTGAAAAAAGGTAATTTTGTTTTTCTAAAGAAATTTGAATATTTTTTAAAAATTAATATCTTTTAATTCTATTTTTTTCTTTAGTTTTTCAAAGATATCTCGGGAAATAATGGAGATACGCCCTTTTTGCCCCAAGATGATTTTGGAGCTTTTGAAATTGTCTATAAATATGAATTCATGCAAAATCGCTCTATCTCGCTTAGTTGCCGAGATATTCTCAAAGAACCTAATGAATTTTATAAGTTTTAAATTAAAAAAAAAAGACAATTTTTTTGGTTGTTTAGTTTTTTGAAGATATCTCGGGAAATAATGGAGATACGTCCTTTTTTCCCTGAGATGATTTTGGAGCTCTTGAAATTCTCTACAAAAATGAATTGATGCAAAATCGCTCTATCTCGCTTAGTTTCCAAGATATTTTCAAAAAAGTAATGAATTCATTAAATTAAAAAAACTGTCTCAATTTTTGTTATTTATTTCTTTGAAAATATCTAGAAAACTAATGGAGATACGCCCTTTTTTGCCCTAAAATGGTTTTTTAGCTTTTAAAACTCTCTAAAAAACAAAATTCGAGTAAAATCGCTTTATCTCGCTTATTTTCCCAGATATTTTCGAGAAAACCTAATGAATTCATTAAATTAAAGAAAAAAGTCTCTTTTTTTTGTCATTTACTTTTTTGAGAATATCTCTGTAAATAATGGAGATACGTCTTTTTTGCCCTAAGCCAGTTTTTTAGCTCTCAAAATCCCCTACAAAAAAGGATTCTCGTAAAAAAGAGCGTATCTCCATTATTCACCAAGATATTCGCCAAAAGAAAGAATGACAAAAAAAAATCCACTTTTTTTTGTGTTTTCAAATAAAATTTATGTTTTTGCAATTCTTCTTTTAACAAGCACTCGGAAACTAAGCGAGATAGCGGAATTCACGTAGAAACCTTTTTTGTAGCCCTCAAAATTCTCTAAAAGAAAGGATTCCACCAAAATTGCTCTATCTCGCTTATCTTCCAAGATATCTATTAAAAAAAACGAAAATTTCAATTTTTTTTATCAATTTCACAAAAATTAATAGAAAAATCTAATTAATAATAATAATAATAATAATAATAATAATAATAATGATAATAATCAAACAAAAAAAACAGTTTTATTTTAATATTCGAGATTTTTCGAAATTTTCCTTCAAACTTTGGAAAATTTGAAAATTTTCTTGGAGAATATGAATATTTTTTTTTGAAAATTTGAATTTTCCCATAAAAATTGAAGAAAAATCTAATTAATAATAATAATAATAATAATAATAATAAAAACTAATTAATAATTAATTAATTTCAGTCAAAGTTGAGCATCGTCTGACGCTTTTTTACCTGGCCAATGACGTAATACAGTACTCGAAGCGCAAAAATTTTGAATTTGTCGAGTCTTGGGGAACAGCACTTCAACGAGCAACGACAATGGTACGAGATGAAAAAGTGAAGCATAGAATTCTCCGAATTTTCAAAATATGGGAGCAACGACAGGTTTACGACGAGGAATTCCTCACGGATCTTTCTGGGCTGATTTCTGCTGCTCCGAAGAAGAAAATCGAGCCTCAACCGATTACTGTACCAGAGGAATTTCAATCTGCGCTTTTAATATCGACGATGCGCTCTTGTGCAACTCTGGAGCAAGCGACTGATGCGCGACTTCGAGATTTACGCGATAGTAATGTCGATATTGATAATGCTGAAGAACTTTGCGCTTCTTTGAAAGATCGGAGGAGGGTCGAAGATGCGGAAAAAGAGGTGGAGAGTGCTGTTAAAAATATTGAGAGCTATGTGAGTTCGTTGGAGGCGGAAATCAGGGAGAGAACGCAAGTTTTGGAACTACTGGAACAGGCAGATCAGTTCTATGAGACGCAGAGGGGGGAGGTCAAAATTGTAACAAATGTGAGCAACAGGTTTTTTTAAAATTAATTAGTTGGATTTTGAATGATTTGAGATTTTAGGAGAAATCTCGAAATTTTTGGATTTTTCAGAGTTTTCGAGATTCTGGGATTTTTTTAGATTTTTTGAAATTTTGGGATTTTTTTTAGATTTTTCGAGATTTTTTGTGAATTTTATATTTTTTTTTACAAAATTGTTCTCGAAATTTTTCTCAAATCTATTTTTTACAATCTTTCTTTATCTATTCAGACGATTCAAATCAGTTTAATCTCAAATAATTTGAAATTTTACGATAAATTTCGAGATTTTGAAACTTATTGAGATTTTTGGTAAATTTTATATTTCTTTTCACAAATTTTCTCTCAAATTTGCTATCAAATCTATTATTTACAATCTTTCTTCACCTATCTAGACGATTCAAATCAGTTCAATCTCAAATAATTTGAAATTTTACGATAAATCTCGGAGTTTTGAAACTTTCTGAGATTTTCGATAAATTTTATATTTTTTTTTACTAATTTTTCTCGAAATTTCTCTCTAATCCACATCCGGAAGCCTTTCTTTGTTTATCTGAAACCTTAAAATCAGTTTAATCTCGAATAATTTGAGATTTTACCAGAAATCTCGAAGTTTTGATAATTTCTGAGACTTTTCGAGCTTTTTGCTAAATTTTATATTTTTTAAACAAATTTCCTGGAAATTTTTCTCAAATCTACTTTTGGCAACCTTCTTTTGCCTATCTAAAACCTTGAGGATATCCAAGTAGTTCCGATGATCTATTTTTTCTTTTCAATTTTTGACACTTTCGATAGAGTAGTATGAGGAGATTTTTTTTAAATTCACTTTACACCATGTTACCGAGACAAATTGAGCCAAAAATAATTTTTGAAAAAAATTAAATTAACATTAGAACTCCACAAGCGAGATTCAGTTTCAGTTTCACTGCAACAATTCATGGTAACAGATCTATTTTTTCCTTGTATAACTATATATATTTTTGTTCGTCAGAATGTCTATTAATTTTTCAAATCATAAAAAACGCCTGTTACCGGACAAATAGCAACGATTAATCCAATTAATTGCATGAAAACATGAATGGCGGGAAAATTGGTATTTAAAATCCGAGGATCCTCCAATGCCAGTCCTGGATGCTGGAACCGCGTAATTCAAATTCGGAACAATATTGGATATTTATAATATTATTTAATAACAATTTATTATCGTGGAAATCGTTTCAATATCGGTAAAATGTTACAAAATCGGAATAATTAGAATATTTATGATAACTTAGAAGAAAGAAAAGAAAAAAGTAGATCATTTGGATACCTGCGACTTGAATTTCCTTGATCTCTACTATTTCCCATTAATTATTCCTCCATTATCTCATTTTAATTTGTTATTTTTAGGCATACAGAAACTTTGGAAGTCGCGTCAAGAACCTGAAGAAGAAGCTGGACGAGCTTTTGCCAACTTTGACATCTCCAATTCCATCACCAGACATAAATGCCCCATCTCCGAGTCCAGACAGTGATATTGAGCTTCCTGGAGACGATCAGAATCAGAGTTCAGTGATTGAAATTGCTCCCCCGTCTATGTACGGATCTTACAGTCAAGATTACGAGCCAATGCCAGTACCGGCTCCTGATGTCTCCCAGGGCAACAGTTCGACTGATTTCACTAGTAATTTCTCGTCGTTTATGGGTGGAAATGTTGACTTCGACATGGTAAATTAATTTGATTAACTTTGTATAATAAAAAAAAATAGGGAAGGTGGGGTAAAACGGGCAAGTGTTAGTTTTGGTATTTTATACTATGAAAATTACTCGAAATCGATGGAAATATTGGAGACAGGTTTTTTCTGATGATTCCATTGAAAAGCTGAGGAAATTTCCCATGAAAATCATATGTCACAAGTTATTTTTTTGAATTTTTCAAAAATTCCATTTTTTTCCTCAAGATTTGAAGGTGAAATCCTTCTGTTTTTGAAAAATTTCAGGTTTCCGGGATTATCTCTGGTTCTATTGGTCGCAGCGATCTGGGGTTCATCTCAAATGAAAGGTGAGCTCATTTCCCATCTATTTATGTGGTTAAAAAAAAATTATCAATTTTTCAAGTACTTTTAGGGCAAAAACTGATTTTCAGAAAATGGCCTATAAGTATTTGAAAAATTGATGAAAAAAAAATTTGAACCACACAAATCGATGAGAAATGAGCTCACCTTTCATTTGAGATCAACCTCAGGTCGCTACGACCAACAGAACCGGAGATATCGCCGAAATAGTGAATTTTTTCGATTTTCGAAAGGATCAGCCCTTCAAAACTCGACCAAAAAAGTAAAATTTTCAAACAATTTTCAAAAAATAAATTTCGACACATGTTTTCCACCCAAAATTTTTTCAGCTTTTCAATGCAATTATCAGGAAATCTCTATCTCGAACCGCCCAATCGAAAAATCCATTTTATCCCACCTTCCCTTATTTAATCAAACCCAAAAATTCCAAAAAAATTAACTTTTTTGTTTTTTTTGCAGAGAAATATTTTTAATGATCGATCTCCAACCGGAAATCCAATTTACAATGAGGCAATGCCAATTGAAGTCATCAACATGCGTCCTTCAAAAACAGGAGCTGCTGATGATTTTTCATCTTCAAATTTTCTCAAAGTTCCACAGACAGCACCAACGTCAACTGGTATTCCAGGCCTTGGCCTAGACTTGCCCGAGCCTCGAACAGAATCACCCCAGCGTCCAGATTACACGCATTTAAATAGTCAAATGAGTACACCAACAACTCCGAGAATGATTGGAGCACAGCATGGATCATTGAATAATCATCACATGGGTCACAGCACACCATTGCAGCCTCATGCAGCATCACAGTATCCGAGTCAAAATAATCAAGGCAGTGTGCCAATTCCCTTCGATGTTCCTGGCAGCTCAATCAACCCTCTACCTCCACCTCCTCTTCCACCCCCTATTTTCCTCGAGGAAGAGGGCTGTTACAACAAATTACCACCTAAATTCCCAACTTGGACACCTGCCAATGAGGGAACCAAAGAACCAACCAAGTGGGACACTCGAGGTAATTTTTTTTATGAATTATTTTCAAATTATTGGAATGGAGAAAAAAAAAATTTATGAGTAGCAAATTTTCTTCATGAATTATTTTCAATAATTGAAATGAAAATTTTTTTTTTTTCATTGACAATTTTTTTTATCAATTATTTTTAATAATTGAAATGAGAAAAAAAAAGATTTTATTAATTAAGAATTTTTTTTAATCGATTATTTTTAATAATTGAAATGAAGAAAAGGAAATTTATTAATTGAGAAATTTTTTTATGAATTATTTTTAATAATTGAAATGAGACAAAAAAGGATTCAATTAATTGAGAATTTTTTTAATCAATTATTTTGAATTATTGGAATGAAAAATGAAAGATTTTATTGATGGAGATATTTTTTTATGAATTATTTTGAATAATTTTAATTCATTTTTCATTTTTTCTTAATGGAGAAATTGTGAGATGTGACTTTTTTTGTTTTTTAAGAATATCTCGGGAATTAATGGAGATACGCCCTTTTTGGTCTGAATGTTTTTTTTTACAGTATTTTGAGGTCTACCAAAAAGGGTTGAGGTTTATCTGCTCTATCTCGCTTAGTTTTCTATTTTAGGAAGAAAGATAGATAGCTTAGATATTTTAGAGAAAAAAGGATACTATTGATGAAACTAATGAATTGGGAATTTTTATCGGATGAAGACCTTCAGGAAAAAATCTGGAAAAAATCAGGAAGACAGTTCGATATATCTATATCGTTGTCAAATTTTTTCAGATTTTTAGTGAGAACCGCCGATTTGAAAAAAAATGTTTAGTCAAAAAAATTGGAGGATAAGATTTCTTTTTAGACTTTTTTTTGAGAATATTTCGGAAATTAATGGAGATATGCCCTTTTTGCTCTAAGATAAGGTTTTTTAGCTCTTGAAATTCTCTGCAAACATATTCATCGAAAAATGTCAAAAAAAATCGAATTTTTCTATTTTATGATAGAATTTTTTTGTTTTTTCGAATTCTTCTCCTGAGAATATCGCGGAAACTAAGCGAGATAGCGAAATATTTGTGAAATCGTTTTTTAGAGCTCTAAAAATTTTCCACAAAACAAGATTTGACCAAAATCGTTCTATCTCCCTTACTTTCCGAGATATTCACCAAAAACAAATAACAAAAAAGTTTTCACCCATTTTTTTCAAAAAATAAAAAAAAAATCTTTAGTAGCCTAAATCGAAAAATAAAAAGGATCTAAAAAAATACGAGGTTGACGAGAATTTTTCAAGAGACCTTTTTTCAAGCTCATCAAATTCTCTACAAAAAAGGTCTCTTCCGAAATTCCCCCAACTCCACTCCTTCCAGAGATATCATCACCTGAACCTCCGAAAAAAAATTAAATTTCATTAATTCCTCAATTTTATTATTTTTCATTATTTATTTTTCATTTATTCTCCAGCAAAAAATTCCTGGACCGCTGATAACGGAGATAACGAACGCTGGGAGTCTCCAAGTGAACCAGCATGGGCCAATGGCATGAGAGGCAAGCCTGTTCTCTCAGAAACCCCTGAATCTCCTCCAATATACGAAAAATCGAGTTTTCGTGATCCTGTCCAGTACAATGATCCACAAACTCAAGAGCCAATACTCAGTAGTGCAGCTGACGTTGATCATCGAGTGATACCAGTGCCAATACCACCTGATGCTCATCTGCCCCATCGTTTGATAAAAGGCGCTGATGTTGATCATCGAAATCTCATTAGTTTAACTGGAAGTCCAGCTAATACAGCAGCTAATGCCAATGACTCGTCACAGTCTAGTAGTAATAATTTATGGAGCAACACTGATCAGGACTACAGGTAAAAAATGCAGATTTTTTATTTTTTTTTTATTTTTCTGTAATTTTACGGTTTAAATTTTTTGGAGAAAAATGCAGAATTATATTACTATTATTATTAATCCTATTATATTATTATTATATTATGATATTATATCATAATATAATTATTGTTATTATTATTATAGTGATACATCATATTATATTGTTATTATTATTATTATTATCATTATTATTATTATTATTTTTTTTATTGATTTTTCTGTAATTTCACGATTTTTTTTGAATTTTTTTGGAGAAAATGATCGAATTTTTGATGATTAGTTTCTTAAAGGGATCTCGGAAACTAAGCGAGATAAAGCGGTTTTGTTAAGGACCTTCTTGTGGAGAATTTTGAGAGGTATAATAAAGGTTGCTATGAAAATCGCTCCATCTCGCTTAGTTTCCGAGATATTTTGGAAAAACTGGAATTTTTTTTTTGTGAATTTTGTTTTTTTTTTTGGAGGATTTAGCAGAAGTTGAGGGAGATAGAGCGAATTCGCCTGAAGCTGCTATTTGTGAAGAATCTCGAGGGCTTAAAAAAGGACAAAATCGCTCTATCTCTCTTAATTTCTGAAATATTTCGAAAAAAAAACAGATAATTTTTCTTTTTTTAATGAATTTTCGTTCTTTTAAAAGTATATTTCGGAAATTAAGCGAGATAGAGCGATTTCGCCTTCTAGCTGCTTCTTTTGCTTTTGAAATTCTCTACAAATCAAGCCTAAAGCAAAATCGCTCTATCCCGCTTAAATTCCCCAATTTTTCCAAAAAAAACTGGGAATTTTTTTATTTCACAAATTTCCATTTTTTTGAGAATATCTCGAAAACTAAACGAGATAGAGCGATTTTACCCTAAAAACTACTTTTGTAAATAATTTCAAAAGCTACAAAACCATTTTTCGACAAAATCGCTCTATCTCGCTTACTCTCCAAGAAATGCCCGCCAAAAAATCTTTCAAAAAAAAATTAAAAATGATCTAAAATAAAAAAAATTGCAAATTACAAATTATTACCTAAAATTATTATTATTATTCCTATTATATTATTATATCATAGTATAATTAGTATTAACATTATCATAATGATATATATAATCACTATTATTATTATTTTTTTAAATGAATTTTCCTGTAATTTTACGATTTTTTTTTAGATTTTTTTTTGGGAAAATGATCGAATTTTTCGATGATAAAATCCAAATTTTTTCCATTTTTTTCTTCTGAAAGCCAAAAAAATCTCGCATTAATTCCCATTAATTCGTATTAATTCGCCTTATTTTCTTTCCAGACGTCAGATCCAACCCGGTGACATAGTAGAGAGCGTTGACATGGAGATGTCAGACGAAGAAACTGACTCCAAGCAGAAGAATCGAATTCTCGTTGACGTCCGGACCCAAGACCGTGACATGAGGCCCGGTCCCATCCCCCACCACCTGGACATGGACATGCGCGTGATCCCCCTCCCAAACCCCCCTCCCCGAGGCCAGCATCCCCCCGAACTCCGTAACCTCCACCCCGGACCTCCCCCACCCCCTCTCCCCCCCTTCCGCCACAACCAGCCCGACTTCCCCCCCACTCACCTCGATTTCCCCCCCAACCACCCGAACTTCCGGGGCAACATCCCCCCTCCCTTCCCCCAAGAATTCCCCCCCGATTTCCACCAGAACCGCGAACTCTATGATTTTCAGGAGAACCCACGAATGGGGGGTGGTCCAGACTTTCACGAGGAACGAAGATACCAGGAACATCTCCATCATCATCACAATCGTGACCAGATGTTCCGTGGGAGGGGGAGGCCCTTCCCGAGGGGAAGGAGGGAGCGGTTCGATGGCCCGCAAGGACGTCGACACAGATCTGATCTCGATCCAGAGGCAAATCGAGTTCCGGAGATGATGATGGAGGATGCAGCATCCCTTGGAGTTCAAGAAGATGGAGGGGAACGTGCGAGGTCCCCCGGGGTTCCCCGGGATGGAGTTCCTCGGGAAGGAGTTCCCCGGGATGGAGTTCCTCGAGACGGAGTTCCTCGAGACGGAGTTCCTCGGGATGGAGTTCCTCGGGATGGAGTTCCCCGAGATGGAGTTCCCCGGGATGGAGTTCCTCGGGATGGAGTTCCTCGGGATGGAGTTCCCCGGGATGGAGTTCCCCGGGATGGAGTTCCTCGAGATGGAGTTCCTCGGGATGGAGTTCCCCGGGATGGAACGCGAGAGGCAGAGCCCCCGAAAGGGATGGAAGATGCTATAGATGGACCCCCCGCCGACTGCGAGGAGATAACGAGCGAGGAGAGGTCACAGGAGGGGTCACTGACCCGAGCAGATGAACCTCCAAGGAACCTTTCCGAGCATCTGGAGGCACTGATGAACTCCGGGAAAACTGCGGGGGCCAATGAGCTGAAGCGGGAGGCTAATGGGGGGCTGGAAGGGGAGGAGGGGGTCATCTCGCCGGTTAAGAAACGTGCACTTCTCCCCAATGGACCACTTCCGGAACTCCATCCTGCTATTGTTTATGATTATGAGGCCCATGGAAATGCGAATTTCAGAGTGAGGCTGCCTACACCTGTTTCGCCTGTGACGGGGAGCCCTTTTGCACCTTGGAGGGGGGGTGGAGGACATCAGCAGAGGCCGAGGGGCTTCAGGGGAGGAGGGGGAGGAGCCCCAAGGTCACCCTGGATCGAAAGGCCGAGGGGTCCTGGATTTTCACCACGTGGCGTCAAGAGGGGGAGTTTCAGGGGAAACAATGGCGGATTCAGGGGAAGGGGAAGAGCTGGAAACTGGTAGAGGTGGAGGAGGAGATGAGGGGGGGCTTTTTGAAAGGAGGAGGAGGAAGAGGAGGAGCAGTGCTCTTTTTCTGACGACTTTTGTAAATAATAATTAGGATTTTTTGAGGAATTAAAGAATTATTAATTACTTGATGTAAGATGTATATTTGTGGGATTACTCAGTTTGCGTACAAATTATGTCTATATATATATTTGTGTCAAAAAAATGTTCTTCTGGGAATATTTTGAGAATTTTGAGGATTTTTTTTAAATATTTGAATTTTTGAAAAAAGTAATGGAATGATGTGGTTTTTATTTTTTTGGATAGCGAGGAAACTAAGCGAGATAGGGCGATTTTTGATGAATCCATTTTTGTAGAGAATTTTGAGAGGTAGAAAACGAGATTGGGGTAAAATCACGCTATCTCGCTTAGTTTCCGAGATATCTTTAAAAAATTGCGAAAAGTCGATTTTTCCTGTTTTTATCGATTTGATCCCTGATATCGCGAATATCTTGGAAACTAAGCGAGATAGCGAAACTTTCGTGGGATCCTTTTTTGTAGCCCTTGAAATTCTCTTCGAAAGCTTCTTCGTGCAAAATCGCTCTATCTCGCTTAGTTTCCGAGATCCCTTTAAAAATGAAAATTCATAAATATTTCTCAAAATTCTTAAAAAATTCACGAAAATTAAAAAAAAATGGAATAAGAAATATTTTCTTGTTTCATTGAGTTATTTAGAGGCGACCAATTCTAAGTACATTGTAGGATGTATATATATACATATAAGATTATAAAAGAAAATTGTTCACGTCGTCCTGAGGATATCTGGGGAATTTTCAATTCAATTGTAAATTGTTTTTCCATCCTATTTTCACCTAATTTTTTTTCTTTTGACTTCCCCTGGACGAGTCTGACGTTTTAACACGTGAGAAATCATGACCATGAAATTATCAGACATCTAACAATTTTTAGGATTTAAAAAAAAAGAAATTATTATAAAGAAAAAAAAATGAGAAAAATTTGCATTTGTAGTTTTTTGAATTTACTACATAGGGGAAGATGGGGTAAAATGGATATTTCGATTGGGTGGTTCGAGATTGAGATTTTCTGATAATCCCATTGGAAAGCTCCGGAAATTTTGGGTGGAAAACATGTGTCAAAATTGTTTTTTTGAAAATTGTTTGAAATTTTTACTTTTTTGGTCGAGTTTTGAAGGGGTGATTCTCTCGAAAATCGAAAAAATTCACTTTTTCGGCGATATCTCCGGTTCTGTTGGTCGTAGCGACCTGGGGTTGATCTCAAATGAAAGGTGAGCTCATTTCTCATCGATTTGTGTGGTTCAAATTTTTTTTTCATCAATTTTTCAAATACTTATAGGCCATTTTCTAAAAATCAGTTTTTGCCCTAAAAGTACTTGAAAAATTGATAATTTTTTTTAACCACATAAATCGATGGGAAATGAGCTCACCTTTCATTTGAGATGAACCCCAGGTCGCTACGACCAATAGAACCAGAGATAATCCCGAAAACCTGAAATTTTTCAAAAACAGAAGGATTTCACCTTCAAATCTTGAGGAAAAAAATAGAATTTTTGAAAAATTCAAAAAAATAACTTGTGACATATGATTTTCATGGGAAATTTCCTCAGCTTTTCAATGGAATCATCAGAAAAAACCTGTCTCCAATATTTCCATCGATTTCGAGTAATTTTCACGGTATAAAATACCAAAACTAACACGTGCCCATTTTACCCCACCTCCTTTTACTACATATTTTTAATTTTACTAAAATAATTTAATTTAAAAAAAAATCTAAAAATTTTCAGATGTCTAATATTCTCAGTGTCATAAAAAATCTGCAATATCAAAGATAAATCTTCTCTCAATTCTTATCACATTGAGAAGATGGGGGACAGTTAAGAGAGAAAAAGAGAAAGAGAGAGAGAAAAAAAGAGAAAAAGGAATAAATAATAATAATAATAAACTCGGGATGGGAATTTCATTTTTCCTTCATCAGGAACGAGCCACATCAATTGACATTGACATGCAATTTAAAAAAAAAAGGATATATATATATATCTATATATATATAAATATCTCACCGGAATTCATTATTATCTCTGCGCCATAATACAGAATTTAATTATCTAATTTATCACTTTTCCCCTTGAATTCTTTTTTTTTTTTCTCATTCATTCATTTTTTTTCCTCAGATTTTTCACTGATTTAGGAGAAAAAGAAGCAAATACTTGTGTTAATAAAATGTAATAATATGTTTTTTCACAATTTTTCGTGCACTTTCCCTTATTCCGATGAAATCGTTGATTTTTTTTCATTTTTTTTTTGGAAGAAAGTCAATTTTATTGCAGAAACGTAAAAATAAATTGAATTTTTCGAATTTTTTCTTCTGATTCTTGAAAAATTGATTTCAGTAGCAAAGAGGTTTTTTTCTGTTTTTTGAAGATATCTAGGTAAATATTGGAGATACGCCCTTTTTGCCCTGAGGTGGTTTTGTAGAGAATTTTAAGAGCTACAAAAAAGGATTGAAGCAAAATCGCTCTATCTCGCTTAGTTTCTGAGATATTTAATAAAAAACTAATAACTTTATTTAAAAAATTAATTTATCGATAATTTGAAGTTTTTTTTAGTTTTTTGAGAATATCTCGGAAACTGAGCGAGATAGAGCAGTTTTGATAGAGATTGATTTTGTACAGATTTTTAAAAGCTAAAAAAAAGGATACGTGTAAAATCGCTGTATCTCTCTTATTTTCCGAGATATTCTTTTAAAAATGAATAAATTAAAGAATTAAAGAATTGAATTCCTAAAAAATAAAACATTTCTCAGTAGTTTTTTGCGAATATCTTGGAAACTAAGCGAGATACAACCTTTTTACTTCAATTCTTTATTTTAGCTCTCAAAATTCTCTACAAAACAGTTTCAGATCAAAAAAGTCGTATCTCCCTTATTTTCCGAAAATTTTCCCTTTTACCTCTTCGCTCCCGATTTCAATTTAAAAAATCGACGAAAGATTAATAAAAATGCGAGAAAAAAGTTAAATTTTTGTATAAAATCGTTAATAGCAATTTATACAAGATGGAAATTCTCAAATCTGATCCAGTGAATCTGTGAAGAATGTAATGAGGAATAAAATAAGCCTCAGAAACGAAAAATTGATTGAAAATTGAAGAATTTTCACTATTTTTTCAATTTCTTTAAATCTTGAAAAATTTGAAAAAATGTAAAAAAAAATGAAAATTTTTCAATTTTTCAATTAATTTTTTGTTTCTATGGCTTATTTTATTCCTCATTACATTCTTCACAGATTCACTGAATCAAATTTGAGAATTTCATCTTGTATAAATTGTTATTAACGATTTTACACAAAAAATTTAACTTTTTTTTCGATTGTACCTCCCAATCATCCTTAATCGAAAAAAAAAAAAATTGTAAATATTTAAAACACCATGAAGAAAGTGTGCTTGTCAATTCTTTATAAAAAGGGGTGTCTGTCAATAAAACTGTGCTTCCCTTCTATGCTCCCTCATTAAATTGTTTACTAGCGCGTAAATTATCTATATATATATATACATACATACATACATATATGTATATATATATAACATTAGTATATCGAGTCCCATGGATGCGATTAACACTGGCTGTGATAACGTGATTTTTATTAGAAAAAAAAAGAAGAAATTGAAAAAAAAAAGAAGAAAAAAAAACACATTTTATTTAACAAATTCCTCATTTTAACGTAAATCTATTCAATTTTTTTTTATTTTTCATTTTTTATTATGTTGCCTCAAGACTTATTAATCCATTTAAATTAATGATAATTAAATTAGCAAAAATCTTATAATTTTTTCCATTTTTTTTCAACAAATAAATTATTGCAAAAAAAAAGAATATTAAGAAAATTCGAATTTGCATTTTTCAAATTTGAAAAATTTGGATTTTTTCAAATTTTTCTAAATGTGCAATTATTTTTTATTATTTCAACAATAATTTATTTGAAAACTCTAAAAATTATAAGATTTTCGCTATTTTTGTGTCAATTTTAAATAAATTTCGATTTTTTTCTCTAAATTTTTTTTTTTCTTTCGATTTTTTGACAAAAAATTTTGCAAATTTCTCGAAAAATTGCATTTTTATGGGAATTCACGAGTCGCGGATTTAGAAGAAGGGGTGGAAAAGGTGGGAGGGGGGGGGAGGGGCTGTTGAATTAATTCAATTGGCCAGGGTAATTAAATCCACAGCTAACGAGGTCTCAAATTTACAAATAATAATAATAATAATAATAATAATTGACTAAATTGAGGCATCAATAGATTTCTGTTCAATTTTTTTTCTAATAATAATAATAATAAATGAAAAAAAATTCTAGTCAAAAGTGCAGATTTACCCCCTTCCCCCCCCCCCCTTTACTCGTGAATTTCCATAGAATTGCAACAATTTTCCCCAAAAAAAGAAAAAAAAAAGAAAATTTATTGATAATTAGAAATAAATGAAATGTGGAAGTGAGAAAGAGTTTGCGCACAAGCGTTTCGAATTTTTTTTTCATTTTTTTTCTTCTTTTTTTCAGTTTCTTCCCCTCAATTTCCCTTTTAGTTTTAAAATAGAAATATCTAGAATTATCTAGAATTAATGAAAAAAAAAACGTGCAATTAAAGCACATTACAAAATTGTTCATTATTTGCATACTATGTATGCTATATGATAAGAAAAAATAGAAAAAAAAATGTTTTTTGTACATTTGATTAATAAAAATTATATATTGAAAATAAAACTGAGAAAAAAAAGAGATAGAGAGAAATTATTGGAATTTATTTTGATTTTTTTTTTTTTTTTTTCTTGAATTAATTAATTAAATTAATTGCGTGAGTGTAAAACATGTTTTTTCTAATTTACTACCCCTTACTAGAAAGGGGAGGAGGGGGGGGGGGGGGAGGATTTTAATATTATCAAGTTGAAAGCGTTGCTTGGATACTGAGAACACAGGTCACTGCACGCAATTTTTTTTAATTAATTAATTTTTAATTAATTTCTAATTAATTAATTTAAATTAAAATTTTCGAATTTAATTTTTAAAAAAATCAAAAAAATTGTTGAATCAAGAAAAAAACATTTTACTCTCAATTTGAGATCAAAAATCCACAAATTCTTGAATTTCTAAAAAAAAATCGAAATTTTGAAAATCAAAAAAATTAAGTAATTTAATTTGTTTAATTAGAAAAATTTAATTAAATAAAAAAAAAGTGAAATTCCATTTTTTTATTTGTTTTTCAAAAGGCACTTGGAAACTAAGCGAGATATCGTAATTTTTGAAGAGACCTTTTTTGTAGCCCTCAAAATTCTCTACAAATTAAGTCTCCTGCAAAATTGCTCTATCTCGCTTAGTTTCCGAGTGCCCTTTAAAAAACGAAAAAAACCATGGAATTCCCCTTTCTTTTTGCTAAATTATTTCGACGAAATTCGATTTCGTCTTTGAGAGCTTTTTCCCCTCTCCTCCCCCCCTCTTATGAAGCTTTCGGACCCCTCAATAAGTGGAGAAAAGGGATGAAAGAAGCTGTGCTTACAGCATCTCGTAATTTTCGTAAAAAGCATCATCGAACCTCGAAGAAAACACGTGAATTTTTCTATGTCGGTACAGTTGGCTGTAGGATTGGCCTCCAGTGGGTCGATAGAGCCTCCTCCCTCTCCTCTTCTCTCATTTCTCTCTCTCACTCGCTTCTCCCTCCCCCTCCTCCTCCTCTTTTCCTACATTATATCCCCCTCTCGCGCCTCTATTCCGCGCTTACTCCAGTGAAACATGCCACACTGAGGAACACAACGGACTGTCAGTGGCCTCACTGGCACCTCTCGCATCACTGCACCAAGTGTTTTCTGTCAAAAATCGAATTTTAGTTTTTTTACATTTGTTGATTGTGAAAAATTTTTTTTTGTGATTTTTTCGAAATTGTGAAATTTTTTTTTTTGTGATCTTTTTTTTTCGAAATTGTGTGATTTGAAAGAAGATGACAAGTGGATTGTGAGAGGAAAAATACTGAGAAATGTGAGGAAATGACAAAAAAACAGTTTTTTTTGAGTATTTGAGATTTTTCGAAATTTTGCGGGATTTTTTGAAAAATTTATTTTTAACATTATTTTCAGGTTTTTTGCAGATTTTTTTGAAATTTTTTGAAAGATTTGGGGAAATTCCACTTTGGAAATGTTTTTTTTTGCCCTGTTTTGAAAAAAAATATGTATTTTTTACTATTTTGGATTTTTCTGAACTTTCGAAATTATTTTCGTTTTTTTTCGAAGTTTTTTCGATATTTTTCTGAAATTTGAGAGTGAGAAGCTTTTTCTGCTCCATTTTTTTGAAAAAAATTGGTATTTTTCACTGTTTGGGATTTTTCGGAATTTTCGAAATATTTTCGATTTTTATTTATTTTCGATTTTTTTTTTCATGTTGTTCCTCAAATTTAACTCCAGTAATTTCCCTTTGCCTCAATTTTTCTTGAAAATCCTATATACTTCACCATTTAAGATTTTTCAGAATTGTCGAAATTATTTCGAAAATTATTTTCTTCTTTTTTCAAAAATTTTCCAGAATTTTCGAAATTATTTTAAAAATTATTTTTAATTTTTTCGATTTTTTTTTCGAAATTTTTTTCAAGATTTTTCTCAAATTCAACTCAAGAAACTTTTCTTTTCCCCATTTTCCTTAAAAAATCAGTTATTTAATTAAAAATCACTATTTCAGATTTTTCAAAATTTTCGAAAAAAATATTTTTTGATGAATTATTCAGGAATTATTCGATTTTTATGAAAATCTTATGGAAATTGAAGGATTTTCATTGGATAAAGAGGATTATTGGATGAATGGAATGAGATTCAAGAGATTTGACGAATGCCTCTTTACTTGTGCATAAAATGCTGTTTCTTTTGATGTCGAAGATGCCTGTTGGTAGATTGGAATGAACGTTTTATTAATTTTCTTGATTGAGGCAAAAGAAGAAGAAGAAGAAGAGGCAGAAGAGACTGGACAAATATCAGAATCACGTCATCATTTGTTTTTTTAGTAGAATTTATCTCTTTACGTGACCTTCATTTTTTAAAGAGGTAAAATCGATTTTTTTCGATGATTGCGGGGTGATGGGGTTCAATTGAAAAATTAAATAAGTCGAATAATAATGAAATTAGATGATAATGATATGAGAAGACACTGTCCTAATTTTTTGGATTTTTTGCTTCCGAATGGAAGCTATGTAATCATCAGAATTTTCGATTGTAATTTTTTTAATAGAAGATACTTAAAATGATCTAAATAGAGAGAAAATGATGTTTTTAGCGCATGTCTGTGTGTGTGTGTGTATGTCTGTGTGTGCATAAAAGTCTCAATTACAGCAAAACGATTTTATAGAAAAATTTCATATTTTGTGGAAAATTTGGAAAATGCCTGAAACATCAAACAGGCTCTCGGAAAATAAGCGAGATAGCGCAATTTTCGTGGACACCTTTCTTCTAGAGAATTTTAAGAGCTACAAAAAAGGTTTCTACAAAAATTTCGCTATCTCGCTTAGTTTCCGAGAAGATTTAGATAATTGAATAAAATCGATTTATCTGAAAATTTCATAGTCGTAAAAGTATTAGACTAAAAATGAAACAGGCTTTCGGAAAATAAGCGAGATAGCGCCATTTTTGTAGAGACCTTTCTTGTAGAAAATTTCAAGAGCTACAAAAAAGGTCTCCACAAATATTTCGCTATCTCGCTTAGTTTCCGAGAACATGTTGATGATGGGATGAAATTTGTCTGAAAATTTCCTAGTCGTAAAAATATTATTGATAAGAATTTTGTAGTCTTTGCTTCCAAATGGAAGGTATGTAATTTAAAAAAGTTGTATCACTTCCATTCGGAAGCATATTGCTGAAGTATTAGCAGAAAAAGCTATATCAGTTGGAAAACAATACTATTATCCACTTGTTGTCATTATTTTCAGAATATCTTAGAAAGTCAGTGAGATAAAGCAATTTTGCTAGAATCCTTTTCTGTAACTTTTGAAATTTTCTGGAGGACAATATTGTGAAGAATATAAAAACTGATAAAAAATTGGAGTTATTCTGATTTTTCCGAATTTATCATATTTTCTTCAATTTATTCTTCAATAATTAATCATTATCATGATTTTATGGATTAAAGTGGTACTTTGCATGAAGATGACGTCTCCTAACATTTAAAAAACGGGTTTGCCTCAATATCCTTGAACCATACGTTACCTAGTACTTTTGAAAATGAGAAAAAAAATGGATTTCTGTTGAATAAATTCATTTTAATTTTTTGTCATTTGCTTTTTAATAATATGTTGGAAACTGAGTGAGATAGGAATTTTTTTGTTGAGACCTTTTTTTTTGTAGCTCTCAGAATCTTCTACAAAAAAAGATCTTTAAAGGATAAATACAAAACTCTCCCATCTCGTTTATTTTCTAAGATATTCGGCAAAAACGATGATAATAGTGGATAAACAAGTGGATAATAGTATTGCTTTCCAACTGATATAGTTTTTTCTGCTAATACTTTAGCAATATGCTTCCGAATAGAAGTCATACAACTTTTTTCAAATCATCATCGAAATATCGAATTTTGAAGAAATTCATTAAAACGCCAATAATTCGAGAACTAATCATGCAAATAAGCTCAAAATTCACAGGCATCTAACTGATACAACTCTCGAGATAATATAGGGGAAGGTGGGGCAAAATGGACATCAGGGGTAAAATGGACACATCTAAATTTTTAGGCAAATATAATGGAAAACTCTTGAAATTAATAGAAATATTGGCGGTAGATTTTTTTTGATGATTCCATTGGAAAGGTGAGGAAATTTTAGGCGGGAAACAAGTGTCGGAATTAATTTATTTGAATTTTTGGCGATTTTGACTCTTTTGAGCATTTTAGAGGGGTTAAATCCTTCTTTTTTTTGAAAATCTTCAGTTTTTTGAGAATATCTTCAGTTCTATTTGTCGTAGCGTAAGAATTCTGACGGGAGGTGGAAGGTGAGATCATTTGCCATCGATTCATAGGGTTTTCAATTTGAAAATATCGATTTTTAAGATATTTATGGGCATTTTTGTGAAACAGTTTTGTGAAACTATTTTTGGCCAATAACTATCTTAAAAATTAATATTTTTGAATTCAAAAGCTCATAAATCGATGGAACATGAGCTCACCTTTCATTTGAGACCAACCCCGAATTGCTACGACCAATAGAATCAGAGATATTTGCAAAAAACTGAAAATTTTCAAAAAGCAAAGGCTTTTTCCCCTCAAAAAAGGGGAAAAATATCGAATTTTCAAAAAATTCGTAAAAAATACATCTGACACCTATTTTCCAGCTAAAATTTCCTCATCTTTTCAATAGAATCATCAAAAAAAATCCATCTCTAACCGTTTCATTACAGTGTCCATTTTGCCCCACTCTCCCCCATGAGTATAAAGAACATCAGTTCAATACTTTCCAGAAATTCCATTAAAAACTGATTTTCGAAAAATGGACATATCTCAAAAAGTATCGATCGAATTCTCTTCAAATAAAGCTTAAAAAATAGACTTCGTCGAGAGGAAGTTTTCCACAAAATATGAAATCTCTCTATGAAACCGTTTTGCTGTAATTGAGATTTTTATGCACACACAGACATGCGCTAAAAATATCATTTTCTCTCTATTTAGATAATTTTAAGTATCTTCTACTAAAAAAATTACAATCGAAAATTCTGATAATCACATAGCTTCCATTCGGAAGCAAAAATGGAATTCTTCTTTTTTTTATGCATTTTTAACATTTTCTTCAATAATTAATCGTTATTGTTGCTTTTCTGGATCTAAATGATGTTCCACATGAAGTTCACGTCCTCCATCATTGAAAAAATCCTTTTGCCTCAAAAGTCTGAAACCAAATAATTCGTAAAACTTAAAAAAAAGACATAAAAATTCGATTTTTATTGATAAATTCAACGTTTTTCATCATTTACCTCTTTATTCGATCGCAGAATATTCAAATGACCGCAATTTCATAAGTGGAGGTGGTCAATAGTTAATTGCAATTTCTGTTGCATCGCGTGACAGACTCTTGTACATTCAGGACGAACATTCTATACAACCGAACACAATACAACCGTCAGGGAAAATCAAAGGGAACGTGTCACTTGAATTCTGATGTTCCGTCTCGAAGATAATGATGATAATGATGATGATGATGAAGAAGAGTAGGGTGAGTTGACCAGTGCTCGAACTCGTCCAGTGATCGAACTATTTAACGTATTTATCCGCGAAAAAATAGGTAATCCAGTGAAAATATCATTTTTCTAATCTTCGAAAAACAAAATAATGTCCATCAACTCAAATGAGAGCCTATAAAGCTGTTAAATAAATAGGATAGACCTGGGAAAAATAGACCTGTAGTTCAAAATGATTTGGGATTTTTTTTAAGGAGTAACACCACTGTAGAATTTTTAAAAAATCGATTTTTTTTTCTTGCTTTAAAAATTACTTTGTGCCTTCCAGAATACGGGCAAGAAAAGTTATCACCTGAAACCCATTATTTCTCATGAAATTTTGAATTTTTCCCAAGGCATTTCTTCATATTCATAGCCCAAGTCAAAACTTCAATCGTGTTTTTCTCGAAACATGATTTTTCAAATTGGCACGCAGCATAATTCCAATAATTTTCATTATTTTCATTTGAATTTCCCACAGCATCTTGAAAACAATATTTCGAACAGAAATACGTAGGGGATTTTAAAAAAATTGATTTGCACATTTTTTATTGATAAAAAATTGCCGGTTTTTTGGCCGAAATTTGAATTTTTTCATTCAAATGGTCACCAATCACACAAAAAACAATATTTTTGAAATTCCCTACGTATTTCTGTAGCTATATGTATCTAGACTGAGCCAATTTTTTTTTTTAAATTGTAATTTGCACCAGTTACACTGCGTGTCGCAGAGTGTTTTAGATTCGAGGAGCCTCGCAAGAATGGCTCTTGTATCGTCATTTTTTGATATTTTTTGATGATTTTTTTTCCTGAAGACTCAAATATATGCTCAATCACTCCCTCAAATATCATTATTCTATTGACACTTTTTCTATAGAAAAAAAATATCCAAAAAACCGCCTTTTTCCAGGCTTTTACAGTGGTGTAATCCCTTAAGAGTAAAAGGCTCTTCAAAAAAATTTCAAAAAATTCACGAACTATGTCCACATATTGGAGCATCTTCTCAAATTTTTGGCAGATTTTTCCAAGAAAGTTCTTCACTTTGAAAGGAAATCTTGAATCATATTTGATCCATTTGAGATCCATTTTGCCCCAGTCTCCCCTATCAGTAATTATCGAATTTCTTATTTTCGTTCACTGGTGTCTGACGAGTCTTATTTGTTCGACCACTGGACCACTCATCAATTTTTGGAGATTGTGGGTAGTGATGGTCGAATTTTAATCGATCTTGTAACATCGATTTTTGTCACCTAAAAATCCATTCTTTTTACTTCGAAATCGATTTTTCGATTCTTTTTTTAGACTTTTATTCCCTTGAACAAAAAACGGTGGAACGCAACTATCGAATGATATGCGATATCTCGAATTTAATGCGAGATATCGGATCGATTAATCGAATGTTTGCAATCGATACATCAAAAATTTGTGTTCTTTTCTTTTTTTCTCTTCAAATTGGAAAAAAATTAGTCTAAGAGGGATCATCTATTTCGTGATATCGATAATCGAATGCGATTAATCGATATCGAAAATGATCGATTAAGGAGTAGAATGTGATATAGTTTCTTTGTTTTGTTGTATAATCGAAGAAAAATCGATTCGTCGATTTTCAAAGTTTCGATTTTTTTATTTTTTCTTGAAAAATCGATTCTCAAAAAATCGATTTTTTTTTGATCGGAGATCTATCATTACTAATTGTGTGGCAATAATCAGGTTCAAGGCTTCGGTTAGGGGTCAGGGACCAAAAATATAACGGGTCAACTCTATTTCCCGTCACATTCCCTCTTTTTTCTATTATTCTTGCAACGAACACTCGTGTTATGTGTCACTATCGATCTCAACGTTTCAACCAGATTCAGTCACCAAAGCCCCTTTTAATTCAGTCGGATTAAATTGTCGTTTGTCGTTTTATTCGTTCTCTTTTCTGCTGTTCAAATTCTTCAGGAAAATGGAAATTTTCTAGAGAAGAGAGGAAATTATTTGATGAATCGATTTGCTTTAGAGATATCTCAGAAATTAAGCGAGATAAGGAAATTTTTGTCGAAACCTTTTTTGTAGCCCTTAAAATTCTCTACAAAAAAAGATTCGTACAAAATTGCGCTATCTCGCTTAGTTTCCGGGATACTCTTTGATGAAAGAATAATCATGATTTTTTTAATTAAAACAGTGTAAATGTGTTTTTTTTAATTTTTTGAGAATATCTCGGAAAGTAAGTGAGATAGAGAAAATTGTGTGGAGACCTTTTTTGAAGGTCTCAAAATTCTCTACAAAAAAGGATTCGACCAAAAAGAGCGTATCTCGCTTAGTTTCCGAGATATTTACAAAAAAAGGGATAACTCTGCAATTTTTTTCTAATTTTTTTGTGAAAATGTTGAAAAAATTTTTAATTCTCGTGAATTCTCTTAAAGATATCTCCGAAATGAATGAGTTTAGAGAAAAATGTCAAGAAACCTTTTTTGTAGAGAATTTCAAGAGCTAAAAAAAAGGTCTGATGATAAATTTTCATGCAACTCATATTTTCCGAGAGATTTATATCAAATTATATTAATTTCATGGACTCATTCATTTGATCAGTTTAAATTTGCGTGAAATCGCGTGGAATTGAGACATTCAAACTATTTATCATTGTAACATGCAAAGTCTCATGTCCGGGTTTATTCTTCGTATTTGCCAGGGCTCATTTGAAATATAAGAGTGAACTAGATGCAAAAAGACACGAGTACAAATGCTAATTTTCTTAATTATTCCAATTATCTCGAGAAAGTGTGTGATTATCTCGAGATATTTCTACTCTGGTGCTTTTTCAGTGACAATGTTTTTTTTTGTAACAGGGGGAAAAGAGTCTGTGAACAATTCTCGAGATAATTGAGTGCTTGATAAGAGGCAGGATGTGTTTTGCTGTTTTTAATCTTTGAGAGGACATTAATTATTGTTTTTTTTTGTAAAAATTCAGGGAAAAAAGGGGAAAAAGGGGAATTATGGGGAAATGAAGGGAGATAGATTTTTTTGGATGATTCCATTGAAAAGCTGGGGAAATTTCAGGCGGAAAACATGGGTCGCACGTTTTTTTCAAGATTTTTTCAAAATTTTGACTTTTTTGAAAAATCCAAAAAAATTGAATTTTTCAAAAAATATGAAAAATAACTTGTCATATATGCTTTCCAGCCGAAATTTCCACAGCTTTTCAACGAAATCATCGAAAATATTCTTTCTCAACTCCTTTCTTCAATTTCACTCAATTTTCATTATTCAAAACTGATAGGAAAAATGGTAAAATGGGGGAAAATGCGGTTTACATTGAAATGAATGAAGATAGATTCTTTTTGATGATTCCATTGAAAAGCTGATGAAATTTCAGGTGGAAAACAGGGGTCGCACGTCTTTTTGAAGATTTTTCAAAATTTTAACTTTTTTGAAAATTTCCAAAAAGTGAAATTTCCAAAAAAAATAATAGAAATGACTTGTGACATATGTTTTCAATCTCAAATTCTCTCAGCTTTTCAATGGAATCATTAAGAATATTCTATCTGAACTCCTTCCGCCAATTTCACTCAATTTTCATCATTTAAAATCAATAGAAAAAAATGGGAAAATAGGGAAAAATGCGCTTTACATTGAAATTAATGAAGATAGTTTTTTTTTGATGATTCCATTGAAAAGCTGAAGAAATTTCAGGTGGAAAACATGGGTCGCACGTTTTTTTTAAGATTTTTCAAAATTTTGACTTTTTTGAAGATTTCCAAAAAAGTGAAATTTTCAAAAAAAATCATAAAAATGACTTGTGACCTATGTTTTCCATCTCAAATTTCCCCAGCTTCCCAATGGAATCCTCGAGAATATTCTACCCCAACTCCTTCCGCCAATTTCCCTCCATTGTCACCATTCAAAACCGATAGGAAAAATTGAAAAATAAGGGAAAATGCACTTTCCTTAAAAAAGAAGGAAGATCAATTATTTTTGATGCTTCCATCGAAAAGCTGAGGAAATTTCATGTGGAAAACATAGGTCGCACGTTTTTTTGAAGATTTTTCAAAATTTTGACTTTTTTGAAAATTCCAAAAAAGTGAAATTTTCAAAAAAATCATAAAAATGTCTTGTGACATATGTTTTCGATCTAAAATTTCCTCAGCTTTTCAATGGAATCATTAAGAATTTCCCATCTCAACTCCTTCCTCCAATTTCCCTTCATTTTCATCATTTAATCTCCAAAAATTCATCATTTTTCTGTTTCAGAATGAAATTAATGATAATTAATCTCTCACTGTGTTCATGAGGCACTTCCAGAAACTTCCACTAAGACACAGTAGATGATTCACGGGATTATCGTTGAACATTTGTTGAAATCATGCAACTCGTACGACATCAATTTTTGCACTTCAAGAAACGCTTGAAGATAAGAAGATTTTCCGTGCCCAGACAAGATGAGCAAGAGTGTGGAATTGTTGTCTGGTACAGAGGACGATGAAGCATGTGGTAGGGATGCGCGATGTTGACCGATATATCGAAGTTCTCGATAATTTCATTCGATTAATCGGTATTTTTGGAGCGATGTTTTTCTAATCCGATTAATCGAATATCGATTTTTTTTCTGGCATATCGAAAATCCACTGCACGATTTACTCTTTCAAATTTGAATCTACGACATTTGCAATTCTTACAGTCATTGGCATAATTTTAGAAGTTCATCCAGCAATTACAAGTGTGATATTTAAGCATGTATAAATAATACATAAACTGGAAAATCAATTATCGCATTCATTTCCAATTTTCTGCATTTTAATATTATAATTGTTCATAGGGATATTGAAAAAATTATTAACAAGATAAATTATTGTTAAAACATGACGTTTTGCTGAACAACGTCAGCTTCTTCAGGCTCTGAATCCAAACTTGACATTTTTTTTATTTATTTTCCATTTGTGACTAAATTTTTTTCTTCATAAAAATAATTGAGATAATTGAATAAATCGAGAAAGTGAGAACTGAAAGTGTACAAAAATAACTGAACTTTATGAATGATAAGTTTGAATAAAAGTAGTGTATAAGTCTTTGAATGATGAATCCAAGTTTATGCGAGTAATTACATGAATTTCATGTCATGTGGGAAAAAAAAACTTGAAATGAAACAAACAACCTTAAAAAGCCAAAAAAATCGATTTATCGATAATTCGATTCTTTTGTCTCGAGCATCGAATGTTGTATATCGATTGCTTGAATGATTATCGATATTTCCGATGTCGATTTTTTTTTCAATATCGCGCATCCCTAGCATGTGGTAAGAATTTCTTGCAATGTCCACGATAAATGTGGCTCTTAGAAATAAATTTGAAAAATTCTGTGACATGATGCCAGAAACGTGTTATCCATCCGAATGAGCCAAGAATATTTGAAATGGGTTCATAAACAGTCGATTTTACAAAACTCAGTAAAAAAAACGCAAAGCAGAAAAAAGTGATAATTTTTTTTTTTTTTCAAATATCTCAAAAATTGATGGAGATACGCCCTTTTTCCCCCAAAGCTGTTTTATAGGGAATTTCAAGAGCTAGAAAAAAGGATTGGGTCAAAAAGGGCGTATCTCCATCAATTTTTGAGACATTCCCAAAAAACTTAGGAAATATCTCAGAAAATCGTGGAGATACGTCCTTTTTCCCCCAAAAAATATTTTTGTAACTCTTAAAAAGTTCATCACAATTTCATCTCAGCTAAATGATCTCATCAAAAAAAAACTGAGATGAAAAACATCTCATGACAGAAAATATCTCAATGAATTTAATCTCAACCAAAAAATCTCATTACAAAAACATCTCGAAATGAATAAATCATTGGGCAAAAAAATCTCGTGAGATATTATAACAGATATTTTAGTCTGAGATCAAATCGTCATGAAAAATTAATGCCTGAGATATTATTGATGAGATATTTTGGTCTGAGATCAAAAATTCCTGACAATTTCATCTCAAGTGAATGATCTTATCAAAAAAAAAATGTAGAGCAAAAACATCTCAATAAAAAATATCTCAGTGAATTTTAATCTCAACTGAAAAATCTCATGAGATATTGATGTCTGAGATATTATAACTGAGATATTATTGATGAGATATTTTAGTCCGGAATGATGTCATTTAAAAAAAAATCGAGGGCAAAAAGATCTCAATGAAAAACATCTCATTCCAATGAATTAAATCTCAACTAAAAAGTCTCATTACAAAAATATCTCAAAATGAATATATCTCTGTGGAGAAAAATCTCATGAGATATTAACATCTGAGATATCATTGATGAGATATTTTAGTTTGACATCAAAGTTCTTCACAATTACATCTCATTAAAAACATCTCACGACAAAAATATCTCAATTAATTAAATCTCAACTAAAAAAATCTCATCACAAAAACATCTCAGAACGAATAAATCTTTGTACAAAAAAAAATTCTTTGAGATATTAATGTCTGAGATATTATAATTGAGATATTATTGATGAGATATTTTCATCTGAGATCAAAAGTTCGTGAAAATTTGATCTCAAATTTGATCTCATCAAAAAAAATCTAGAACAAAAACATCTCATGACAAAAATATCTCAATGAATTGAATCTTAAACAAAATATCTCATTACAAAAATGTCTCAAAACGAATAAGTCTCTTGGCAAAAAAAATCTCATGAGATATTAATGTCTGAGATATTATTGATGAGATATTTTAGTCTGACATCAAAGTTCTTCACAATTTTATCTCATCAAAAAACATCTCAATAAAAAACATCTCAAGACAAAAATATCTCAAAACAACTAAATCCTCGTATAAGAAAAATTTTATGAGATATTAATGTCTGAGATATTATTATTTTTTAAAAATTTTTTTCGAGATATTATTGATGAGATATTTTAGTGTGAGATCAAAGTTCATGACAATTTTATTTCAGTTGAGGAATCTCAGCAAAAAAATCTAATTAAAAAAATATCTCAAAACGAATGAACCTCTGTACAAAAAAACTCATGAGATATTTTAATGTCTGAGATATTATTGATGAGATACTTAAGGCTGACAAGAGAATGCTAACTGCCAGTAATAATAAAGCCATAAAAAATTGAAGTTGTTCTTGTAGAGCTTAATGTTTTGCCCTCAATGTCACTCTACACTCCAAACATTCCCAAGAATAATAGAAAAATCAATAGCCAACAATAACAACATCTGTGTTTACAAAACTGAAATAGTAAGCGTCATTTATAATGAATTCGATCGGTCCCCTTGTTATTCCCGTGAAAAAACAGGAAAACTAATAAAACAAATGTTCTGGTCTGAAAAAATATTTTCTCAAGTTTTTTGCCTTATTTTCAAGATCGAGAAATGAATCGAGATGGATATTTTTTCTGATTATACCATTGAAAAGCTGACAAAATTTCAGGTAGAAAACATGGGTCACACGTTTTTTTGAAGATTTTTTTCAAAATTTTGACTTTTTTGAAACTTTCAAAAAAAGTCAAAATTTCAAAAAAAATGATAAAAATTACTTGCGACATATGTTTTCCAGCTGAAATTTCCTCAACTTTTCAATGAAATCATCAGAAATATTTTATATAAATTCCTTTCGCCAATTTCACTCGATTTCCATTATTTAAAATCCATTGGATAAAATTGAAAAAATGGAAATTATAATCGAAGAAATGGAGATAGATGTTTTTGGATTATTCCATTGAAAAGCTGAGAAAATTTTAGATAGAAAACAGGGGTCGCACGTTTTTTCGAAGATTTTTTTCAAAATTTTGACTTTTTTTGAAAATTTCCAAAAAAGTCAAAATTTTCAAAAAAATGATAAAAATAACTTGTGACATATGTTTTCCAGCTAAAATTTTCTCAGCTTTTCAACGAAATCATCAAAAATATTCTATCTCAACTCCTCCCTCCAATTTCAGTCGATTTTCATTACTTAAACCCCATAAAAAAAGGGGAAAAACGGGAATAACAACAAAATGAATGGCGATAGATTTTTTTGGCTCATTCCATTGAAAAACTGAGAAAATTTCACATAGAAAACATGGGTCGCACGTTTTTTAAACATTTTTTTTCAAAATTTCACTTTTTTTCAAAATTTCAATTTTTCCAAAATTTTCAGAAAACTCAAAATTTTGAAAAAAATCGTCAAAAAAACGTGCGACCTATGTTTTCCAGCTCAAATTTCCTCAGCATTTCAACAGAATCATCAAAAATATTCTATCTCAACTCCTCGCTTCAATTTCAGTCGATTTTCATTACTTAAACCCTATAAGAAAAGGGAGGAAACTGGAATTACAACAAAATGAATAGAGATAGCTTTTTTTGGATCATTCCATTGAAAAGCTGAGAAAATTTCACATAGAAAACATGGGTCGCACGTTTTAAAATTTTTTTTTTTCAAAATTTCACTTTTTTTTTCAAAATTTCAATTTTTTCAAAATTTTCAAAAAAGTCAAAATTTTCAAAAAAATCGTCAATAAAACGTGCGACCTATGTTTTCCAGCTCAAATTTCCTCAGCATTTCAACAGAATCATCAAAAATATTCTATCTCAACTCCTCCTTTCAATTTCAGTCGATTTTCATTACTTAAACCCCATAGAAAAAAGGAGGGAAACTGGCATAACAACAAAATGAATAGAGATAGATTTTTTTGGTTCATCCCATTGAAAAGCTGAGAAAATTTCACATAGAAAACATGGGTCGCACGTTTTTTTAAACATTTTTTCGAAATTTCACTTTTTTCAAAATTTCACTTTTTTTAAAATTTTCAAAAACTCAAAATTTTGAAAAAAATCTTCAAAAAAACGTGCGACCTATGTTTTCCAGCTCAAATTTCCTCAGCTTTTCACCAGAATCATTCATTTTCCCCCATCATCTTTTATTTTTCCGATTTTCAAGAACAATCGCGCAAAGAAGACAGATCCCGATTGAATCTTAATGGGAACCGTCAGTTGTCGAGAAGTGCAACGGAGCTGAGAGCAACAAACGAGGATCCAACGAGTCGTCCACAATCGAGCACTGAGCATAGGCGTTCGCATCATCAGCCACACAAGCATGTTGCCTCAGTTGCTCAAAGGACACACACGTTTTTTGCGACATTGAAGAGTCGCTGGGTGAGGGGAAGAAGCAAGGAGAGGAAAAAATCGAAGGAATCAGGAGCTAATCAGGACTCGCCACATCGAAGTGGTGGACTTGAGTCTGACTATGCTGCGGATTACTCCTCGGAGCACAGCAGAAGCTCATCTGCTACGCAAAGCCCAGCAAGAGTTGCTCTCAATCATGCGGGTAATTAATTGTCATTAAAAAAAAAAAAAAAAAAAAAAAAAAAAAAAAAAAAATTGGAGATTTTTCAGTTTTTGGAAGAATTTATGGAATTTTGTCAACAGTTTTTTGGGGATAACTCGGAAACTAAGGGAGATAGAGCGATTTTGTCCTAAGAAGGGTTTTTAGGGGATTTCGAGAGCTACAAAAAAGAGTTCTAGCAAAATCGCCCTATCTCCCTTGATTTCCGAGATATTCTCAAGAAACAAAAAAAATTTCTGGTGAAAAAAAAGAAAAAATCCCAAAAATTCGTTTTTTTAATCATTTTTTTTAATATTTCGGAAAATAAGGGAGATAGCGTGATTTTACTGTTTTTCCTCTTTTGTAACTCTTCAAATTCTCTACGAAGAAGGAATGAGACTAAAATTGCGCTTTATCTCGCTTAATTTCCAAGATATTGAAGAAACAAATTGACGAAAAATTCCCTTTTTTTCACCTCTTTTTTTAAATATCTTGGAAACTAAACAAAATAGAGCGATTTCACCTCAACTCTTTTTTGTAGCCCTAAAAATTCTTTTTAAAACCGTTTTTTTTTTAGGACAAAAAAGAGTCTATCTCCATTAGTTTCTGAGATATTCTTAAAAAACTAACAAAAAAATCAACTTTTCATTTTTTTATCTTTTCGCTACTGAATTAGTAGAGGATGGGGTAAAATGGACATTCCAATTGAACGGTTCGAGATAGAAATTTTCTAATGATTCCATTGAAAAGCTGAGGAAATTTTGGATGGAAAACATGTGTCAAAATTGATTTTTTGAAAATTGTTTGAAAATTTTACTTTTTTGGTCGAGTTTTGAAGGGGTGATTCTTTCGAAAATCGAAAAAATTCACTTTTTCGGCGATATCTCCGGTTCTGTTGGTCGTAGCGACCTGGGGTTGATCTCAAATGAAAGGTGAGCTCATTTCTCATCGATTTGTGTGGTTCAAATTTTTTTTTCATCAATTTTTCAAATACTTATAGGCCATTTTCTGAAAATCAGTTTTTGCCCTAAAAGTATTTGAAAAATTGATAATTTTTTTTTAACCACATAAATCGATGGGAAATGAGCTCACCTTTCATTTGAGATGAACCCCAGATCGCTGCGACCAATAGAACCAGAGATAATCCTGAAAACCTGAAATTTTTCAAAAACAGAAGGATTTCACCTTCAAATCTTGAGGAAAAAAAATGGAATTTTTGAAAAATTCAAAAAAATAACTTGTGACATATGATTTTCATGGGAAATTTCCTCAGCTTTTCAATGGAATCATCAGAAAAAACCTGTCTCCAATATTTCCATCGATTTCAAGTAATTCTCATAGTATAAAACACCAAAACTAACACGTGCCCATTTTACCCCATCTTCCCCCTATTTCCTAGGAATTTAAGAACTCTATTAAAATATTCAGGTTCTCCATTAGCACGTGGCAATAGAGACAAGTCAGTTGTGGAGGACAGCCCAGGCAGATCCAGTGATGTCTCATCTCAGAAAGGTATTAATTCACGATTTCGTGATCCCGAGGGAAATGATGATGCTGGTGGACCATCGACCGCCTCAGATACTGGCTTAATACATCAGGATGATAATTCAAGAAGACGTGAACTTGCACTACGACAGCATGCATTTTTCCAACTACGTCTGCATATTAGAAGAGGGGCAAATCTCGTTGCCATGGATCGATGTGGTATAACCTTTTGCCATTAAATTTATTCTCAATGAAAATTTATTACAGTAATTGGAAAATTTTAAATGTCAATTTAGAAGAGAAAAGGGTGAATTAAAATAAGAAAATCGTTTTTTTTTTAAATCATTTTTTTGAGAATATCTTGAAAACTAATGGAGATACGTCATTTTTGCCCTTAAGTGAATTTTTAGAGAATTTTGAGGGGTAAAAAAAAGGATTCGGGGATAATTGCTCTATCTCGCTTAGTTTCCGAGATATTCTCAAAAGAAAATGATAAAATGAACTTTTTTTTAATAAAAAAAAAAAAAATAATAATAACAATGATAAAAAAAATGAACATTTCCTGTTTCACCTTTTTACTACTAAATTGTCTTTATACACAGTATCATTTAATCTTCATTGTTGCTATAAAATCCTTTTATTCATTTATATCAACAAAAGGTGCCAGTGATCCATACGTAAAGATCAAGTGCTCAGGTCGATTGCTGCATAAATCACGGACAGTTCATCGTGAATTAAATCCAGTGTGGGATGAAAGTGTAACATTACCCATTGAGGATCCATTTCAATCGTTGAATATCAAGGTAAATTTATTAAATTCACTGGGTTATTAATAATTCAAGACAATTCCTTTTTTTCCTCATTTTTTTTTATAAAACTGAAAATAGCCAGACATTTGAATTTCTATGAGACTTTTTTTTCTTTTATTAAAATAAATTTTTAAAAAAAGACAAAAAAATATGTGCATGTAGAAAAATAAAAAAAAACTATAAATGCAGATGTTTAAAATATTTTTTTTATTTTAAGGAAATTCAAGTAGCAAGTGTCCAAATGATCTACTTTTTTTTTTTCTATGTTATCATAAATATTCTAATTATTCCGATTTTGTAACATTTTACCGATATTAAAACAATGTCCACAATAATAAATTGTTATTAAATAATATTATAAATATCCAATATTGTTCCGAATTTGAATTACGCGGTTCCAGCATCTAGGACTGGCATTGGAGGATCCTCGGATTTTAAATACCAATTTTCCCGCCATTCATGTTTTCATGTAATTAATTGGATTAATCGTTGCTATTTGTCCGGTAACAGGCGTTTTTTTATGATTTGAAAAATTAATAGACATTCTGACGAACAAGAATATATATAGTTATACAAGGAAAAAATAGATCTGTTACCATGAATTGTTGCAGTGAAACTGAAACTGAATCTCGCTTATGGAGTTCTAATGTTAATTTAATTTTTTTCAAAAATTATTTTTGCCTCAATTTGTCCCGGTAACATGGTGTAAAGTGAATCTTAAAAAAATCTCCTCATGCTACTCTATCGAAAGTGTCCAAAATTGAAAAGAAAAAATAGATCATCGGAACTACTTGGATATCCTTGATTTACTGTTTTAGAAAAATCATTGTTGAATGTGTATTGATTTTATTATCATATTCTTTTTCTTCTTCTTTCCATTTATTTATTGTACTGGAAAAATAGCGATCTTGATAGGAAAAAATGGAAATTTATGAGGAATTTCATAAGATACAATTGATAAAATAGTTTTATTGATTATTTATGTGTTGAGGATATGTGTGTGCAGTCTTCGTACATTCAATATCATTTTTCGATATTGAAAAAATATATATGAGTATCGGATTTTTTTTCCAATAATTTACTCGTCTGCATTTACTGATATCAGAAATAAAAAAAAAGAAAGAAAGAAAGAAAGAAAGGAAAAATGTACATAATTCTGATTTTTTATAATAATTATTTAAAAATAGATTGATACATAAGAATATATGATGTAGCATTAAAAATGTTGCATTTAATATTTATAATTTTTTTTTGATAATTCAGAAGCGAGGAAATAGAACAGAATAATTCAACTTTTTAAATCATTTAATTCTTCGAAAATATCTTGGTAACTAAGCGAAATAGAGAGATTTTTTTGTTTTTTTTAGAAATTCTGTTTGAATTCTTTTTTTTTAGCTCTTTAAATTTTTTATGAAATCATCTTGAGATGAAAAGGGCGTATCTCCATTAATTTCCGAGATATTCTCGAAAAAAGATTAAGAAAAAAGTCGATTTTTTGAAGAAATTTCTGAAAATCTCCCGGAAATTAAGCGAGATAGAGGGATTTTGCTCGATTTCTTTTTCATAGCTCTCTACGAAAAAGAATTTGGCTTAAAAGGGCGTATCTCCATTAATTTCCAAGATATTTTTTTAGAGAATTACAGAAAAAATGAGTTGATTTGTTGATTTATCACGAATTTTTTTATTTTTCATAGAAATTTCTTTGATGTTTTGATTAAAAAATTCTTTTGTTCTCAAAAAAAAAAAAAAACTAAGGTTTTCGATTATGACTGGGGACTTCAAGACGACTTTATGGGTGCTGCACTATTGGACTTAACACAGTTGGAACTGGGACAGCCTCAAGATATTATTCTCGAATTGAAGGATCCAGCACGACCGCGTCAGCATTTGGGTGAAATTTACTTAACTGCGACACTTTGGCCTCGAAACCAACAGGAGAAAGAACAGGTATACTATATCTCATTGGTTTATTTACTGGGATGGCACTGGTTTCTGATACTTTAGAGCTAGTTTCTGACATTATGAATTGAAGGCAACAATTATTTGCTTATTGAATGTAATTCAATTATACATTATTATTAAATTATAATATTTTATATAATTATATAATTATATAGGGGAAGGTGGGGTGAAATGGGCACTCCAATTGAACGGTTCGAGATTGAGATTTTCTGATGATTTCATTGAAAAGCTGAGCAAATTTTAGACGAAAAACATGTGTAAAATTTTTTTTTCATCAATTTTTGGAAAAATTGACTTTTTTCGGTCAAGTTTTGAAGGGATTTTGCTTTTGAAAATCGAAAAAATTCACTTTTTTCGTCATATTTCCGGTTCTGTTGGTCGTAGCGACCTGGGGCTGATCTCAAATGAAAGATGAGCTCATTTCTCATCGATTTATGTGATACAAATTTTTTTTAAATCAATTTTTCTAATATTTATATGCCATTTTCTGAAAATCAGTATTTGCCCTACAAGTACTTAAAAAATTGATATGGAATCCAATGGAATCATAAGAAAAAACTTATCTCCAGTATTTCCATCCATTTCAAGTAAATTTCATGACATAAAACACCAAAAGTAACCCATGTCCATTTTACCCCACCTTCTTCTAATAATTATAACGTTGCCTTAGAAACGAAGAGGCGTAAGTGCTGTGTATGAATAAAGTATTGACACCCCTTTGTTCCTAAGGTTGACGATATAATTCTATATTTTATATAATTATATTATTATATAATTCAGTAGTGAAGAGGTAAAACAGGATAAATCGACTTATCTTTGAGGTCATTTCGAAGGAAATATCTCGGAAACTAAGCGAGATAAGATGATATTACTCATCTGTTTTTGTAGAGAATTTCAAGAGTTACAAAAGAGTTTCAGAGCAAAATTGTTCTTTCTCGTTTATTTTCTAAGGTATTTTCAAAAAAATTAATGAGGAGAAAAGAGACTTATCTTGTTTTACCTCTTCACTACTGAATTATATTATTATATAATTAGATTATTATATAATTACATTATTATATAATTACATTATAAAATTATTATATTATTATATAATTATATGAAATATATAATTATTCATCTAATTTATAATTTGTATAATTATATTAAGAAATCAATACATTAATTGAGCTAAACGAGCTCAGCAATTGAATATCAAACAATATATATTGTGCATTTAATTAAATATAAATGAGAAATTTGTAAAAATTGTCAGAAACCGGGACCACCACATTATCATATTTTTAAGACGATCGAATGATTTTTTTAGATTGAAATCATGAAAAATTCCTATTTAGAGGGGAAGAGGGGGAGGGGAGGGGGTCGAGGAATTATTCTTAGAAAAATCAATAAAATTGTGATAAAAAAATGATTGTACTCATTGATTTAACAGTGATTAGTGATGATTTTCGGTTATTTTCGATGCAAATCCGCGATAATTAACCGTGATAGATAAAAATGATTAAAAAAACCAAAAGATTATATAATCAAAGGCAATAAATAAGTAATAATAATAATAATAGATAGAACATTAATTCCAAAATTCTAGAATACTGAAATTCTAAAATTTTAAAATTCTAAAATTACAGAAATTCTAAAAACTCCAAAAATTAAAAAAAAAAACTATTTTTTTTTCTTCCAATCTATAATAAATACCAAATAATAATATCTAATCATAAATACTTTTAAAAAATCACGAAAGTCTCTTTAAAAATTGAAAAGAAAAACAAAATTGCCTTAAATTTTCAAAAATTTTGGTCACAAATCATGAAAACCATTTTTGAACTAAAATTTATTTTTAATCCAAGAAACTTTCACGAGGAAAACCACTTCCTTTCTGATTTATTTCCTTCGAAGTAGTTATCAAAACTTTTATCCTTATTCTCTGTATATCGTTACTTTAGAAACAAAAGGGCATAAGTGCAGTGTATAAATATAGCACTTACGCCTTTTTGTTTCTTTCACCTTAGAAACAAAAAGGCGTAAGTGCACTTATATATATAAGCATTGCACTTACGCCCCTTTGCTTCTAACACGACAATGTAATTGTTTTCAAGGCATTCAATAGCAAGAATACAAATGCCTCTATTTTCAAACTTTATAAATATATACTGAAATTGTGTCACTAGAAGGTGATACACCCGTATTAGTCTGTTATCGAAATACTGCCTGTACGTAATAGATAAACTCCCAATAGCTCTCTCTTCCCATTGTCTCCATTATTTCATTGGCATTGGAGAAAATATTTCCTTTTGTGTTAAGTTTCTTTTTTTTTCTGCTCCATATCCATCGAAGCATTTCTAAAGAATGATTTTTTAGTGCTTTTCAGTCCAAAATTAGAAGGCATTTTAATTTTTTTATTTTTTTTATTGATTGACTTAAGTGCATGCTTAAATGAGTGGATTTAGAGGAAAATTGGAAGATACCTTTTTTGTAGAGAATTTTTAGAGCTACAAAAAAGGTTTCCTGTGATTTTCCTCTAAATCCATTTTTTTCAGAGATATCTTTGCAAGAATCGAAAAAAAAATCCTTAAAAAAAAAGTTAATGAAAATAAATCGATTTTAATCCTTTTTTTGATAATATCTCGGAAACTAAGCGAGATAGAGCGATTTTACATGAATCCTTTTTTGTAGCTCTCAAAATTCTCTAAAAAACTGCTCTCATACAAAAAGGGCATATCTCCATTATTTACTGAGATATTTACAAAAATCAAAAGTCAAAAAAATTGAATTATAATATTTTCTTTTTTTTTCATCAAATTTCTTCAATTTTTCTTCAAAAATAATAATAATAATAATAATTCTCATTGAATTAAAAATATTCACAGTATCCCCAAGCAAAAACAGCTCTTCCTCTAGTGTTTCAGATTCTTTTTCAAAGTGCATGAATAATATTTATCTGTTTACTCTCGAAACAAGTCAAAGAATGCAGAAACTCATCGTTTTGTCCTCCTTTTTTTTTGTAAACTTCCGGGTAAACTAAAACATCTCGTGACGATTCTGTTGAGAATATGATGATTAATGAATGAATACGAACGTTTCCACTCTATTACATGATACTAAATGGAGTAGGGATAGTGTACTCTTGTAGCTTCAAGTTCATCTGATTCAGAGCTCATGTTTTCAGTCGTTGCCGGTTCTTCTTGCGGTTAAAAGGCATTTTTTAGCTGCAAAAAACAAAATTTTGTTAAATTAACAATTATCAATTTTTAAAAAAAATCAAAGATTTTCAATTTTTAAAAGGAAAATTGAAAATTTTTAATTAAAAAAAAAACATTCTTAAATAAAAAAAAGAACTTTGATTAAAAAAGGAAAAATTAACGATTTTCAATTAAAAAAAAAATAAAAAAAACAATTTTAAATTTAAAACAAGAAAAAATTAATAATTTTCAATTTTTAAGAGGAAAATTGACAATTTTTAAGTAAAAAAAGGAACTTTGATTAAAAAAATAAAAATTAACGATTTACAATAAAAAAAAAACAATTTTAAATTTAAAACAAACAAAAAATTAATAATTTTCAATTTTTAAAAGGAAAATTGACAATTTTTAATTAAAAAAAGAAAACATTTTTAATTAAAAAAAAAGAACTTTGATAAAAAAACATAAAAATTAACTACTTTCAATTTTAAAAAATAATAAAAAATAAAATTTCCAATTTTTAAATTGAAAATTGACAATTTTTCACTAAAAAAAACACTTTCAATTAAAAAAAAAAATTTAATTAAAAACAAAAAAATTAACAATTTTCAATTAAACAAAATAAAAACATTTTTAATTTAAAAAAAAATCAAATTTCCAAAAAAAAAAAGTTTTAATTTAAAAAAAAACACTTTTCAATTTAAAAAAATGTTAATTTTTTTTGGATAAGACTATCTTTTTGTTTCCCTTTCTCTCGTGACTTTAAAATTGGGGATTTCCCCTTTTGCCTTTTTATCTGCACCTGTTTTTTTCGTTTTTTATTAACTTTTATCGTGTAAAAAAAAAGAGTGAGAGACAGCACACTCATTCTTGCTGCGACCTCGGTTGACGTAATACATACAAACAAGTTGAATTAAACGTGAATGTGCCTCAATGAAAAAATGAGAATAGTCAAATTGAGTGAGTGAATGTCTTAGGAAGTGTTTAAAAAAAATAGATAAAAAAAATAAAAAAAATGGAGCAGTGATACTTTAATCAAGAATTTTGTAAACATGTCACGTGGATAATTTTACTTTTAAATTTGAAGAAAAAAAAAACACTAAATTCTTTCTTTGAAATCAATGAAAATTACTAAAAAAGAGGGAAAATCACCTCTTTTCAAAAAAAATTGATGTATTTTTCAATTTTTATGCAGAATAAGCTTTTCCTAAAATTTGGAAGCTCATGAAAATATAATAACAATAATAATAATAATAATAATAATAATGTGTAATTTTAGTTGAATGGAGAATTGAGTAAATAACGTTAATTTATTTTGTAAGTTTTGGCATGAAACCACGAGTTTTCGTGATTTGTGTGGAAATGTGGTGACGTATATTGAGGATAAATACGTTGTGAATTTCAGATTTAAGGCTTTTGTGGAAATTGAAAAAAAAACGAAATATATTATTGAATTTTTTTTTTTTGATTAAATATCTCGGAAAGTAATGGAGATACGAGATTTTTGCACTGAGATGATTCTGTAGGAAATTTTGAGAGCTACAAAAAAGGATTGAGGTAAAATTGCTGTATCTCGCTTAGTTTCCGGAATATTTGAGGAAAAAGGTGAAAAAAGTGAATTTTCAACAGTTCTTTAGAAATATCTCGGAATCTGAGTGAGATAGAGAAATTTTTGTCTGAACTTTTTTCGTAGGAAATTTCAACAGCTACAAAAAAGGATTCTTGTGAAATTCCTCTATCTCGATTAGTTTCCAAGATATTTGAGACAAACTAAAGAAAAAACATAATTTTTCTTGTTTTACCTTTTTTCTATTGAATTTAAATCAGAAAAAAAATTCGATTAATTTTCATTTGAGATTTATTTTGTTTTTAATTATTTGAGATTTAATCGGAGTATTATTCTTGAAAGGGAAAAGAAGAAAAGTTTCGGTGATTTGATAATTTCCATTGAGAAATGAAGTTTCTTCAAGTTAAAAACGTTTCCAGCACTTTAAAACTGTTGAAATTGAATTTTTTTTTTTTTTTGATGTTTACTCTTAGTCATATTTGTTCAACCGTTTCTTCTACAAATGCCGTCAGACGCCCGTTTTTTCCTTCATAGAATCCAGATTTTTTTTGTTATTTTTCAAGATACCGGAAAAAAGTTATTTCTGAATGTAAACCAATTTGTAGAATCTCAATTTGTTTTTACACCGAAAAAGAAAAAAAATTCATTCTTTTCTTCATTGTTGTTCGTATATCTCAGAAACTAATGGAGATACGCCCTTTTTATCCTAGACTTTTTTTGTAGAGAATTTCAAGAGCTACAAAAAAGGGTTCAACAAAAATTGTCCTATCTCGCTTAGTTTCCGAGATATTTGCAAAAAACTGATGAAAATTTGCTTTTTTCATCTTTTTACTCAAATATCGTGGAAACTAAACGAGATAGCGCAATTCTGTCTAAAGCGCCTTTTTTTGTAGCTCTTAAATTTCTTCTTTTCAATTTTGGACACTTTCGATAGAGTAGCATGAGAAGATTTTTTTAAAATTCACTTTACACCATGTTACCAGGACAAATTGAGGCAAAAATAATTTTTGAAAAAAATTAAATTAACATTAGAACTCCATAAGCGAGATTCAGTTTCAGTTTCACTGCAACAATTCATGGTAACAGATCTATTATTTCCTTGTATAACTATATATATTCTTGTTCGTCAGAATGTCTATTAATTTTTCAAATCATAAAAAAACGCCTGTTACCGGACAAATAGCAACGATTAATCCAATTAATTACATGAAAACATGAATTGGCGGGAAAATTGGTATTTAAAATCCGAGGATCCTCCAATGCCAGTCCTAGATGCTGGAACCGCGTAATTCAAATTCGGAACAATATTGGATATTTATAATATTATTTAATAACAATTTACTATCGTGGACATCGTTTTAATATCGGTAAAATGTTGCAAAATCGGAATAATTAGAATATTTATGATAACTTAGAAAAAAAAAAGGAAAAAAGTAGATCATTTGGACACTTGCTACTTGAATATTCTTAAGACAAAAAGGGCGTATCTCCATTAGTTTAAACAAAAAAAGAAGCAAAACCTTCTCAAAACATGACATCACTCTCACAAAAAAAATAAACAAAAAATTCGTGGGATTTTAAGCCTCAGACTCAATCGGAGAGTAGAAAAATGTCCTTCTTCCCCGAATTTTTTTTTAATTAAAAATTCTAAGATCTATAAAAAAGGATTTAAATTGAAAGGGCATATCTCACTTATTTTTTAAAAATCCTGACAGAAAAAAACGCCTCTTTCCTTCTGCAGCTTGATAGTAATGAAGTGCCAAGAGGATTCCGAATCGACTGAACCCACAAAAAACATCGACGTGATCGATAAATCATCATCATCATCAGAATGTGTCAAACCTGACTCATCTCATCCCTCGCATGAGCACTCCCCCAGCATCACCATCCCAAAAAAATGCGATGAAGTCAAATACGAGAAAAGTACTGATCCTGCTGATAAAGACGAGCCAAAGATCCAATTTCTAAAAACAGGAGTTAAGGTCCACGAAAGAGCGAAACTTTCTCGCACACGAAATTTCGCGAGAAAAGATTACTCTTATTCTGCACGTGGAGCTGCTCGTCGAAAGTGCAAGTCTGTTAGTGCACTGCGAGTGTCCTTGGAGAAGAGAGTTGGAAGTGTTGAGAGACTTCTCGAGGACAGGGTCGAGAGGATTATCGAGGACAATACAGAAAAGCATCCTTGGTTGCAGCCCATCGAAACTTGGATCACGGAGCGAAAGTGCAGAAATTCGGTTAAAAAAAAGGCGAATGGCGATGGAGAAGAGGGGAAGGATGGGGAGATTGAGGGGGGAGGTGGTGAGAATAAGAAAAAAATTTTTTTTTTGTTTTTTTGAGATTATTGGGGAAATTAAGGGAGATAAGGCGATTTTGAAGCTGGGGGAGGGGGGGGGGGGGGGTAAAATGGGGATTTTGATTGGGTGGTTTGGGATAGAAGTTTTTTGATGATTTTATTGGGGAGGTGAGGGAATTTTGGGTGGAAAACATGTGTTGAAATTGATTTTTTGAAAATTGTTTGAAAATTTTACTTTTTTGGTCGAGTTTTGAAGGGGTGATTCTTTCGAAAATCGAAAAAATTCACTTTTTCGGCGATATCTCCGGTTCTGTTGGTCGTAGCGACCTGGGGTTGATCTCAAATGAAAGGTGAGCTCATTTCTCATCGATTTGTGTGGTTCAAATTTTTTTTTCATCAATTTTTCAAATACTTATAGGCCATTTTCTGAAAATCAGTTTTTGCCCTAAAAGTACTTGAAAAATTGATAATTTTTTTTTAACCACATAAATCGATGGAAAATGAGCTCACCTTTCATTTGAGATGAACCCCAGGTCGCTGCGACCAATAGAACCAGAGATAATCCCGAAAACCTGAAATTTTTCAAAAACAGGAGGATTTCACCTTCAAATCTTGAGGAAAAAAAATGGAATTTTTGGAAAAATTCAAAAAAATAACTTGTGACGTATGATTTTCATGGGAAATTTCCTCAGCTTTTCAATGGAATCATCAGAAAAAACCTCCAGAAAAAAACCGTTCTATCTCACTTAGTTTCCGAAATATTCTCAAAAAACTGACAAAAAATTCATTTTTTTAAAAAATTTTTAATAGAAAAAAAGTGCGAAAATTCACTTAAAAAAAGGGCAATTGTTTGGGAAAAGTGCAAAAATGGGGAGAGTGAGGGGGAAGCTGGGGAGAATGAGGAGTGTGAAGTGGAAATGACTAAGAACAATGAGCTTGGAGGTGCTGATGAAATTAGCCATTTACAAGGGGTGAAAGAGGAATTTCCGGAGCCCGAAGAATTCGGGAAAGAGAAGGCGAGAACTTCGTCATCGAGCGAAGAACAGGGAGAGTGGCTGAGACACGCGGTGAAGAGTGGCTGTCAGGAATTAGTTGATAAAGTGAAGGATGGATTCAAGGAGAAAGTTGAGGATATTACTAGGGTATTTTTTTCTTTTATTTTAATCAATATCAATAAATAAAAAAAAGGATAAATCGAAATTTTCGATTTTTTTTTCGCTCGAATCGTTAATTTTTCGAAAATATCTTGAAAATTGAGCGAAATCGAAAGATTTTGCTCGAATTTTTTTTTTTTCGAAAAAAAAATTGGAGTAAAATCGCCTTATCTCGCTTAGTTTCCAAGATATTTGCCAAAAGAAGCGACTTTTTCTGTTTTATGTTAATTTTTCGAAATTTTCTTCTCTTTTACATAAGAAGTTCTGCAGATATTTAAGATGCTCACATGCAACTCCGGAATTTCTATCGATTTCGTGAAAGTAGAATGGAAAACTGTAAAAAGTTTAGTTTCCTCGTAACTTTGAAGGAGGAGTGGTGCATGCATAAAAAAGAACGATAAAAAAACTTTGTGTGTAACATATTGGTGATTCAATGCGTCACGTAGGCTCGACTGGCTTGACGAAGTATCGATCAACAAAGTGGAGATAGTTCCTGATTCTTATCGATATAATACGATTTTCCTGCCATAAAAACAATGAATTCATTATCCTCAATTTTCTTTCGCTTTTTCCTGGTTAAAAAAAAAATGATTTTCCTCAATTTTCGCGCATTTTCTTGTCGTTAGAAGGAAAATTAACTCATTTTACTCGATTTTTTGCAGTTTCTTGTTATTAAAAGGAAAAAAAAATCATTTTCTGCAATTTTTTCGCACTTTCTTGTCTTAAAAAAAAAAGAATTCATTTTACTGGATTTTCTCGCATTTTCTTACCATTAAAAAAAATTAATTCATTATTTTCCTCAATTTTCTTTTGCCTTTTCCTGGTTAAAAAAAAATCATTTTCCTCAATTTTTTTGGCATTTTCTTATCATTAAAAGGAAAATTAACTCATTTTACTCGATTTTTTTTCGCATTTTCTTGTTATTAAAAGGATAAAAAATTCATTTTTTTCAATTTTTTTTGGTACTTTCTTGTCTTTAAAAAAAAAAGAATTCATTTTACTCGATTTTCTCGCATTTTCCAGCCATTAAAAAAAAAGAATTCATTATTTTCCTCAATTTTCTTTCGTCTTTTCCTAGTCCTAGTTAAAAAAAAAATCATTTTCCTCAATTTTTTTCGCATTTTCTTGTCGTTAGGAGAAAAATTAACTCATTTTACTCGATTTTGTTGTATTTTCTTGTTATTAAAAGGAAAAAAAATCATTTTCTTCAATTTTTTCGCACTTTCTTGTCTTTAAAAAAAAAAAAATCATTTTACTGGATTTTCTCGCATTTTCCTGGCATTAAAAAAGAAGAATTCTGAGGAATTGCTCACTCCCGAAGTCGTGGCGCCAAACCGCGAGTCAATTTGAAATCAAGTGAAGTCATTGAAATCCCTGAAATCAGATGACTTTAACTTTTTGAAATCACTGAAGTCAAATGATTCCATTCTTTTGAAATCAATTCTGAAATCACTGAAGTCACTTGAAATCAATTGAAGTCACTAAAATGAGTGTTCTTTGCCACTGTTATATTTTAGATAAAAGTACAAATTGTTTGAAATTAGAGCCAATGAGTGTACATGGGTACATCGATATTGAACAGTATCGAAAAATTATTTCCCCTCCTGAGATAACTGAGATTGGGGATTTAAAACTACCTAATAATATTTTTAAGGCTGTTAAAAAATATTTCCAATGAAAAACATCTAAATATTGTAATGTGTCAATTTATATAAAAAGTTTTTGTTTCAATATGATAAAAACCCGTTTTACCCCCACCCTCTTTTATTCGTAAAATTTTATTTATTGTGATTTCAATGACTTCATTCTATTTGAAGTCACTGACTACAAATTGATGAAGTCATTGGCAATCAATTGCAGTCATGAAGTCACGTTAATCAGCGCTTGAAGTCATTGAAATCACATTTTTCTGAACTCGTTGAAATCAGACACTAATATTTTTTTTTATAGGCTTTGGAATTTTATTCTTAGTCATGGAAAAGTCCGGGAATTTTGAAATTAGTTTTAAGCCATAAAATTATTCTTGTTGCAATAATTTTTATATTCTTTTGATTTTCCAGTATTTTCAACGGACAAATCGATTGGCAGACGTTAATAGAAGACTGAAATCACAGATATGGAGTTCTGTAGTTACCATTGTTCTTGTAGAAGCAAAAAACTTGATACCCATGGACATAGACGGGCTGTCGGATCCTTACGTCAAATTCAGGTAATTCGAGATAATAACTCCGAGCTGAGTCTCTTATTCTCGTTTGATTACCCGTCAATTTTTTTCGTTTCAAATCTAATTGATAATGAATGGAGAACTATTTTCAGGTTCCAAGGTTTTCATCAGGTCATTAAATACTTCAACGAAATATCGAGTTTCTCCTCAAAATATCTCGAAAAATAATGGAGATATTCCCTTTTTTTTACTTGAATCCTTTTTTTAGTCGTTTTTGGGTCAAAATATCTTGAAAAAAAAATGAGATACGCCTTTTTTTGACTTTTATAGAGAATTTCAAGAGCTACAAAAGTTTTTGCGTTAGTTTTTGAGATATTTTCAAAAAAAAAAGGCAAAAAATTGATTTATTCTGTTTTTTTACCTTTAAGGATAATTGGGAGGTCAAATCGAAAAAAAAAGTTAAATTTTTGTATAAAATCGTTAATAACAATTCATACAAGACGAAAATTTCAAATGTAATTCAGTGAATCTGTAAAAAACGTAACGAAAAATAAAATAAGCCGTAGAAACAAAAAATTAATTGAAAATTGAGAAATTTTCATTAATTTTTACATTTTTTCAAATTTTTCAAGATTCAAACAAATGTAAAGAATGATGAAAATTTTTCTATTTTCAATTAATTTTTGGTTTCTAAGGCTTATTTTATTCCTCATTACATTCTTCACAGCTTCACTGGATCCAATTTGAGAATTTCATCTTGTATAAATTGTTATTAACAATTTTATACAAAAAATTAACTTTGTTTCCCCAATTTTACCTCTCAATCATCCTCAACTGTTCTTTTCAAGAATATCACGAGAAATAATGGAGATACGCCCTTTTTTTTCATCCAAAATCCTTATATTTACCAAAATCCTTTGACACAAACGTCTTGGAGCAAAAAGGGCGTATCTCCATTAATTTCCGAGAAATTCTAAAAAAAAGGAGCAAAAAATAGTTTTTTTTTCGTTTTTTACCTCTAAATTAATGATTCCAATAATAATATATAAATATATATATATCTATTTATTTATATATATATCTATATATACATATAATACATATATGTATACATACATATAGATATATATATACATATACTTATAATACGATTTATCGCACAGAAAAACTTAAGATTTCTCGAAAATTTCAAAATTTGACATTAAATTGTCTTTTTTTCTTTAAATATATATATATTGTATTTTTCAGATTGGGAACCGAGAAATACAAGTCAAAAGTAGTGAACAAGACTGTGAATCCTGTTTGGCTGGAGCAATTCGATCTGCACCTTTACGAGGATCCTTATCTTGGACAGGAGCTCGAGGTGACAGTCTGGGATCGTGACAAGGGTCATCAGGATGATCTGATGGGCAGGACGATGATTGATCTGGCTGGACTTGAGCGTGAGATGACCCACAGGATTTGGAAGGACCTCGAGGATGGTGCAGGAAGTATTTTTTTGCTTCTCACCATCAGTGGAACAACTGCGAGTGAAACGATCAGTGATTTAGCTGCTCAGGAGGATAATCCAAAGGATCGGGAGAGAATGCTTCTGAAATATTCGATGTGGAATAGTCTACAAAGGCCTCGAGATGTTGGACACTTGACTGTTAAGGTCTAGAATTAAATAAAAAAAATTAAAAAGGGATTTTTCAAGGATTAAATTGATTTGTCATTAGTTTTTTGGGAATATCTAGGAAACTGATGGGAATACGTCCTTTTTGGTTGAATCCTTTTTTGTAGAGAATTTCGAGAGCTATGAAAAAGGATTGAGGTAAAAAGGACGTATCTCACTTAGTTTCCAAAGTATTTTTAAAAATTGATGAAAATTTTTTTTTATTGATAATTCAATTTTTTGAATGGATTTCTAGTTTTCTGAGAATGTCTTGGAAAGTAAGCGAGATAAAGCGATTTTGTAAGAATACTTTTTTATAGCTCTTGGGATTCTTTAGAAAAAAGGATTCATGCAGAATCACTCTATCTTGTTTAGTTTTCGATATATTTTTACGAAATGAGCGGAAATTTTTTTTTTTCTTGAAAATTCAATTTTTCCATCAATGTTTTTTGGAGGATATCTTGGAAAATAAGGGAGATAGAGTGATTTTGTCCGAATCCTTTTTTGTAGCTCCGAAAATTCTCTACGAAACAAGATTGGGAGAAAATCGCTCTATCTCGCTTATTTTCCAAGATATTCACAAAAAAATACCTAAAAAAAAACTTATTTTGTTTTAACTTCAATTAAATTTAAAAAAAATCTAAAAAACATTTTTTAACGATTATATTAATTTCCACAGGTTTATCGTGCACAAGGACTAGCAGCTGCTGATTTGGGTGGAAAAAGCGATCCATTCTGTGTTCTAGAACTAGTGAATTCAAGACTCCAAACTCAAACTGAATACAAGACTCTAGCGCCAAATTGGCAGAAAATATTCACTTTGTAAGTTTTCCAATGAAATCCACAAAAAAACAAGTGGATAATAGTGTTGTTTTCCAACTGATATAGCTTTTTCTGCTGATACTTTAGCAATATGCTTCCGAATGGAAGTCATACAACTTTTTTCAAATCATCATCAAAATATCAAATTTTGAAGAAATTCATTAAAACGCCAATAACTCGAGAACTAATCATGCAAATAAGCTCAAAATTCACAGAGATCTAACTGATGAAACTCTCGAGATAATATAGGGGAAGGTGGGGCAAAATGGACATCAGGGGTAAAATGGACACATCTAAATTTTTAGGCAAATATCATGGAAAACTCTTGAAATTAATAGAAATATTGGCGATAGATTTTTTTTGATAATTCCATTGGAAAGCTGAGGAAATTTTAGGCGGGAAACAAGTGTCGGAATTAATTTATTTGAATTTTTGGCGATTTTGACTTTTTTGAGCATTTTAGAGGGGTAAAACCCTTCTTTTTTTTGAAAATCTTCAGTTTTTTGAGAATATCTTCAGTTCTATTTGTCGTAGCGTAAGAATTCTGACGCGAGGTGGATGGTGAGATCATTTGCCATCGATTCATAGGGTTTTCAATTTGAAAATATCGATTTTTAAGATATTTATGGGCATTTTTGTGAAACAGTTTTGTGAAACCATTTTTGGCCTATAACTATCCTAAAAATTGATATTTTTGAATTCAAAATCTCATAAATCGATGGAACATGAGCTCACCTTTCATTTGAGACCAACCCCGAATTGCTACGACCAATAGAACCAGAGATATCTGCAAAAAACTGAAAATTTTCAAAAAGCAAAGGCTTTTACCCCTCAAAAATGGCGAAAAATATCGAATTTTCAAAAAATTCGTAAAAAATACATCTGACACCTATTTTCCAGCTAAAATTTCCTCATCTTTTCAATAGAATCATCAAAAAAAATCCATCTCTAACCGTTTCATTACAGTGTCCATTTTGCCCCACTCTCCCCTATGAGTATAAATAACATCAGTTCAATACTTTCCAGAAATTTCATTAAAAACTGATTTTCAAAAAATGGACATATCTCAAAAAGTATCGATCGAATTCTCTTCAAATGAAGCTTAAAAAATAGATTTCGTCGAGAGGAAGTTTTCCACAAAATATGAAATTTTTCATTTTCTCTCTATTTAGATCATTTTAAGTATTTTCTATTAAAAAAATTACAATCGAAAATTCTGATGATTACATAGCTTCCATTCGGAAGCAAAAAGAAAAACCATAATAACAATAATTAATAATTAATAAAAATTAAATTTTCTCTTCAGCAATGTCAAGGACATCAATTCTGTGCTCGAGGTGACGGTTTACGACGAGGATCGTGATCACAAAGTCGAGTTTTTGGGTAAAATTGCGATTCCACTGTTGAGAATAAGAAACGGCGAGAAACGCTGGTATTCACTGAAGGATAAAAAACTCAGAGGAAGAGCAAAAGGAAATTTTCCCCAGATTCTTCTCGAAATGACTGTGATTTGGAATCCTGTGAGAGCATGTGCGAGAACTTTGAATCCAAAGGAGAAGAAATATATGGAACCAGAGGTGAAATTCAAGAGGCAATTGTTCCTGAGAAATGTTCTGAGACTCAAGGCTATTATCATGTTCTTCATTGATCTTGGGAAATATATACAGTACGTTAAATTTGAATATTGGGGAAATTAAACGAGATAAGGCGATTTTTTGATGATACTGGAAAAAAACAGACATGTGATACAAACTTTTTTTTAAATTTTTTTAAAAAGGGAATTTTTTTTTTTTAATTTCAAATGTTAATTTTATGAATATTTTTTTTATAATAATTTATTTGTTTAAAAAAATGAACAAAATTGTGAGATGTGTGCTAATTTTATTATTATTGTTTTTGTCTTTTTTACGGTTCAATTTACGATTAAGGGAAGATGGGGTAAAATGGACACGTGTTAATTTTGGTATTTTATACTATGAAAATGACTCGAAATCGATGGAAATATTGGAGACAGGTTTTTCCTGATGATTCCATTGAAAAGCTGAGGAAATTTCCCATGAAAATCATATGTCACAAGTTATTATTTTGAATTTTTCAAAAATTCCATTTTTTTCCTCAAGATTTGAAGGTGAAATCCTTCTGTTTTTGAAAAATTTCAGGTTTTCGGGATTATCTCTGGTTCTATTGGTCGTAGCGACCTGGGGGTCATCTCAAATGAAAGATGAGCTCATTTCCCATCGATTTATGTGGTTAAAAAAAAATTATCAATTTTTCAAGTACTTTTAGGGCAAAAACTGATTTTCAGAAAATGTCCCATAAGTATTTGAAAAATTGATGAAAAAAAAATTTGAACCACACAAATCGATGAGAAATGAGCTCACCTTTCATTTGAGATCAACCCCAGGTCGCTACGACCAACAGAACCGGAGATATCGTCGAAAAAGTGAATTTTTTCGATTTGCGAAAGAATCACCCCTTCAAAACTCGACCAAAAAAGTAAAATTTTCAAACAATTTTCAAAAAATCAATTTCGACACATATTTTCCACCCAAAATTTCATCACCTTCCCAATAAAATCAAAATCCCCATTTTACCCCACCTCCCCCTAACTCACCTTTTTCTCCCCCTCTAATAACTAAATTTAAAAAAATTCCTAATTTCCCCTTTTAATCTTTCAGGAGCTGTTGGGAATGGGAGAGCAAGCCAAGAAGCATCGTAGCCTTCACTCTCTTCGTCCTAGGCTGTTACTATTTCGAGCCCTGGATGTTTCCAGCTGCTGCTCTTCTCATAATGCTAAAATACTGCATCGTCTCAATCCTCACAACACCAACAAGTTCATTTTCTTTCCAATCATCAACGACTTATCACGATCCAGACGTCAATTCAGACGACTGTCCACCAACTCCTGGTGACGATGATGAAGATGAGGACGACAAGGACAAGGAGGAGAAAAAAAGCCTCAAAGAACGTCTCCAAGCCATTCAAGAAGTCACACAAACTGTTCAAAACTCCATTGGCTACATCGCAAGTTTGTGCGAGAGAGTCAAAAATCTGTTCAATTTCACTGTTCCATATTTGAGCTATTTGGCAATGGTTCTAGCTGTTCTTGGGGCTGTTGTCCTATATCTTATACCTGTCAGGTACCTTATTTTTTCAATGCAGTTTGAATTATAATTAGCGATATTACAGATTTTTCTGGAAATTTTTTCGAAAAATCCTCAAAAAATGGGGAATAAACACCGATTTTTAGAGAGAAAATCCGCGGAAATTTCCTGGAATTCTAAGAATCTATCTATAGAAATGAGGAATTTATTATTCAGTGACAAAAAATTCTTTGATATGATTTTTAGGTATCTCATACTGTTCTGGGGTGTCAACAAGTTCTTCAGAAAACTCCTCAGGCCCCACTCAGTGCCAAATAATGAAGTACTGGATCTTATTTCACGTGTTCCTGATGACGAGGATCTTCACAGTTACAGGTGAAATTTGATTTAAAAGAATTTTTTTTATAAATAAGGTTTTTTAGACAATTTTGAGAGCTACAAATGAGGATTCGAGTGAAATTGATCTATCTCGCTTAATTTTCGAGGTATTTTGGGACTGTTTTGGGATAAAATAGCTGTATCTCGCTTAATTTCCGAAATATTCTAAAAAAACTGAATGATAAAATGAGGAAATCAATAGCGAGATTTTGAAAAAAGTAGATTTTTTGCCATTTTTTCTTGTAAATGTTTCGGAAACTAAAGGAGATAGAGCGATTTTTATTTCATGCCAAATTGCTCCATCTCGCTTAATTTCCGCAATATTCTCGGAAAAGCGAATGACTCAAATATTTTCAAAAAATTTCATTATTTTCGATAATTATGAGGCAAAATGGGATTTTATGTATTACTAATAGGGTGGTGATTGACCTGAAAAACCTCGAGAAGTGAGGGAATTTAAAATTTCTGGAATAGTCAGGGAAAAGTCAAGGAATTTTATACTTAGTCCTGGAAAGATCTTATAATATCTTGTAAGCTACAAAAATCGAATTCTGTATCTTATAAGCTACGAAAAGCGGATTCTGTAGCTTATAAACTAAAAAATTGAATTCTGTAGCTTATAAGCTACAAAAAGCAAATTCTGTGTTTTATGAGCTACAAAAAGCGAATTCTGTATTTTATGAGCTACAAAAATAGAATTCTGTATCTTATGAGCTACAAGAATTACATTCTGTATTTTGTGAGCTACAAAAAGTGAATTCCGTATCTTATAAGCTAAAAAAATCGAATTCTGTATCTTATAAGCTAAAAAAAGCGAATTCTGTATTTTAAGAGCTACAAAAAGCGAATTCTGCATTTTATAAGCTACAAAAATCGAATTCTGCATCTTATAAGCTAAAAAAAGTGAATTCTGTATCTTATGAGCTACAAAAGTTACATTCTGTATTTTATAAGCTACAAAAAGCGAATTCTGTATTTTATCAGCTACAAAAATTGAATTCTGTATCTTACGAGCTACAAAAATTACATTCTGTATTTTATGAGCTACAAAAAGTGAATTCCGTATCTTATAAGCTACAAAAATCGAATTCTGTATCTTATAAGCTAAAAAAAGCGAATTCTGTATTTTATGAGCTACAAAAAGCGAATTCTGTATTTTATCAGCTACAAAAATTGAATTCTGTATCTTATGAGCTAAAAAAATTGAATTCTGTATCTTATAAGCTACAAAAATAGAATTCTGTATTTTATAAGCTACAAATAGCGAATTTTGTATCTTATGAGCTACAACCAGCGAATTCTGCATCTTATAAGCTAAAAAAAGCGAATTCTGTATCTTATGAGCTACAAAAGTTACATTCTGTATTTTATGAGCTACAAAAATTGAATTCTGTATCTTATAAACTACAAAAAGCGAATTCTGTATCTTATGAGCTAAAAAAATTACATTCTGTATCTTATAAGCTACAAATAGCGAATTCTGTATTTTATAAGCTAAAAAAAAACGAATTCTGTATTTTATGAGCTACAAAAAGGGAATTCTGTATTTTATGAGCTACAAAAAGCGAATTCTGTATCTTATAAGCTACAAAAATTACATTCTGTAGCTTATAAGTAGTTTATTTTCCATTATTTCCATATTGTTGAAATTTATAGATATTTAATCAAATAAAATTGAACTTTTCAATTAGTTGAAAATCTGCAAAAAGATTACCCAAAAAATCACAATTCTAAAAATTTACCACACTTTCGGGGATCATTGTTAAATTCTAATTCCCAATTTTTTTTCAGAAATAAACAAGAATTTTAACGTATATTTAAATAGTACATTTTTTTTGTAGGTCCTGGAATTGTGTTTTTAATCAGGGAAAATTCATGAAAAAATCAGAGAATTTTGAAATTAATTTTCTTGCTCCTCACTAAATAAAATGCATTTTTTTCAGGGAACTCAAGCCCATGCCAACAGCAGACTGTGAACGTGGTGGTTTATCAACTAGTCCAAGTAGCACCAGTGGCAGACGTGAGCAAAGGAAAAAGCACAAAGGAGCGTAGCGAATTTTCCCGCGACAAGAAGTCGCGGGGAGGCGTACGTCGAGTATCCTCAGATCTGTTCTGATGCGCGGTGGGAGATTGCTAACTCAACAGCATCGCCGCAGAAGCTCCACGGAACAGCTCCTCGAAGACGATAAAGACTGATTTAATCGTCGATAATATGAAAACATTTAAATTTAAAAATCGTCGAGTTATAAACGACGTTCAACAAAAGGAAAAATCGTTCCGTGGGTCATTTGGACAAAAATAAACAATTTAATAAAATGTTTCTAGTCTAGGATAGAGAATCACCTGTGATGGATCAAGAAACAATTATAACACGGTCATTTTTAATTTTTTTTAATAGTCAAAGTGTATTAACGAATTACCATTAATTTAAGTTTGAAGAATTTGGAAAAAACTGATTTTTTTATCCAATTTAGGATTTTTTTGGGGATTTTCCAGGATTTTTCCAAGTTTAACTGAGAAATCACGTGGTTTCTGGAAATATAGGATTATTTTGCAATTTTAGAATTTTCCGGGATTTTTCAGAATTTTTCCATTTTGGAAAATTTTGGGAAATCCCGGAAAATTCCAAAAATTGACGGAAAATTTCGAATAGAGCGGAAAAATTGGGTTTATCAAAGACTATGATAGTTCAATTTTAAAGAAAATTGTGAATTTCCGCTGGAAAATTCTGCGAAAATTCTGTAAAATTCTACGGATTTGATGGAAAGCGGTGAAAAATTCACTTTTCCAGCATTTTCTAAAATTGATCTTCAGTTACTTCTCTTTGCTCACATAGTTTTTCCACAAATTCAAGATTTTTCTGCATTTTTCGTTCCGGAAAATTCGGGAAAATATCGGAAAATTCAAGAGAATTCAGGAAAATTCAAAATTGAGGAAAAACTTTTTTTTTCTCAATAACCATGTGAGTTTATTTGAGAAAATTCAGGAAAATGTCGGAAAATTGTGGAAAATCCCAATTGTTCACATAATTTTTTCCTCAATTTGAAATTCTTCAGAATTTTCCGTTCCGGAAAATTCAGGAAAATCTCGGACAATTCAGGAAAATGCCGGAAAATTCCAAATATTGAAAAAACTTGTTTTTTTCTCAAAAACCATGCGATTTATATTGCGTAAAATTCTGGAAAATCTTGGAAAATTCAGGAAAATGCCGGAAAATTCAAAATTTTGAAAAAAAACATGTTTTTTTCATAAACCATGTGAGTTAAATTTAAGAAAATTCTGGGAACTCTTGGAAAATTCAGGAAAATGCCGGAAAATTCCAAATTTTTAAAGACCATGTGAGTTAAATTCGAGAAAATTCAGGAAAATCTTGGAAAACTCGTAAAAATCCCAAATTGAGAAAAAAAAACAGTTTTTTCCTTCATTATTAAAAAAATGACCGCAAATATATATTTTTTATTTCCATTCTATTTAATTTCAAGTAATAAATTAGATAAATTGCAATGAGAAAGTAGAGGAAATACGTTTTTGTAGTTAAATAAGTGTAAAGAAATGAAGAAATCATTGGGTGACGTTTTCACATTTTCTGCTATGTTCAATTAAGCAAAGTGGAAAAACGTCAAGCATATTGCGTCCATCGATGTCATTCTTAGGTTTAAGCGTAATTGAGAGAAGGAGAAAAGTTTAATTATTATTGAAGTAAAGAACTGAAGAAAACGTAATTATCGCTGGTGCGCGAGTGACCATTCAATTAAAATTATTGTAGTGTATGAAGTTTAAAAAAAAAAAAAATGAAGTTATAGATTATATAATGAATAATAACCCAGCACCAGGGACTGGCTGAAGCGAAAATACAATTTATTAATTAAAATTTAAATGAAAAAAAGACAATTTTATATGAAAATTATTATCAACGTTCAAATTCTTCTTCGATAGAAATTATTAATTAAAAAATTCTGTGGTGAAGAGGTAAAACATGAAAAATCTCGGAAACTAAGCGAGATAGGGCAATTTTTGAAGAAACCTTTTTTTTTGGAAATTTCAAGAGCTTCAAAAAACGTTTTTATAAGACTGCTCTATCTCGCTTACTTTCCGAGATATTCTCAAAAAATTACAAAAAAAATTGAATTTTTTTCTGTTTTTCCTTTTCACTATTTAAGAATTTATTGTTGATGTGAATTTTTTATATTGTAATATTTTTTTTTCTTCTTCTAATTTTTCAAAAAAGCTTTTCATCGCCAGGCTTTATTCATCAACGATTTAAAAATTAACGAATCAAGTGCTTCACGCTGCAATCGTATTTTAAGTATCAAACTCGATTCTAACTTCTATTTTTTAAAAAATGAAAAAAAAATGAATAATTAAGTAAAATCGTTCACACATCATTAAATAAAAAAAACACACACTTGTAAACACACACACGTACCTCTTAGATAAATTGTATTTTTCATTTTTTTCAATAGATATTTAATATTTTTAATTTAGAGGAAAAATATAAGGAAATTAATTTTTTTTTTGAAAAAAAAAATTGAGGATTTTTTCCAAATTTTTTTGAAAGTAGAAAAAAAATAGGGAATTTTTTTCCAATTTTTTTGAAAATAGAAGAAAAAAAATTGGGGATTTCTTCCAATTTTTTTTTGAAAATAGAAGAAAAAAACTTGGAAATTTTTCGAAAATAGAAGAAATAAAATTGGGATTTTTTCCCAATTTTTTTGGAAAATAGAAAAAAAAATTGAGGATTTTTTCGAAATTTTTTTGGAAAATAGAAATAAAAAATTGGAGATTTTCCCAACTTTTCGTTCTTAAAAATCGAAGAAAAAAATTTGGAAAAACATTAATTGAGAAAAAAATTGGGAAAAAAATGAATTGAAAATAAAAATTAAAAAAAAAATTACTTGAAAATAGAAATTGGCGAATCAAATTAATAGAAAAACAAAAATTCTTAGTAATTCCTAATGTTTTTACTCTATTTTATTTTTTAAATCAAAGAAAATGTATTTTATTCGTGTGATTGATATTTTTTACGTCTTTTTCTACTCTTCCAAATGTGTTTTTGTACCTTTATTGAATGAACAAAGTTAAGTTCTGATAAATCTTCTAGAAGAAAAAAGGAAAAAGAAAACTAAAAAATTTTTATCTAGATCTGTTTTTTCATGAGATTAATGATGATTCAGAGAATCCATTGAGTTCTTCCTAAACATAAAATTAAGATTTCCTACAAAAACACACAAAAACACAAATTACATTTCGCGCAAAGAAAAAAAAAAGAGAAAAATTAAGATTAGTACCAAAAATAAAATAATAAATTTATTATATATTTTTTATCACCGTGTATCAACGTATTTTCATGATGTAAAAAAAAAAACAAAAAAGAAAATTATTTGCGCATAAGATTGAAACATAAAAAATTATTGAAGAAAAATATTTAAAAAAATTTCAAAATTATGAAGAAAAAATAAAAAAAGTGGAGTTTTTAATCTCTATTGATGGAAATAATGAAAATCGCGATCGGTCGGTCCGATTTATTTTCTTCGCACCGCTTTTATCTCTTTTTCTCAAAAACAAAAATATAAACTATCGAAAGAATGAGAACGAAAGAATTTAATTAGGGGAAGGTGGGGTAAAATGGATATTTCTATTAGGCGATTCAAGATGGAAATTTTCTGAAGATTCCATTGGAAAGGTGAGGAAATTTTGGGTGGAAAACATGTGTCGAAATTTATTTTTTGAAAATTGTTAGAAAATTTTACTTTTTTGGTCGAGTTTTGAAGGGGTGATTTTTTCTAAAATCGAAAAAATTCACTTTTTCGACGATATCTCCGGTTCTGTTGGTCGTAGCGACCTGGGGTTGATCTCAAATGAAAGGTGAGCTCATTTCTCATCGATTTGTGTGGTTCAAATTTTTTTTTCATCAATTTTTCAAATACTTATAGGCCATTTTCTGAAAATCAGTGTTTGCCCTAAAAGTACTTGAAAAATTGATAATTTTTTTTTAACCACATAAATCGATGGGAAATGAGCTCACCTTTCATTTGAGATGAACCCCAGGTCGCTACGACCAATAGAACCAGAGATAATCCCGAAAACCTGAAATTTTTCAAAAACAGAAGGATTTCACCTTCAAATCTTGAGGAAAAAAATGGAATTTTTGAAAAATTAAAAAAAAAAACTTGTGACATATGATTTTCATGGGAAATTTCCTTAGCTTTTCGATGGAATCATCAGAAAAAACCTGTCTCCAATATTTCCATCGATTTTAATCAATTTTCATAGTATAAAATATCAAAACTAACACGTGTCCATTTTACCCCATCTTCCCCTAATTAAAAAAAATTATTTATAAAATAATAGTAATAATGTTTCGAGCAATTGTGTGAGGCTCTGATTTTTTTTTTTTCATAGAGTGAGAGAATCGAAAGGATTTAATTAGATAGATAAATTTAATATAAATAAATTAATGATTCTGATGATTATACTCTGATTCGGATCGTTAAAAATCATCGGAATAGACTGACATTGCGTATCCACGCAGTTCCGGACATATTACATCATCAGAGTTTAAAAATGCAATTAATTATTCGTTAAATGGAATTTTTTGAAAAAAAATTAATGAAAATTTTTGAAAAAATTGAGAAAATTTTTTTTAAAAATACCCAAAAAAAATTCAATAAGTCGCGTTGAAGTTTACGTACTTAAGACCCGAACAGAGTCGTTGTTAAAGAAATTTCGTGATAAAAATAAAGATTGATAAATGATAATTTTTGTTAATTTTTTTAATCTCATCCTCAGATTTTTGTTTTTTTTTTTAAGAATATCTCAGAAAATAATGGAGATACGCCCTTTTTGCCTGAAACAAGTTTTTTAGGAAATTTTGTGGGCTATAAAAAAGCTTTCTACAAAAATTCCGCTATCTCGCTTAGTTTCCGAGATATTTTCAAAAACAGTTTTTTTTTTTCAATTTAGCTGATTTTTACTATTAATTTTGATTTTTTTTGTTTTTTTTAAATATCTTGCAAAATAATAGAGATAGGCCTTTTTTGCCGGAATTCTTTTTTTTAAGAAATTTTAAGAGCTACAAAAAAGATTTCGTTAAAAAATTCGCTATCTCGCTTACTTTTCGAGATCCTTTTACTGAAAGCTTGAAAAAAAGTCAATTTGTTCGATTTCTATATTTTTACGACTGAATTCTTCAACAAAACGAAGAAATTCACTAGGAAAATTAATTGCAATCATAAATAAAGTGTATATACCCTCTTTCTATGATATTTAAATGTCTTCTGCACATTAATGGAAAGGAAATTTCCGATTAGAATACTGAACGACCTGTTTTTCGTTCATCAGTCCTCGAAACATAAACAAGTTTTTGACAAGTGAAAACGAAATGCCTATTAATTCCTAATACATCAAATATTTACTCATAATTAATTTTCCATAAAATAATTTCCACAACTTTCCAATCTTCATTTTTTAATCATTTTTCGGAGATAAAATCTATGATTTTTTTTATTTAAGATAAAAGTTTTCAAATCTTTAAAAAACGATTGAAAAAATCTCCTTTTTTTCTTCAGAAATTATGAAAAAAGTGTTTTTAAAGTTTTTTTTTCGATTAACATAATTTTTCATTATTTTCATAATTTTTTTTTTTTTTTCATATAAAAAATATAATTTTTTTCTCATTAAAATCCACTTTATCCCCACTTAATTACTCTAACCGACTGAAATAAATACGAATTATTTAAATCGCGTAATTACAGGCTTTAAGTCGCCTCATGATCCTGTTACTATTTACCAAAAAAAAAAAAAAATTATAAAAAAAATAAGAAGAAAAGAAATTATTCTGCGGCTTCCTCCCTAATTGAGATTCCAGTCTCCAACTTGGTAACAGAGAAAGTGAAGAAGTCCTTCCTCACTGCGTGAGATAATTACGTCTACGTTACACGTATACAATTTCCTGAATAAAAACCCCGCAATTCAGCTCATTTACTTCCCTAAAAGAATAAGAAAAAAAAGGATAATAAAAGAGAGATGAGTTTAAAAAAAAGGCGCATTGTTTTCTGCAGACGATAAATAGCAATTGACGTTTAATCGTCTGATTAAATTCCTGGGGAAATTAAACGAGATAGAGCGTTTTCGAGGGAATCTTCTTATATTTTCGAAAATTTGAAGAGAAATATCTTTTTTCTTAGGAATTTCATCAAAAAAATTATTTTAGAAAAAGTGGATAAGAAATTATTTTCCGATGGAAGCTAAACGAGATAAAGCGCTTTTGCACTGATCTTTTTTTAGATAATTTCGAGAGCTACAAGAATGGATATCGAGATAAAAAAGGGCGTATCTCCATTAGTTTCTGAGATATTTTTTAAAAAATTGAAAAGAAATCTCTTTTTTCTTGAAAATTATATTTAAAAAATGATTAAAAAAGGAAAAAAAAGTGAATGAAAAATGAAATTCCTGGGGAAATTAAACGAGATAGAGCGTTTTTGAGGAAATCTTCTTTTTTTTTTGAGAATTTCGAGAGCTACAAAAATGGATTTTAGGACAAAAAGGGCGTATCTCCATTGGTTTTCGAGATATTTTTAAAAAATTGAAGAAAAATCTCTTTTTTTTAAGAATTTCATTAAAAAAATGATTTTTGAAAATTAAATTCCTGGGGAAATTAAACGAGATAGAGTGTTTTTGTACTGATCTTCTTTCTGCAGAGAATTTCGAAAGCTATAAAAATAGATATTGAGATAAAAAGGACGTATCTCCATTAGTTTCCGAGATATTTTTAAAAAATTGAGGAGAAATCTGTTTTTTCTTAAGAATTTCATCGAAAAAATTATTCAAAAAAAATTGGATAAGAAATTATTTTCCGATGGAAGCTAAACGAGATAAAGCGTTTTTGCACTGATATTTTTTTATATAATTTCGAGAGCTACAAGAATGGATATTGAGATAAAAAGGGCGTATCTCCATTAGTTTCCAGGAAAATTTGAGTAATTCAACAGAAATTTCTTTCTTTTTTTTCGATTTCATTCGAGAAATTCCGAAATTATTAGAAAAAAAGTAAATGAAAAATTTAATTCCTGGGGAAATTAAACGAGATGAAGTGTTTTTGAGGCAATCTTCTTCTTGCAGAGAATTTTGAGAGCTAAGGAAGTGGATATTGAGACTAAAAAGGGCGTATCTCCATTAGTTTCCGAAATATTTTTTGAAAAATTGAAAGAAAATCTCTTTTTTCTTTGAAATTTCACCAAAAAAATGATTTTAAAAAAAGTGGATTAAAAAGTAAATTCCTGGGGAATTTAAACGAGATAAAGCGTTTTAGGACTTTGAGCCTAGAAGGGCGTATCTCCATTAGTTTCTGAGATATTTTTAAAAAAATTGGAAAGAAATCTCTTTTTTCTTCAAAATTTCATTTAAAAAATGATTAAAAAAGGAAAAAAAAGTGAATGAAAAATGAAATTCTTGGGGAAATTAAACGAGATAGAGCGTTTTTGAGGGAATCTTCTTTTTTTCAGAGAATTTTAAGAGCTACAAAAATGGATATTGAGACAAAAAGGGCGTATCTCCATTAGTTTCCGAGATATTTCTAAAAAATTGACGAGAAATTTGTTTTTTCTTCAGAATTTCATTTAAAAAAATATTTCTCTAAAAGAGAAATGAATAAAAAATTAAATTTCTGGAGAAATTAAACGAGATAGAGCGTTTTTGAGGGAATCTTCTTTTTGCAGAAAATTTCAAGAGCTACAAAAATGGATTTTGAGATAGAAAAGACGTATCTCCATTATTTTTCGAGATATTTTTAAAAAATTGAAAAGAAATCTCTTTTTTCTTTAGAATTTTATTTAAAAAATCCTAAATTAAGTAAAAAAAAAGTGAATACAAAATTAAATTCATGGGGAAAATAAGCGAGATAGAGCGCTTTTGCTCTGATCTTTTTTTTTTAGAGAATTTCGAGAGCTACAAATATGGATTTTGAGAAAAAAAGGGCGTATCTCCATTAATTACCGAGATATTTTTTAAAAAATTGGGAAGAAATCTCTTTTTTCTCTAGAATTTCATTAAAAAAATGATTAAAAAAGGGGAAAAAAGTGAATAGAACATTAAATTCCTGAGGAAAATAAGCGAGATAGAGTGATTTTTCTTTAATTCCTTTTTCGTAAAGAATTTCGCGAGCTAAAAAAATAAATTGCAATAAGAAATATTAAAGAAAAATTATGGAAAAAATGGATTTTTCATTAGTTTTTTTTTGCAAAATGTCTCGGAAATTAAGCGATATAGAGCGATTCCGTTCCCAATCCTTTTTCCATAAGATCTCAAAAGCTCCAAAAAAAAAGAATCAGTCCAAAAAGGGCGTATCTCCATTAGTTTCCTCGTCAATTCTCGAAAAAATCCCCATAAAATCTTTTTATTTAGAAAATTTCTTTAAAAAAAAAATCATTAAAAAAGAGTGAAAAAAAAAATAATTAAAAAAAAAAAGGCGCATTGTTTTCTGCAGACGATAAATAGAAATTGAAGTTTAAATGTCTGATTAAATTCCCGCAGAATAATAGAAAAATAAAAAAAATTGAAAAAAAAGAAAGAAAACTTGATTGCAGCATTTATAAAAAAAAATTTGGTTTTTGTAGAGAATAATAATAATAATAATAATAATAATAATAATAATAATAATAATAATAATAAGACAAGAATTTGATGAAAATTCAGCCCGTCCTAGACCTTGTTCGAGGGTGAAAGTAAGGCCGTGTCAATTCCATAGTATTTATAATCTTTCGTGTCTTCCTCTGATCCTGAATATTTGTGTGCAGAGATGATGAAGAAGAAAAAAAAAAGAGGCACTGAAAATTATACACAGAGAGTTTTTTTTTTTTAATGTGAAAAGGCAGAGAATGAAATGGGTATATTCAGTGAGCTGAAAGTTTCACTGGCTTTTGAGATCCGGTTGATCCAGTTTTTATTTTTTTTTTCTCTTTGTTCGCGAGTAATTCGCGGATTGAACGAGTTTTTTTTTTTTAATCGGTAATCTGAAATGTCAGGATTAGAATACGGGGATTTAGCGAGATAAATTTTCAAAAGAGGGAGAGTGGGGCAAAATGGACAAAATTAATGGAAAAATTAAAAAAAAATTTAAAAAAAGACAAAATTAACGTTTTGGGGTGAAAATTGATGGAAGATTTTTTTTTGAGAGTAAAGGAGTGGATGAAAAAATCTGAAAAAAATTGAGAAGATGCTCGAGTATATCTATATTGTTGGTGAATTTTTTCAGAATTTTTTGTAGAGTTGCCTATTCTTAAAAAAAGAAATTCGGTGAATTTTGCGTTGATCTCATTTATGAGTGGATTTTGGGAGATTTTTTCATTGGGAGTCTTAAAAAAAAGATATCTCTGTGAATAATGGAGATACGCCCTTTTTCATCTGAGAGAGTTTTGTAGAGAATTTTGAGAGCTACAAAAAAGGATTGAAGCAAAATCGCCCTATCTCGCTTAGTTTCCGAGATATTCTTGAAAAAACATGTTAAAAAAGTGCAATTTTCAGGATTTTTTTTTTTTAATAATTTTTTTGGCATTTGTTTTTTAGGAATATTTCTGTAAATAATGGAGATACGTCTTCTTTTTTTTGCATAACGTTTTGTGGAGAATTTTGAGAGGTACAAAAAAAGATTACGATAAAAAAAAGACGTATCTCCATTATTTTTCGAGTTATTTAAAAAAAAAGAAAAAAATCGACTTTTCATCAGTTTTTCAAATAAACCTCGGTAATTAAGCGAGATAGAGCGATTTTGCTGCAATCCTTTTTTGTAGCTCTTAAAATTCTCTACAAAACTTCTTTCAATGAAAAAGGGCGTATCTCCATTATTCACAGAGATATCTTTTTTTTAAGACTTTACAAGAGCTATAAAAAAAGGCTCACATAAAAAAAGGGCTTATCTCCATCAATTTCTAAGATATTCTTAAAAAATTCCCCAAAAATCGCGTTTTTTCTTCGGAAATATCATTTTCTCTCTATTTAGATCATTTCAAGTATCTTCTATTAAAAAAATTACAATCGAAAATTCTGATGATTACACAGCTTCCATCCGGAAGCAAAAATGCAAATAAATCCCCAATTATTTGTTCACAATCTCGTAATTTTCAAAGATTCTCCTCTGTTTTCAATCAAAGTCATGAGTCACTCGGAACACGGAACTCCTTTTTTTTTTCATTATTTTTATTCTTCACTGAATTTTCCTCTTTCATTCTGTAGTCATTGAGCGTGTGAAGGTGTGTTAACAGTAGGTCAGCCACACCGGCAGTAGGAATGTAGGTCAAGTTTGCGAGGCTTCGGACATCCTGTGGTCTCAAATGCCCCGAAGAAACCAGTCTCACCTCTTCTTTCTCGAAATTCCATCTTTTCCTCCTTTTTTTCCTTTTTTTCCCTTTTTTTTCTCTTTTTCTCTCTCTTTCTTATGATTAAGATCATTGTCACCTCGTATATATATGTATATATATATATATACATATATATGCATGAAATGTGGTCGTGTCGTCGTGTTTGGCCCCTGCGGATATGGAAATTATGGATAACATATATATATACATGAGGGAAGCTGGGACGAAATGGACCACCGAGTCGATATGATTCACAATTTTTTTTCGGAGTTAAAGGCTCTCCCAAAAAATTTGAAAAAATTCACCTACAAAGTAGACATGTTGGACCATCTTCTCAAATATTTTCAGATTTTTTTGAAAATTCCATCACTTAGAAAAAAAATCGTAAACCATCTCGATTTAGAGGTCCATTTTTTCTCGGTTTCCTTATATATATATATCGGTTTCTTAGAAACAAAGGGGCGTAAGTGCTGTGTATAAGCACATATATGTATACATAGATATATATATACATATATATAGGGAAAATCTGGCAAAATGGACCTGGCTTCCAAAATAATTCAGTTTTTTCGTCTAAAATTAAATTATAAGGGAAATTGGGGCAAAAGGACCTGTTCTAGAATGATTTGGGATTTTCTACAGAATAGGCAGCTTCATTAAAAATTATGAAAAAATTCTACAACAATGAGGACACACTGCAGCATCTTCTCAAATTTTTTCAGATTTTTTCTTCGAGTCCTTGACTCCGAAAAAAAATCCTGAATTGTATTGTTGCAGAGGATTCGTCCCATTTTGCCCCATTCTCCATTAAAAAAATTTATTAAAAGAAAAAAAAAAATTTATCATTACTTTTCACATATTGGAGCATCTTCTCGAATTTTTTCAGATTTTTTCATCAAGTCCTTAATTTAAAAAAAAAATCCTCAATCATTTTATTTTACTCTGCTGGTCCATTTTGTCCCATTCTTCTCCTCTACATGTAACTATATATATGTATATATATTTAGTGGTACATGTGAAAGTAAGATCAGTTTGCTCTCACCGCTCTGACCCAGGGTATCATGAGAAACACGAGCCATTAATACTTATTTCCTTTATATTTATCGTCTCCTTCAGATAATAATAATAGTAATAAATTCTTCATGATTAGAAAAAAAACTGTTTTTTCAGTGAAAATTTTTTTTTCTATTGTTTTTTGAAGAATATCTCGGTAAATAATGGAGATACGCCCTTTTTGCCCTGAGGTGGTTTTGTAGAGAATTTTAAGAGCTACAAAAAAGGATTGATGCAAAATCGCTCTATCTCGCTTAGTTTCCGAGATATCTGAAAGAAAAAAAAACAAACAATGAAAATGAAGAATTTTCTTCTTTTTATCTTTTAAACTCTGAAATCTCAGGATTTTCGGTGGATATCTCGGAAACTAAGCGAGATAAGGTGATTTTGCCGGAATTCTTTTTTGTAGAGAATTTCAAGAGCTACAAAAATGGATTCGGACAAAAAGGGCGTATCTCCATTATTTTCCGAGATATTATCAGTAAAAGAGAAAAAAAAATCCATTGAATTTCAAAATTTTTAAGAATCAATCATTTTCGTGATTTAATGATTTTTTTTTATCGTTTTCTCTATTCAAATTTCAACTTTCTATTATAACAGTCGAAATTTTTGACATTAGAACTCTTCAAAAAACTTTCATAAATAACTGAAAGTAAAAGGCGCTTTAATTCTTTGGATGAAAAAAAATCTCACGTCTTCAAAAAAAAAACAATAAAACGAAAGAAATTCAACTGGTTTTTGAAAAATTGAGTAATTTTTTCCGAGAAATTCATGGAATTTAAGTAGCAGGTGTCCAAAATGATCTACTTTTTCCCTCTTTTTTCCAAGTTATCATAAATATTCTAATTATTCCGATTTTGCAACATTTTACCGATATTAAAACGATTTCCACGATAGTAAATTGTTATTAAATAATATTATAAATATCCAATATTGTTCCGAATTTGAATTACGCGGTTCCAGCATCTAGGACTGGCATTGGAGGATCCTCGGATTTTAAATACCAATTTTCCCGCCATTCATGTTTTCATGTAATTAATTGGATTAATCGTTGCTATTTGTCCGGTAACAGGCGTTTTTTTATGATTTGAAAAATTAATAGACATTCTGACGAACAAGAATATATATAGTTATACAAGGAAAAAATAGATCTGTTGCCATGAATTGTTGCAGTGAAACTGAAACTGAATCTCGCTTATGGAGTTCTAATGTTAATTTAATTTTTTTCAAAAATTATTTTTGGCTCAATTTGTGTCCCGGTAACATGGTGTAAAGTGAATTTTAAAAAAATCTCCTCATACTACTCTATCGAAAGTGTTCAAAATTGAAAAGAAAGAAATAGATCATCGGAAATCTTGGAGATATCCTCTCAGTTTAATGAAATCATTAAGAAAAAAAAGGCGAAGAAAATAGAAAATAGAGCGATTTTTTTTGCGGTTGGTGTAGCAACGATCGTATTATTTCTTTGACCCACTTCCGGTCAAGTTCATTGCTCATCTCATTCAGTCTTCGTGACTAAGTCACGTGTTTTTCTCGGAGTAATTTAGGCCTCAGTGTATCAGCTTAATTACTTGAAAGGAGGTGTGGAGGTGGGGGGGGGGGGGGGGGTAGTGAAGGAGAGGAAATAAGAGCTTGCAAGTGGCCAAGGATGCCACTTCTAGGTTTGCACTATTATTCCCCTCTTTTTGCCATTATTTTTCCCCTCTTTTCCTTTTCAAAGAGGTTAAACAGGTCCTCAAGAAGAGTCTCACAAGTCTTCCGGACTATTAGGACATCAAAGGATGATGAGGACTTGGTTTTCAGCGATGTGCTCTTTTTTTGGAGGGTGGGGTGGGGGGGGGGGGGGGGGGGGGGGTGGAGGAGCCGGCAGAGGAAAAAAATAATTTTAAAAAAGACGGGGGGAGGGAGAGAGGGGAAATAGGTAAAACAGGAGTTTATTTTTTGGGCAACAGATTTCTAAAAAAAATTCGGAATTTAAGCAAGATAGAGCGATTTTTTAGAAAAATCTCGGAGTTTAAGCGAGATAAAGCGATTTTTACCAAAAAATCTCGGAAATTAAGCAAGATGAAGCCATTTTGGAGAAAAAAATCGGAAATTAAGCGAGATCGAGCAATTTTCAACAAAAAATCTCGGAAATTAAGCGAGATAAAGCGATTTTTAGCCAAAAATCTTGGAATTTACGCGAGATAGAGCGATTTTTTACAAATCTTTTGGAAACTAAGCGAGATAGAGCGATTTTTAAAAAATATTTCGGAAATTAAGCGAGATAGAGCAATTTTTAACAAAAAATCTCGGAAATTAAGCGAGATAAAGCGATTTTTAACAGAAAAATTTGAAAATTAAGCGAGATAAAGCGATTAAAAAAAAAATCTCGGAAATTAAGCGAGATAGAGCGATTTTTTGAAAAAATCTCGGAAATTAAGCGAGATAAAACGATTTTTAACCAAGAATCTCGGGATTTAAGCGAGATAAAGCGATTTTTGGGGGAAAAAAATCGGAAATTAAGCGAGATCGAGCAATTTTCAACAAAAAATCTTGGAAATTAAGCGAGATAAAGCGATTTTTAGCCAAAAATCTCGGAAATTAAGCGAGATAAAGTGATTTTTAATAAAAAAATCTCGGAATTTAAACGAGATAGAGTGATTTGGCCCTAAAATTGTATTTTAGAGAATTTCAGGAATTACTTCCTGAATCCTTTCCCCTTACCCCTCCTCTTCCTCCTCCTCCCGGAAGAGTTTTATCCAATGAGTCTTAATGATATCGAGAGCACTTTAATTCCAGAAGCATTTGAAATATCAAAAAACTGGCTGATCACCCGTAAAAATTCACATTTCTATTCTAAATGCCAATAAACTTAACGAGTTCTACCACAGGACAGTTCACCTGGGTTCGTTTCAGCTGTTCGGAGGGATGAGGGGGGGGGGGGGAGGAGGGGAGAGTAGAGTTTGAAAACTGTGTCACGATTTCTTGCTTCTTGGTTTCGGCCACTGCTCACGAATGTGCCAATTTAAAAAAAAAAACACGAAAAACCAATGAATTTAATAATTTAGTAAGGAAAATCCGGGCAAAATGGACTTTAGAGTCTAAATAATTCACGATTTTTTTTCAGAGTGAAGATCTTTACGTAAAAATCTGTAAAAATTTGAGGAAATGCTTCGATATTTCTACATTATTGGTGAATTTTTTCAGATTTTTTAAAGAAGCCGCCGTTTTTATAAAAAATCTTGAATCATTTTATCTCGTGAGGTCCATTTTGCCTCAGTTTTTCCTATTTAGTTGCGTATATCCCAAAAATCAATGGAGATACGCCCTTTTTTGCCTGAATCTTATTTGTAGCTCTTGAAATTCTCTACAAAAAAGAATTCGACTAAAATCGCTCTATCTCGCTTATTTTCCGAGATATTCTGCAGAAATCAAAGGAAAAAATCTTATTTTTCCTCTTTTTTTCGCATGAAAAATAAAGAAAAACAGCTTTAAAAATAAAGGAATTACTTAATAAATTGGAAAATTAACTGGCGACACGGAGATTTGAGTGAAATATTCGTGGAAAAAGTAAATATGAAACCTCAATGTTATTTTATGATTAATTCATAACACTTTGGATCTCTTCTACTCTGGCCTCAGGTGAAAGCGGTCCGCCCACAAAAAAAAATGAAATGCATTCCATTATTATTGTCTCAGTACAGTAGACGGGAAGAGAGATGGACCAAGATAAATCTCATTTCGATGTTAGTCGAGAGAAAAAATATCTATCAATTTTTTATTATTTTTTTTTTGTAATAAAAAAAAAAGAAATTTTTTTTTGTCATTCTTCTCTGCTGAATATCTCGGAAACTAAGGGAGATACGCCCTTTTTAGCCGATAGTGATTTTGTAGGGAATTTTGAGAGCTACAAAAAAGGTTTCGTGCAAAATCGCTCTATCTCGCTTAGTTTCCGGGATATCTTCGAACAAAAGAGAAGAAAAAATGGAATTCTCCTTTTTTTATTTTTTTTCATCAAATAAATGAAGAAAAAAAAATTCGTATTAATACTTTTATTTTTTTTTGTAAATAGACGTATGATTGCTCTCTGAAGACAATTTCCTGAAGCACCACTTCACCCCTAACTCCCCTGAAAATCAATAAAAATAAAGATTTAATGAAATGAATTCAGGAAAATGTTACTAATCTCAAAAATTGGGGAAAATCATTTTTGCTGAATTTAGTATCTTCCAGAATTTCTCCCGAAAAGGCAGCTCTTCAAAAAAATCTGAAAAAATTCACCAACAATGTAGATATGCCAGAGCATCTCTCCAAATTTTTTCAGATTTTTTCATAGAGTCCTTCGCTCTGAAAAAAAATCCTTATACATTTTTCAAAAATTTCTCTTTATTAAATTCATTTTATCCCAGAATTTTTTCCAGAGACAAGTTCATCCAGAAAAAATCTGAAAAAATTCAACAATAATGCAGACATATTGTGGTATTTTCTCAATTTTTTTCCAGATTTTTCTTGATCACATGCATGAGATAGAGAGAGAGAGAGGCAAATAGTTACGACTACCTTCTAATTAAAATTTCTCAATAACTATACGGTGAATTGACTATTTTTTTCTTCTATTATTTAGTTAAAATGCTGTTCTTTTCGCCAATAGTTTTTAAATAATGGGTCAACCATGTGGTTCTTTAGTAATTTCGTTATTTCCGTCCGATTTAGGGCGTTTCATCCCCACCACCGCTATTTCCAGTGACTTTGATAATTCATATCTCATAAACTGCACGGTCGAAAATTACGAAAAAATTCAGAAAAATGTAAAAAAACATCATCTTTGATAGGCCATCAAAAAAATAAGGGTCCAACTCTACCCAAGTTCCCAGGAATACTATCTTAAATCCAAACAGGAAAAAAAAACCATAAAAATTCTGATCAAAACGGATTGAATAATTCTCGTTAAAAGTGAATGTCTAATCGTGCCTCAGCTACTGGTCACGTAGCCACAATTTCTCAGCTTGTTGACCTATGGATTCAGTATTGAATAGTAAATTCTAAAAAAAAAAAAAAGAAATCATAAATAAAAAATTAAACGAGGATATTGCTGCAAGTGATGCGGAAGAAAGAATAAAAAGGAAGTGTCCATATGCATCAATTTACCACTTGATACTTATCAACTTTTTAAATACTATCCTGGACACTTTTCTTGCTCAACTCTTTTTTTTTCTTCTCTTCTCCTTTTTTTTCCATCCTCGTTTTTTTTATTGCTTTTTTATCCTCTCGACTACTGCCAGAGACATGAGATTACGTGGAATGAAACGGAAACAATGAAAAAAAAAATGAAGAGGTGTTTTTTTTTTTTTTTTTTTTTAATGTTTTTTGGTGGTGAGAGGCCTCACATGTTTGTGTGGAATTGAATGACCGGATATACGGCGTCCTGACGATTGCTTCGTCCTCCTTCTCAGGATTCCTTCCACCTCATTTAAGTTTGGATTGTCCGAATGATGTTTTTTTTATGAATTTGGGGGAAAAAAGGGGATGAGAGGATTTTTTGGGGTTTTTTTGGGGATATTTTGGAGATTTAAGCGTGATAGAGATTTTTTTGATGATTTTATTGGGGAGATGAAGGGAATTTTGGGTGGAAAACATGTGTCAAAATTGATTTTTTGAAAATTGTTTGAAAATTTTACTTTTTTGGTCGAGTTTTAAAGGGGTGATTCTTTCGAAAATCGAAAAAATTCACTTTTTCGGCGATATCTCCGGTTCTGTTGGTCATAGCGACCTGGGGTTGATCTCAAATGAAAGGTGAGCTCATTTCTCATCGATTTGTGTGGTTCAAATTTTTTTTTCATCAATTTTTCAAATACTTATAGGCCATTTTCTGAAAATCAGTTTTTGCCCCAAAAGTACTTGAAAAATTGATAATTTTTTTTAAACCACATAAATCGATGGGAAATGAGCTCACCTTTCATTTGAGATGAACCCCAGGTCGCTACGACCAATAGAACCAGAGATAATCCCGAAAACCTGAAATTTTTCAAAAACAGAAGGATTTCACCTTCAAATCTTGAGGAAAAAAATGGAATTTTTGAAAAATTCAAAAAAATAACTTGTGACATATGATTTTCATGGGAAATTTCCTCAGCTTTTCAATGGAATCATCAGAAAAAACCTGTCTCCAATATTTCCATCGATTTCGAGTAATTTTCATAGTATAAAATACCAAAACTAACACGTGCCCATTTTACCCCACCTTCCCCTAATCTTTTTTTTTAACTCCAGAAATTCTTTTAACAAACTTGAGCCAAAAACGACTTATCTCCATTAGTTTCCGAGATATTTATAATAAAAAAAAAATCAAGTGACAAAATCTTTGATCCCTTATATAACTCATGAATTATCGCTCATTATTAACTTTAATACTCCAGAAATATTCTAGAACTGGTGGTGGAAATGAAATAAAAATCATATGTATTACACTCAGTATCGAATGCTCAATTAAATAAAATTGTAATAAAAAAAAATAAAAAAAAATAGAATTGTACACGTTTGACCGTGCATAAAAGAGAGAAAGAGGGAGCAAAAAAAAAGAAAAAATGAGAAAAAAAGAGGAAAAAAGAGAGAGAGGGAGAGAGAGAGCCTGTATGTGAGGAGAGGGATACGTTACGGCCTAATGGATGTTGGAGGCAGTGAAAGGAATCAACAGGCATACATTTGAAACCAACGCCTACCAAGTCAACTCAAAAGAGGCCTAGATACACTCACTCTCTTCGATTATTCGAATTCTCAATAAATAAATAATTTTTTTGCATTCCTCGCTGATGTTTGATCCTCTGATTTTCATTATTATTATTATTATTATTATTATTATTATTATTTATTTACACCTTCTTTGAGTTTCACAACTTTTCCTATATTTGATTTTGAAATGGATTTGAATTTTTTCTAAGGAAAATTGGAAATTAGCGCAGGAGTTAATGCTGAGAGATTTGAAATTGGTAATCATTGAATACGTGATTCAGAATTGTGTGATTTTGTGTTTTTCTATGGGATTGTTGAGAGTTGAACTGAATTATTTATTTATGCATTCATTTATTTATTTATTTATTGAGAACAACAATTTAACTGCCTAGGCCAATAATAGGATTGAAAGTTACATACGATTGTTAATGACATACGATAGTAAAAATATAGAAAATAATAACTAAAGTGTTAATAGTATGAAAAATTATGTAAAAAGGTGGCAAAAGATGAATTAAAATTAGTAGTAAAAAAAAAAAAACTTCTATTTGAAGATTATGATTAAAATTGAAAAGAAATTGTTAAAAATTATTGATGGAAAACTAATATTTTTTTTTGTAGCTCTTGAAATTCTCTTAAAACTCATTTTAGAACAAAAAAGGGCGTATTTCTCGGGGGGTTACTCACTCAAGGATTGAGTGACACCATGACTTCAAAATAAAGTCGACTTTACGTGAATTCAGTGTCTGATTTCAATGACTTCAAAGCGCTGATTAACGTGACTTCATGACTGCAATTGATTGCCAATGACTTCATCAATTTGTAGTCAGTGACTTCAAATAGAATGAAGTCATCGAACTCACAATAAATAAAATTTTACGAATAAAAGAGAGTGGGGGTAAAACGGTTTTTTATCATATTGAAACAAAAACTTTTTATATAAATTGACACATTACAATATTTAGATGTTTTTCATTGGAAATATTTTTTAACAGCCTTAAAAATATTATTAGGTAGTTTTAAATTCCCACTCTCAGTTATCTCAGGAGGGAAAATAATTTTTCGATACTGTTCAATATCGATGTACCCATGTACACTCATTGGCTCTAATTTCAAACAATTTGTACTTTTATCTAAAATATAACAGTGGCAAAGAACACTCATTTTAGTGACTTCAATTGATTTCAAGTGACTTCAGTGGTTTCAGAATTGATTTCAAAAGAATGGAATCATTTGACTTCAGTGATTTCAAAAAGTTAAAGTCATCTGACTTCAGTGATTTCAATGATTTCAATGACTTTACTTGATTTCAAATTGACTCGCGGTTTGGCGCCACGACTTCAGGAGTGAGCAACCCCTCGGTATCTCCAATAATTTCCGAAAAATCCTCAAAAAATCTTTAAAAAATGGGCTTTTCCCATTTCCTCTCTTGGGAATTTTTATGGGTTTCCTCTTCCCCTCGATTCACTGACTCCCCCCCCCCCCCCCCCCTCCCTCCCCCCTATCGCGAATTCATCATATTTTTTAATTTTTTTTTTATTTTCTGACATTCGGAATTTTGATTTTTTTAAAGAATATCCCCCAAAAATAATGAAAAATGTGGAATCTTCATGTTTTTCCTCCTATCCTCGATTCATTGACCCCCCCTCCCCCTTCTCCTCCAATTTATCATATTCTCATATCGCCACATCATGAACCATTATTTTTCACTGTTTTTCAAGTCTCTCAGCAGAACCAACAAAAGTATGCTTTCTCCGGTAACCATATACATATATATATTAACAGCCCCATGCTCAGCATCACCATGCTTCCAACATTCAAGCCAGACACTCTAAAATATCCACATGGAGGGGATTTCTATATAGGCCTTTGGTTTCCTCGTCGTCCCTTCAAAACTGTCCAAGACTCCACCAAGAAAACGTGCGCTTAAAAAATTATATATATATATATAAAAAAAAAAGAGCGAATTGTGAAAGGAATTAATTACTCTCAATTAACACGAGTGTGTCTGTGTCTGTGTGTGTGTGTGGAAATTAATTAATATTATTGAGCTCGTGAATATTTTTACTCGGACATGAAAGGCGAGTGGTGTAAAGTGATACAGTGAATGAATTAACGTTAATTTTATAGGATTGGAATTCTTTTTTTTTCCATCAATTTTGATAAAATGGTGAGTTAATAATTTTTTTTTTTGAGAATCAGAGAAATCAGGTAAAATCAATTTTGAGGATGATCGGAATAAAAAGTTTAATTTTTGGGTAAAATCGTTAAAAACAATTTATAAAAGATGAAATTCTCGAATCTGATTCAGTGAATCTGTACATTCACAATACTTGAAGACAAAAGTTTTTTTTTATAAACCAAATCATTTTTCATATAAAATTTTTGATAATTATTGCAATTTAATTGTCATTAATTATATCCTTCTGAAATTAGTTATTATTTGAGGGATTATTTATTTATTAATATACATCCATTTCTTTTCCATAAAACCAAGCGAAAAGTGTATGAATCAAAAACAACTATGAATCAAATGTTAATTCATTCTTCAGTGCAGTCTTATATATAATACTTGAATATTATCTATTTGATTCAAATTTTTTCTCATACAAACGATTTTATAATTACCACAATTCAAGTCTCGTGAATTAATTCCTATTAATAAAAAAGTAATTATAATATAATTTATTAAATTATTGTGAAGAATGTAATGAGGAATAAAATAAGCCGAAGAAACAAAAAATTAATTGAAAATAGAAAAATTTTCATTATTTTTTACATTTCTTTGAATCTTGAAAAATTTGAAAAAATAATGAAAAATTTCCAATTTTCAATTCATTTTTTGTTTCTATGGCTTATTTTATTCCTCATTACATTCTTCACAGATTCACTGAATCACATTTGAGAATTTCATCTTGTATAAATTGTTATTAACGATTTTTTACAAAAAATTAACTTTTTTCCGATTGTCCTTAAATGAAGATTTAAAAAAAAATGAAATTTTTGGACGAATTTTTCGTTGGACAGTATTTTATAAAGATCTCGGAATCTAAGCGAGATAGAGCAATTTTTGAAGAAACCTTTTTTGTAGCTCTTGAAATTTTGTACAAAAAAGGTTTCTTTCAAAATAGCTCTATCTCGCTTACATTCCGAGATATTTTTAATGAACTGATGGATGGATATAATCGATTTGTCTTGAAAATTTCGCTAGGTTTTTTTTTTTTTTTTTAAAGACAAGTGCACAGATCAAATGGAGGTCAGTGTGCGAGAAGCACTTTTCGCTTCGTGGAAGAACCTCTTCACTAGTTAGCGAGGTCGGTGGCCTATTCAATCGATTTCTTCCGATCGAAATAAATAAATTAAAAGACAATTCAATTTTTTTTTTATTTTAGTCGAAAAAAGGAAGAAAAAATGAGTGGATTTTTCGGGTTGATTGTTTTTTTGGCAATATCTTGGAAACTAAGCGAGATAGAGCGATTTTGTACAAACACTTTTTTTTAGAGAATTTCAAGAGCTACAAAAAAGGTTTTATTGAAAATCGTGCTATCTCGCTTAGTTTCCAAGATGTGTTTTTAAAAAAGGATTTAAAAAAACTGAATTATTTCACTTTCATATTTTTTCCTAAAATTAAAATTGAAAATAATAATTTTCAATTTCGTTTCTTTTTTTTTAATTGAACAAAAAGATTTTAGATAACATTTCACGAATTTTTAACAATTTCCGGAATTTAATTCTTTTTCTTTTTTTAATGAGAGAAATGTTGATTGTCGTAAAAACTCAATGAAAACCTCAAGGATTTATCTTTCTCTCTCGATTTGGATAATTATTCTCTCTGTGAATGAGGTAAATAGTAGTTAGGTGTATTCTCACGAAATACACCTAATGAAATTACACAATTATTGTAATTTCACCTTCGCAAATAACGAAAGTATTTGAAAAAAAAAAATCAATAGCAATTCTTCAATTTTAGTATTTTTTAATCTAAAAAAAAAATACTAAAAATAAAAAAAAAATAGAAAAAAATAAGTTTATATAATATATAAACTGAAATATTATTTCATTTCGAGAGGGATTTTGTCACAAAAATCTGGATTTTAGAGCAAATTGATCCAATTTAAACTTTGGCAGCCTTTTCTTGCCATGCTTTTTCATAATTGGTATATATATCTCATTTTTGGGAGGGATTGCAAGAAATAAATTTGAGAAAAAACGATTGAATTTTAAAAATATATGAAATTTTGCAAAAATCACAAAAAATCTCGAAGTTTCAAAATTTTGAGATTTTTGTATAATTTCAAATTTTTTGAGATTAAACTGATTTTTAAAATTTTTTTAACCAGATTACACAATTATTGTAATTTTACTTCCGCAAATGACGGAAGGACCTAAAGAATCAATAGTTCCTGAGTAAAAAAATGGAGATTCAATGAAAAGGAGGGGGGGGGGGGATCTTGAGGATGAGGTTGATTAATTCGTTTATAAGAAATGCGGAAATGATTGAGAATCAGGAAAGATAGTTTAGGAGAGAAATTGTGAGACTTCTTTGCGCTTCGTTTCATTTAGATGTGCTTGAAAAAAAAAATAAGACAAGGTGGGGGGGGAGGGGAGGGGAGGGGGGAATTGACAATTGATGAGGGTAATTCAATAGTAAAGAGGAAAAAAATGATCCTATTTTTTCAAGTATTTTTTTTTCGAGTGTCTTGGAAACTAAGCGAGATAGAGCGATTTTATCCAAATTTTTTTCTTTTTTGTCGAAATTGTTTAAAATTTTTGGAAATTTTGTTAAAATTATTTACAGAAAAAGGGATGAGAGCTGAATTTTGCTATCTCGCTTAGTTTTCAAGATATTTTTGACAAAAAAATACGGCTAAAAAAATTAGCAAATGCAATAAGCAAAATTATTTGATTTTTTGGTGAATTTTTTGAAAATATCTTGGAAACTAATAGAGATACGCCTTTTTTTACTCGAATCCTTTTTTTTTACAATCCTTCAAATAGTGTACAGCAAAGGATTGGAGAAAAATTGCTTTATCTCGCTTAATTTCTGAAATATTATTTAAAAAAAAAGATTAGCAAAAAATGAATGAAATGCAATAAAAAGAATGATTTTATTTTTTTTCTATCAATTTTTAGGGAATGTCTCGGAAACTAATCGAGATAGATCGATTTAACTTGAATCCTTCTTTGTAGCTCTCTAAATTATTTACAAAACAGTATTGGAGCAAAATAACTTTATCTCGCTTACTCTCCGAAATATTTTCAAAAAAATATTAATAAAAATTGATCAAATTTCATAAATTGAATAAATCGATTTTTTGATAGCAATTTCTTTAAAAAATCTCGGAAACTAATGGAGATACGCCTTTTTTACTCCAACCCCTTTTCAAAACTCTCGAAAATCTCCGCAAAAAAGGAAACACACCAAAATCGCTGTATCTCGTTTAGTTTCCCACAAATTTTTCTAAAAAGAGCAAAAAAATTGACGAAATTCAATTTAAAAAAACACACGAATTTATTCTTTTTCTGTTAATTTTTTAAGAAAAACTCGGAAATTAAGCGAGATAGCGAAATTTTCGTAGAAACCTTTTTTCTAGTTCTCAAAATTTCCTAAAAAAGCTTTTTGAAGCAAAATTGCTCTATCTCGCTTAGTTTCCGAGATATCTTTCCAACAAAAAATTAATAAAAAAATCGACTCATTCTGATTTTTATCATTTTCATCGCTAAAATTCAATCAAAAGAAAGTCAAGTCGTCGAAAAAAAAGGCAGATCGAAATAAAGAATCGAAAGAAAGTTTCTTCCAATAGCAAAGCCTGGGTGTGTCCATGATACACTGATATTTACAAAAAAAAGAGGCAAAAAACGTTTTTTTAATGGAATTGCAAGAAGAATCTGATAAATAGATCCAATAATGCTTTAATGATTGCCTTTCATTTCTTACAATGCACTAGCTTCAAAATTAAATTTTAAAATCTCGATTTAGAGATAATGAAAGAAATGTCTCTCAATCGAGAAAAAGAGAGAGAGGGGAGGGAGGGCGGGAGGGGATTTAATACTGGAGATTAATCAGAAAATTCGTAGAAATTCAGAGAAATTAAATTACTGATTATTTTCATGAAGCAGTCGTTTCCTTCGAAAAAAATCTATTATTAAATCGTCACTTAAGAAACAAAGGGACGTAAGTCCAATGAATATATATAGCACTTACACCCCTTTGTTTCTAATAATGATTCTATTAGTGATGGTCGAAGTCAAAATAAAGCAACGAATTTTTTAAAGAATCGATCTTTAGAAAATACAAATTTTTACTGACAAATTTGATTTTTTTTAAGAAAAAAAGAAATCGCAGTGAAAAATCGATTAATCGAGTTTCTTAAAATCGACCGAAAAAGAAAGGATTTTCGATTAAAGGAAAGAATCGATCTTGCACAAAAATCTATTGAAAATCAGCAATTACTGGTTTTTTTTTACCCAAAAATTAGATTCCACTCGAAGAATTCGGGGCAAAATGGACCTTTTTGTCCAAAATGATTCAGGAATTTTTTTTTTAAAGTGGAAGATTTTTTTAAAAAATCCGAAAAAAAATTGGAGAGATACTCCAATATGTCTCTATTATTGTAGAATTTTTTTTCGAATTTCGTAAAGCCCTTTACTATGAAACAAGTGGATAATAGTATTGCTTTCCACCTGATATAGCTTTTTCTGCTGATACTTTAGCAATATGCTTCCGAATGGAAGTCATACAACTTTTTTCAAACCATCATCAAAATATCAAATTTTGAAGAAATTCATTAAAACGCCAATAACTCGAGAACTAATCGTGCAAATAAGCTCAAAATTTACAGGCATCTAACTGATACAACTCTCGAGATAATATAGGTGAAGGTGGGGCAAAATGGACATCAGGGGTAAAATGGACACATCTAAATTGTTAGGCAAATATCATGAAAAACTCTTGAAATTAATAGAAATATTGGCGGTAGATTTTTTTTGATGATTCCATTGGAAAGCTAAGGGAATTTTAGGCGGGAAACAAGTGTCGGAATTAATTTATTTGAATTTCTGGCGATTTTGACTTTTTTGAGCATTTTAGAGGGGTGAAATCCTTCTTTTTTTTGAAAATCTTCAGTTTTTTGAGAATATCTTCAGTTCTATTTGTCGTAGCGTAAGAATTCTGACGGGAGATGGAAGGTGAGATCATTTGCCATCGATTTATAGGGTTTTCAATTTGAAAATATCGATTTTCAAGATATTTATGGGCATTTTTGTGAAACAGTTTTGTGAAACCATTTTTGGCCTATAACTATCCTAAAAATTAATATTTTTTAATTCAAAAGCTCATAAATCGATGGAACATGAGCTCACCTTTCATTTGAGACCAACCCCGAATTGCTACGACCAATAGAACCAGAGATATTTGCAAAAAACTGAAAATTTTCAAAAAGCAAAGGCTTTTACCCCTCAAAAAAGGCGAAAAATATCGAATTTTCAAAAAATTCGTAAAAAATACATCTGACACCTATTTTCCAGCTAAAATTTCCTCATCTTTTCAATAGAATCATCAAAAAAAATCCATCTCAGAGCGAAAAAAGGGCGTATCTCCATTATCAACAGAAATATTCCACTAGAAATAAGAAAAATTCACAAAAAAAATCTCGAAATAACGAGAAAAAAAACGATTTCGCAGTGAAAAAAAAAAAGAAAAGACGTAGAAAGGTATGCCGACCTCATTTCATCGCTTACCTCTTGTTCTATAGCGTGTTTTTTTTTTAAAGAATCAATAATTATTCATTTTGTGATACGAATAATCGTCCGTCTATTACAATAGCCTCGGAGAAAGTCATTTCATTGCATTAATTTAATCAATTCAATTGTGCATAAAAGCATGCACTTCACTTTAAATAAAAGAACCGATGAGAGAAAAGGTAAATTAAATAATTTCCATCATCATCGCGTGCATCTAAGCTCTAAGGCTATTCCGGATGAAGATAAAAAAAATCATGTGCAGTACATGAGAAGAAAATTTTTTGCTAATTATGTCAGTAGTACATGAATTGTATTTTAAATTAAGTGAATGAAAAAAAAAAAATTAAAAATTAAGTGAATAACAATGAAAAGGGGAATTATACTGGAAATAAGAGACAACTGATGATTTTCCCTTTTTTAATTGATTAATTATTTGAAAAATGGGGAATATAAGGGAAATTAAGGTTGTAGTCTTAATTGGGGTCGAAAAAACAGAAAAAAATGAGAATTCGTGGGTTAATTTCGGAATTAATTGCAGATAAATGGGGAAAAAGTGCTTTTATTTACGAGGAAAAGTAATCAAATTCGAGATTTTTCATATTTTTAGCTTGTAAATATTTTTTTTTTGGTTCTCGATTTTTTTTTGATATTTTTAATCTTTTTGAGAATTGGAGAAAATCATTTTGATTAATGCATTTTCTTTGAGAATTTTTCGTGGAAAGGCAGTTCTTTAAAAAAATCTGAAAAAATTCAGCAACAATGGAGACATTCAAGAGCATTTCCTCAAATTTTTTCAGATTTTTTAATGAAGTTCTTTACATTGAAAAAAAATGCTCATTTATTTTTCAAGATTTTTCGCTTTATTAAATTCATTTTTTTAGAAGAATTTCTAGCGAAAAGGCATTTCCTTTAAAAAATCTGAAAAAATTCAGCAATAATGCAGACATGCCAGAGCATTTTTTCAAATTTTTTCAGATTTTTTCATAGAGTCCTTCATTTCCAAAAAAAATGCTTATATATTTTTCAAAAAATTTCTCTTCATTAAGTTTATTTTTTCGCAGAATTTCTCGGGGAAACGCATCTTCACAAAAAAATCTGAAAAAATTCACCAACAATCTAGACATGTCAGAGCATTTTTTCAAATTTTTTCAGATTTTTTCACAAAGTCTTTCACACCGAAAAAAAATCCTTCAAAAAAAATATCGTCGTCCTGGAGTTTAAAAAGCGCAAATACTATACTTATATATAGCATATACGCCCCTTTATTTCCAAGACGACAAAATCTCTTTTATAAAAATTTTATTAATTTAAAAAAATTCAAGAATTGTCTGAAGTGTGCTAATTTTATTTTTCTTATAATAAATTGGAAAATCCTTTGATTTTCACTGAAATTCACACAATTCTCCAATTATTAAGGCAATTTATTTCATGTAAATCATGAAAACTCTTTAATATCATGATTTATCAGACAAAAAAAAGAAAAAATAAATTTGAAGAAATTCAAAGGAATCGATGAGAAAATATTAATAATTCACTTCTTTTTCCTTTAGAGAAATTCCTGGTTTACAGCTCGTTAGCCTCGTCTCACTCCAAATGCTCTGAACTTTACGTGCACGCAATGCTTATAGTACATTGTGGAACGTAAATAAGTTTTAGTTTAATGAAACTGGTGAAATGCACTCGCCATTATTATGTGAAAGAGGGAATTTTCACATATTTTCTGCAGTCAAGTAGACACAATGGGGAAGTGCACGTGCGGAAGATTAGTATTTAATGGAAAATTAAACTTTCATGATATTCAATTTTTCTATTTGTATTTAAAAAATTCATAAAGTTTGAATTTTTTTAATTAAAAAAATGGAATATCATGGATAGATTTGGGGGGGGGGGGGGAGGTAAATATGAGCAATTTCAGGCTTTTACCTCTTTTTTGTTGAGAATATCTCGAAAACTGATGGAGATACGCCCTTTTGCCTCTAAGATTTTTTTTTTAGAGAATTTCATCCCATCATCAACATGTTCTCGGAAACTAAGCGAGATAGCGGAATATTTGTGGAGACCTTTTTTGTAGCTCTTGAAATTTTCTACAAGAAAGGTCTCTACAAAAATGGCGCTATCTCGCTTATTTTCCGAAAGCCTGTTTCATTTTTAGTCTCATATTTCTACGACTATGAAATTTTCAGATAAATCGATTTTATTCAATTATCTAAATCTTCTCGGAAACTAAGCGAGATAGCGAAATTTTTATAGATACCTTTTTTGTAGCTCTTGAAATTCTCTAAAAGAAAGGTGTCCACGAAAATTGCGCTATCTCGCTTATTTTCCGAGAGCCTGTTTGATGTTTCAGGCATTTTCCAAATTTTCCACAAAATATGAAATTTTTCTATAAAACCGTTTTGCTGTAATTGAGACTTTTATGCACACACAGACATACACACACACACACAGACATGCTCTAAAAATATCATTTTCTCTCTATTTAGATCATTTTAAGTATCTTCTTTAAAAAAAATTACAATCGAAAATTCTGATGATCACATAGCTTCCATTCGGAAGCAAAAACAGAAAAATGTCAATAATGAAATCAGTTACTCTAAAATATAAATGATAAAACGTAATCTCTTCATGGTTTCTTTTCCATTACTCCGGGATATGCATTATACCCAGGATAATTGAAAAAATGCGAACACATAAAGCGTGTAGTATTAACGAGATTCATAACAGGAGAGAGTGGCGAGCAAAAAAAACAAAATAAAAAAAAACAATTCTCCAAATTTCGATAATTTCCTCTCATTTTTTCAAAAATTCCTTAATTGTTTTTTTTTGAAAATAAGGAAATGAAAAATGTAGGAAAAAAAATCATTAATATTTCTCACTTTGCTGAAAGTAAGAAAAAAAGATTTTTTTTTTTTCCTTTTTTCTCGAGTGATTTTTCAAGGCGAAAATATCAGCTCTCTAATGTCTTTAAATATATTTCCCTTTTTTGCTTTTATTAGCAGTTAAACTAGACTAGAGGGAAGGTCGACAACATTCACCACATATCCAAGTATGTTGTAAATGAAAACTCACAGACATCAAGTAAAGAGAAAAAGCGAAAAAAAATTAAGATTTTCCCTTTTTTTTCTCCTTTTTATTGCGTTTGAGATGGTTCTATCTAGTTTTCTAAGTCACACAAATTACTGGAAATAATTCAATGAGTCAATGCCTCGTGTCTTTTCGCTTTAGTTCCGCCTGCTGTTTTTTTTATAATTTAGAAATTTTAAGAAAAGGATATTTTGTAGTGAAGATATAAAACAAGATGGGTCTATTTTTTTCGTCATTTTTTTTTGAGAATCTCTCTGAGAATAAGAGAGATAGAGCGATTTTCTTCCAATCTTTTTATGTAGCTTTTGAAATAACAGAAAAAACAGAGGTTTTGTGAGTTTGTTTGAATTTATTATCTTCCAGAATTTCTCCCAAAAAGGCAGCTCTTCAAAAAAATCTGAAAAAATTCACCAACAATGTAGACATGCCAGAGCATCTCTTCAAATTTTTTCAGATTTTTTCATAGAGTCCTTCACTCCGAAAAAAAATCCTTATACATTTTTCAAAAATTTCTCTTTATTAAATTCATTTTATCCCAGAATTTTTTCCAGAGACAAGTTCATCCAGAAAAAATCTGAAAAAATTCAACAATAATGCAGACATATTGTGGTATTTTCTCAATTTTTTTCCAGATTTTTCTTGATCACATGCATGAGATAGAGAGAGAGAGAGGCAAATAGTTACGACTACCTTCTAATTAAAATTTCTCAATAACTATACGGTGAATTGAATATTTTTTTCTTCTATTATTTAGTTAAAATGCTGTTCTTTTCGCTAATAGTTTTTAAATAATGGGTCAACCCTGTGGTTCTTTAGTAATTTCGTTATTTCCGTCCGATTTAAGGCGTTTCATCCCCACCACCGCTATTTCCAGTGACTTTGATAATTCATATCTCATAAACTGGACGGTAAAAAATTACGAAAAAATTCAGAAAAATGTAAAAAATCATCATCTTTGATGCGCCATCAAAAAAATAAGGGTCCAACTCTACCCAAGTTCCCTGGTATACTACCTTAATATGGGATACTCCTCATTATCATCAATTTTTGATCCTCAGATCCCGAGAGAACATCTCTCTCTATTGCTTCTCACCTGGCTGAGCCTGGCACTGACTCTGGACACTGTTTCTGCTGTACGATGGTCCAGACAGGTCACCAACAGCGAATGGATCCCCCTGGCAAATCCAAGATCATCATCGCAGCAGAGTCAATCATTCAATCAGGTGCCAGTTCTGCCAGATCTCAATTTACCACCGCAATTGAGGCAAGAGTATCAGCAGCAAATATTGCAACTTCAGAAAACTCAAGAGAGTATTCAGAAGCTATTGCTATTGCAACAGCAGTTAAAATCGCAGCAGCAGCTGCTTCAGGTAATAAAAATTAACATTCAAGTGATCCAAATAATCGAAAAAATTTCCTAATCATTGCTGAAGAGAATTCTTGGAAGGAATTCAAGCTGTTAAGAAATGAAACAAAGTTTTTTTTTCATTAAAAAAAGAATTTCTTTTTTTGTCTTTAGTTTTTTGAGAGGCACTCGGAAACTAAGCGAGATAACGAAATTTTTGAAGAAACATTTTTTGTAGCTCTCAGAATTCTCTAAAAAAAAGGTATCTTTAAAAATTGCGCTATCTCGCTTAATTTCCAAGATATCTTTCCAGAACGAATAAATTCAAGAAATAAAGCAAAAATTCGTCTAAAAATCACGTGTTCACTATTTTTTGAGTATTTCAAAAACGAAGAGGTTTAGAGGAATTTGTTTGGAGATCTTTTTTGTAGCTCTTGAAATTCCCCACAAAAAAGGTTTCTTGACATTTTCCCTTAGACTTACTCGCTCCAAAGTTATTAGCAATGAAAGCTGCTAAATCGTTAAAAAAAAAATCTGTTATTATCATCAATGATTTTCACTTCTTGACCACCACTTTCTCATCTCAGTTCAATCTCCCAAGTTCCTTCACGATTGTGCAATAACCATTAACGTCTGGAGGAACAATAGAATCCAAAATTCTCTATAATTATATCCTCGATAATTAGAAAATTTTTGACAGAACAGAAAATGAGTGAAAAAGAAGAAATTTTTTCTTCCTTAAAGAAGGAATAATTCGAGTTGCTAAATATTATTGCATAATCCCTATCAATCCCCAATAAAAATCAGTATTAGCATTTCGCAATATCCTACGGTTTAACAACCTCATAATTCAGTAGCAAAGCGGTAAAACAGGATAAATCCATTTTTTTTGTCGATTTTTTGAGAAAGTCTCGGAAACTAATGGAGATACGCCCTTTTAGCTCTCAAAATCCTCTACAAAAATGAACAAAAGCAAAAAAAGCGTATCTCCACTACTGAAAGGACAAAATCGCTTTATCTCGCTTAATTTCCGAGACATTTGAAAAAAAAATATTCACAGAAAAATCGAAACTCTGAAAAAAAAAAACGAAAAAAAAGTTTTTTTTCCTCATTTTTTCTCAAATATCTCGGGGATTAAGCGAGATAAAGCGATTTTGCTCGCAGCCTCTTCATAGCCCTGAAAATTCTCTTGAAAAACGGATTCTAGTAAAATCGCTCTATCTCCCTTAGTTTCCGAGATATTCTCAAAAAAAGAGACGAACCCCACCACTACTACAAAAAAAAACTTAAATTTCCAGAATCAAGCATATTTACCGAATGCCGTTGGTCCAGATGACGAGAGGCAGTCCTACCACCAAAACCCCCACCCCCACCACCAAAACCCCCCCGAACCATCCCAAGAGATGTTGACCCCCCCTCAAATCCTCCCCGAGCCAGTCCCCCCCGTCTACTCCCCCCAAGAGTTCCGTCAGTCCCCACGTGACGAGAGCTACGAGGCCCAAGGACCCAAAGACTCGACCCAGGAAGGACCGGCGACTGACGAAAAACCCGAAGACGAAGAGGTAAACTGCAATACCTTCAATAGCGAACTTGCATATGTAATTTTTAATTTTTTTTTTCACTGCAATTGATCAATTAGGATTAGTTGAGTATATAAAAAAGAAATAATAATAATTGAAAATGTTTGTTCATGTTTTTTTTCACTTTGAAAATGAATAAATTTCAAACAGCCAGAAAGCGGAAGTGACGTCGATATACCATATAGTTTCGAAAAGTATCATTAGCTGGCGCTCCAGCTCCAATGTGATTGGTCAACGCTTATACTCTGTATGATGCAGAGGTTATGTAGTGGATATAAAGAATCATTAGAATTTTGCTTATGAAGTTTTATTATTCACATAATGTCTGAAGTAGACGAAAGCATCTTTGCAAAACATCTTTAAAGTTGATTTGGGGATGCGTATGGATTGTTTAGCACTGATATTCGAGTTCTCTCAACTCACGCTAGACAGCGCTGCCGAATCATTTGGTATTTTGACGTCACTTCCGATTCATCGCCGTTCAAAAAATGCAATTTTCAATAATTCATAGTTAATTAATCAAGTAATTTAAAAAAAACGAAACATGATTTTCTCATTTCAAAAACTGTCCCCTGTAAGAAAAAAAAAATAAATAAAAAATATGCAAGTTCTCTATTACTGTAATAAAGGAAAGTGCCGGAAGTTATAGAGTGACACTTTAATTTCTCTGTAGATCCAGGTAGTCTATGTCCCAGCGGAAACGCTTGCGCAACGAGGCCAGTCGAAGGAGGAGAGAAATCGTGATCAAAAGCATTTTAGATTCCACCATGATCGTCAACAGGCTGAACAATACGATTCACAAGACACTTCCTCCCCGGAGGAGGTTCCTTACAACACTCGTGGCTCGGTTAATCATCAGAGTAATAGAGAGGAGATGGATTTTCTGAAGGCAGCACGTGACAGAGAGTTGGAGAGGCTGAATGAGCAGAGGAGAGAGATTCAGAAGCAGGCGAAGCTGCAGGCAGCTGCGATGCAGCGGGAGCAGGAGAGGATACGGCAGAGGGAGAGTGAAAAGAAGAGGAAAGAGCTGCTGAAACTGGAGGAAGCGGCTAAGCAGAGGGAGTTGGAGAGGATCAGGGAAGCGAGGGAACGTCAGAGGGCTCGAGAGGAACGGGAGAAGGAAAGGGCAGCAAAAGCTAGGTTAGTTGGTTTTTAATTGCTCAGTTGGTAGAGTGGCAGACTGGTAATCCGAAGGTCCCGGGTTCGAATCCGGCTCGGCTATATCTTTTTTCCCGGATTTTTTCTCTTTGAAAATTTTTGAATGATCGTAATTTGAAAGAGGAAGGTAACCAATGGAATGATGGAGATTCGAGGTCAAATCGAGCTCCGAGTACAGCAGAATCCCTCTATATTTGACTCGTTTATCCGGGAGCACTCTCTATATTTGACACGTTCTTCCGTCCGAAGATGGAGCGAGAATCCCGTCAAATACAAAAAGTTGTCAAATATAGATGAATTACACTGTAGCTCAATTGGTAGAGTAGCGGACCGGTAATTCGAACGTCATAGGTTCAAATCCCATTCGAGCCTGACTTCTTATCTCTAAAAATTGATCTTCTTTTCTTTTCAGACAGGGGGAGATTGATCGACAAGCTGCGCTGGAGCGCCAAAAAAAAGCGGAACAAGAGAAATTAGCGCGGAAAGAGGAGGAGCGTCTAAAGGCAGAAAGGCGAGAAAAAGAAGCGTCCGAATCAATCCAACAAGAATACGTAGGTCACTACCAGCAGCAACTGGAGAGCGGTAAGCAGAAGTCAAGGGCTCGGCCAAAGCCTAGACCCCGTGTGCAGCACAGACCCGAAGAGTCCATTGACCGGTCCCAAGAGACATCAACACCTCCAACACCGAATCAGCCTCCACTAGCCGTCTATATGGGTTCCGACCTGGGAACCGGGGAGATTAAGATCCTCGACATTCTCAGAGTTCTCAGAGACGCCAAAACCATTGCTGTGGTTGACCAGTTGACCCCGGACGCTCCCAAAGTCTTCGTCGGACCTTCGAACCTCGAAACCCCCCCGGGTTACGCCAAATTCGACCTCCCCTATCTCTCCTCTCTAGACACCAACAGAGTGGAACGAAGAGTCGACAAGCTCCCGTTCTTTGTCGCCCCCTTGAGCTTCAACCCTCCTCCCGGCTACTCCAAAATTCCGTTCCCCGCGCCTCACATCGGCTCTGTCATCGTGAACCTCGAGAACCCAGGAAACACCGGAAAACCGAACCCCCAACCCTTGATTGAACCAAACTCCTTCAGCTCCTCCCACCGAGACTCAACCTATCAACCCTCCTACCAATCAACCACCCCAAGCTATTCAACCCCTACCTATTCAACCTATCCTCAAGAGCTCGTGACGCAGTATCCCACCTCCAACTTCGCTCCAACTTCAACAGAAAGGATCAGATATCGACAGCCTCAGTACCAGTCAAACGTCCATCACCTCGACCATCAAGAAAACGTTTCCCTGTCCCCATACAAAGAAGAGATCATCAACCCCCCTTCTTCCGCAAGACCGCATCGACCAGATTACCCCGAGGAGGACATTTCTGAAGTGACTCCTAGCGTCACTTATAGGAAGCCAACAGTCGTATCCTCGTTCAGCTACGAGCAGGATCCGGTTTCGACGACCCCGACCTATCAGGACAGTTACGTTCACACCAGGGTTCAACCAAACAGCAATCAGGACCTGACGTCGCAATTGGCGCAGATCAATCAGCACGACTATTCGCAGCATCGGCATGCTGATCAGGCTGAGTATCAACATCCGGGTCAGTCGGGGTCATCGTTCAATCACGGAGGAAAACATGCTGATCAGGTTGAGTATCAGCATCAAGGCACGTCGGGGTCATCGTTCAATCATGGACAGAAACATGTCGATCAGGTTGAGTACCAGCATCCAGGCTCGTCGGGGTCATCGTTCAATCATGGACAGAAACAGGTTGATCAGGATGAGTATCAACATCAGGGTCAGTCGGGGTCATCGTTGCATCATGGAGGGAAGCACGCTGAGTATCAGCACTCGGTCCAGTCGGGGTCATCATTACATCATGGTGGAAATCATCAGAGCGGAGAATCGGTCGGATCCAGTCTTCCGGGTTATGAGCAAGGAGGCGCATTGTCTGGCCAATACAATCTTCCAGCTGAGCTGCCACCCATTCATCCACAACTACCGGGTTTAGTGAATTCCTTGATCGATAACAAGGAAGAGAGAACTGCGGTAACAACAACAAGCACCACTCCAATTCCAACGACAACACAAGCCACAACTACTCACAGAACTCGCAGCAAACATAGGTAAGTAGCGCGTGAGTAGTGGGTGGGTAAATATCAATTTGGAAATAAATGTTTGGTTTCTGTTGATAGGGGGAGGGTTACGGCACGTCCAATTACCACAACCACAGCTGCTGTTAGGGAATCGAGCAGAGGTGCAGAGAAACGAAGACCCGCGCATCGATCGAGATCGAGGTATACTACTACTACGGAGGAGTACAGGGAGAGGGATGAGGGGAGTAGGAAGGCACCGGAGACAACAACCAAGTATAGTGAGGGATACAGACGAAATACTGCCAAGGGGCAGAAGGTGAAGAGCCGGACTAGTGAACGACCATATGAATCGTCTGTAAGTAAATTTTATCATTATTATTATTTTTTTAGTAAATTTATTTGAGAACTGTTTTTTTTTTAATATTTCGAAAACTAAGTGAGATAGAGCTCTGGAAATTCTATATAAAAAAGGATATTAGGGTAAAATCGCCCTATCTCGCTTAGTTTTCTAGACTTTCTCAAATACTCCCGGGGGAAAATGTTTAGATCTGATCAGATCAAATTAGATCTGAGCACATCTAATCAAATCTGAGCAGATCTAATCAGATCTACTTAGATCTAAATAGATCTAGTCAGGCATAAATCTGATCAGATCTATTTAGATCTAGTCAGGCATAAATCTGATCAGATCTATTTAGATCTAGTCAGGCATAGATCTGATTACATCTGATCAGATCTAGTTAGATCTGATTAGATCTAGTTAGATCTGATTAGATCTAGTTAGATCTGATTAGATCTAGTTAGATCTGATTAGATCTAGTTAGATCTGATTAGATCTAGTTAGATCTAGTTAGCTCTGATTAGATCTAGTTAGATCTGATTAGATGTAGTTAGATCTGATTAGATGCAGTTAGATCTGATTAGATGTAGTTAGATCTGATTAGATGTAGTTAGATCTGATTAAATGTAGTTAGCTCTGATTAGATGTAATTAGGCCTGGTTAGATGTAGTAAGGCCTGATTAGATGTAGTTAGATCTGATTAGATGTAGTTAGATCTGATTAGATGCAGTAGGGTCTGATTAGATGTAGTTAGATCTGATTAGATGTAGTTAGATCTGATTAGATGTAGTTAGATCTGATTAGATGTAGTTAGGCCTGGTTAGATGTAGTTAGATCTGATTAGATGTAGTTAGGTCTGATTAGATGTAGTTAGATCTGATTAGATGTAGTTAGATCTGATTAGATGTAGTTAGATCTGATTAGATGTAGTTAGATCTGATTAGATGTAGTTAGATCTGATTAGATGTAGTTAGATCTGATTAGATGTAGTTAGATCTGATTAGATCTAGTTAGATCTGCCAAAAATTAGGGTTGCCAAAAAAAAGACTGTCAAAAAAAAAGAAAAATCGTTAAAATAAATTTTAAAAATTGAAAAAAAATCCCAATTAAATTGAAAAAACTTGATTTTCAGACTGCCAATCAAATTCAGAGTGTCCAGTCCCACGAGACAGCATCAGACGAAGCCCATCCTCCAGTAGACCTCTACTCCCCCCAAAATTCCCAGATTTCCAACGAGAACCAGGGAAATTACGGTCAATATGAGAATTCTGAGGATTCAACGAGTTCTTTCTCTCCAGAAATTGATTACTCGAAGACGCAGAATTATCCGCATCCAGTTCCACAGCATCGTGAGCACAGGCCTCTTATTGATGACACTGGAATCCCACAGCAGCACTTCCAAAACAGGAATCAGGCACCCATTGGATATCAAGCGGGTCTAATTGAGCAAAATGAGCAGTACAATTATCCAATTCACAATCACAATAAAGAAGACAAGTCGAGTCTGAGAGGTTCATTACCTTCTAATGAATACTATTACACTGAGAGTAACGAGGGGCTGGAGGCGCCAGGACGACAGGATGAAAATCCAACGGAATCGCCGGTTTACACTCAAATTTTGGAGTACAGACCTGGAAGTCAGCCTGATAGCAGTCAGCAAGGACAATCGAACGAATATAGTCAGACTAGTCAGTACTCGGGGGAAAGAAGCAGCAGTGCGAGTATCGAGGATAGTGATAGATATAGTCATTACTCTTCTCAAGAACCTATTGAGGTATGCATTTGATTCATCATTAAAAAGATATTTTTTTGTTTAATTTCAATTTTTTTTTAATATTGAAAGTTTTTCCATTAATTCAGATTTTTTTCAGAATATCTCGGATTTCAAATTAAATTAATAATTCTCGTAAATTTTCAGCAAACAACCGAGCCCATCCAGACAACAACAACCGAGCCTCCCCAGATAATCCGTCAACGCGTCCGCGGTCGCCTCAGCAGTCGCACACGTCCCGACTCCACCATCCAAACAAATCCGCGAGGATCCCAAGACGATTTCGTCCAGTTCAGTCCCATAAGCAAGCCGGCCTCCCGCGTCCCTTCATCTCGTCCCCGCGACTCCTCCCGAGGCCGGTCCAAGCCTCAGAACCGTCCTTACCAGAATCAGGCACAGGCACAGGTCCAAAGCGAGGGTAACGAATACGTCCGCATCCAGTCTTCAAACCGTCAAAATTACCCGAAAACCATTGTCCAAGCAGCTGCCCGAGTCTCGACCACGCCTGCGCCAATGCTGGCAACGACAACTGAGGAATCTGCACTTCACGGTGGATCTGACGACTACGGATTCATCCGGCCCCCCAATTTTAATCAGCCTCAGCATCAAATCAGCAGCAAATTCCGAGCTCCCGAGTCGCAAGTTCAGCTGCAAAATATCGCACCAACCGATGAAACTGCGGAGGACTCGAGTCCGAGTCTTGCTCAAGTCCCGAAACACCGGCAAAAGTACCAGTCTCCGAACAGACCTCGACCAGACATCAAATCAACGGCAACAGCACCGGTTGTAACAACAACACCGGCGTTGGATGGATTTACTAATAAGCCGAGGATTCGTAATGAAGAGCCGAAAAATCGCATCCGGGGGAAAAGCCGCAGACCCGGAAGTCGAAGACGGCCAGCAACGACCAGTACTAGTACCACTACGGAGTATGTACTGGACGGAAACAATAATTTGCCGCTTGATGAGAATTATCCGAGGCTAATTAGCCGGACGGAAAGCTCGGTGGAGAGACAGGGATATGAGAGCTATGAGGGATTACCTCATGCATCACAGGAAACTGCTACTAGTCGAGTTGATTACTCGGGAGAAAATGTAAGTTCTTGAGGAGGTGTAATGAGTTTTTGTTTGGATTATTATTGAGTAGGAACCTTAGTCGGTTATTTAGATTCATTTGTACATTGGCATATGTTCATAGCGAGGGGTTACTCACTCAAGGATTGAGTGACACCATGACTTCAAAATTAAGTTGACTTCACGTGAATTCAGTGTCTGATTTCAATGGCTTCAGAAAAATGTGATTTCAATGACTTCAAGCGCTGATTAACGTGACTTCATGACTGCAATTGATTGCCAATGACTTCATCAATTTGTAGTCAGTGACTTCAAATAGAATGAAGTCATTGAAATCACAATAAATAAAATTTTACGAATAAAAGAGGGTGGGGGAAAAACGGGTTTTTATCATATTGAAACAAAAACTTTTTATATAAATTGACACATTACAATATTTAGATGTTTTTCATTGGAAATATTTTTTAACAGCCTTAAAAATATTATTAGGTAGTTTTAAATCCCCACTCTCAGTTATCTCAGGAGGGGAAATAATTTTTCGATACTGTTCAATATCGATGTACCCATGTACATTCATTGGCTCTAATTTCAAACAATTTGTACTTTTATCTAAAATATAACAGTGGCAAAGAACACTCATTTTAGTGACTTCAATTGATTTCAAGTGACTTCAGTGATTTCAGAATTGATTTCAAAAGAATGGAATCATTTGACTTCAGTGATTTCAAAAAGTTAAAGTCATCTGACTTCAGTGACTTCACGGATTTCAATGACTTCACTTGATTTCAAGTTGACTTCATCGCCCCTCGGTTTATAGCGTAATATTGCTTGATTTAAGAATTTTTGGGAGGTACAATCGGAAAAAAGTTAAATTTTCGTATAAAATCGTTAAAAACAATTTATACAAGATGAAATTGTCAAATGTGATTCAACGAATCTGTGAAGAGTGTAATGAGGAATAAAATAAGCCATAGAAACAAAAAATTGATTGAAAATTGAAAAATTTTCATCATTTTTTTACATTTTTTCAAGAATTAAAAGTATGTGAAAAATAATGAAAATTTGTTTGATTTTCAATTGATTCTTTGTTTCTATGGCTTATTTTATTCATAATTACAATCTTCACAGATTCACTGAATCACATTTGACAATTTCATCTTGTATAAATTGTTATTCAACGATTTTATACAAAAATTTCACTTTTTTCTGATTGTACCTCCTAATCATCCTTAATGAATTTATAGACTTTTTTTTTTCGTTGATTGAGTGACATGCGGTTTTCTTGAGTACTTGAGTTTCTTTTTACTGGTTTACATAATGATGATGATTCCTGTTTTTATGGGGGTTTTTTATGTGGGAGGCGAAAGTGAGAGTTTGGGGGGATGGCAGGGGGAGGGGGTAGGTGGATAATTACTGTTATGAGAAGGAGGCGATAAAAAAAAGGAAGGAAAAAGGCAAATATTAGTGACTTAGAAAAGGAAAGCGCTATTTTCTTAAACATTTTTTTAAAGAATATCTCGGATACTAAGTGAGACAGCGAAATATTTGTAGAGACCTTTTTTGTAGTTCTTGAAATTTTCTACAAGAAAGGTCTCTACAAAAATGGCGCTATCTCGCTTATTTTCCGAAAGCCTGTTTCATTTTTAGTCTAATATTTTTACGACTATGAAATTTTCAGATAAATCGATTTTATTCAATTATCTAAATCTTCTCGGAAACTAAGCGAGATAGCGAAATTTTTGCAGATACCTTTTTTGTAGCTCTTAAAATTCTCTAAAAGAAAGGTGTCTACGAAAATTGCGCTATCTCGCTTATTTTCCGAGAGCCTGTTTGATGTTTCAGGCATTTTCCAAATTTTCCACAAAATATGAAATTTTTCTATAAAACAGTTTTACTGTAATTGAGACTTTTCAAGTATCTTCTATCAGAAAAATTACAATCGAAAATTCTGATGATTACATAGCTTCCAAAGCAAAAAAAAATAATAACAATCAATTCTTTTTCCCTAGTATCCTCCCGATTTCCTCATAAACTTCGGTGGAAATTCGGGAGCAGACGAGCAACAGGACCAGAGTCAAACGGCAAGTGCTCCCAGGAGACAGATGCATCGTCACGCCTCTACATCTGGACGATTGAGGACGTATTCTCATCAAGCAGCAGCACCCGAGCGTGACATATACGGTGCAGAAAGCCAGTGGTCAACGAAACTCTCGCAGTCCTCATTCCAGCCGAGTTCAAATCAACTGAATCGCGACGACAATAAAACAACGGATAAACCGCTAGAAACAAGCGAAGAAGTCCCGGAAATCATCACTGCCCAACCAGAACAGGCATTCGTCACTGTTTTAGTCACTTCTGATGATAAATTCAATGAAACGAAGAAGGAAATTAATTCGGAAGAAGTCTCAATGGAGACTGCGTCTGAATTTGGACAGAAAATGTCGGCGGAGGTGTCAACTAATAGTTCGGAAGCTGTGGATGGACCACAAGTACTTCAACGAAGGGTATATATATATATAGATATATTAATTAAATTAATTAAATTTTTAAAAGGCAGATTATTCAGATTTCTTGGGAATATCTCAGAAACTAATGGAGATACGCCCTTTTAACCAAAAATGATTGAAAATAATTTTGAAGTCAATTTTTCTCGTATTTCTCTTGAAATTCTTGACATAAAAAAATTAGGGCAAAAAGGGCGTATCTCCATAATTTTTCAAAATATTAAAGAAAAAATTGTGAAAAATCTCTCAAATTAATTCTATTTTTTTTGCAGCCCGGTGGAAGAAGACGTCGTGTCCGTGTCCGCATACGTCCAGCCTCTTCCCGCGAGGACTTCGTGACGTCAGAGAGCCAGCACATAAATTCAGCCGTCAATAACCTAGTCCAAGAAGCTACGAAGCCCGATCGTTCCACGGAGACTCACCGATTTACGTCTACAACCCAAGAGACCACTGAGATCCCAACGACCCTATCAACAGATGCACCAAATACTGAGGAGCCAATAGAATTCGACGTGACAACTATCAGTTACACAGAGCTCCCCTGGGAGACGAACTCATCAGACTCTACTACCCACTCCATGAATAACGAGGAAATCGTTGGAGTGACGAGTGTGAACGACTTGACGACTGAAAAATCGGGGGAAGAGGTGGAAACGACGTTGAGCGTCAGATCGACGGAGGCACCTCTTATGACGACGATGACGGTTCCAAGAAAATCCTGGGACTCGACGAAGGGCTACGCTGATTGGTTCGTTAAAAAACAGCAGAACGTCTTTACTCATGAGGATCTGAGTCAAGAGATTGGCGGCCATCTTGAAAAAAGTGGCGGCCATCTTGACGGGAGTGGCAGCCATTTTGAAACGAGTGGCAGCCATCCTGAAGAGAATGGCAGCCATTTTGTGAAGAACGGCAGCCATTTTGAGAAGAGTGGCGGCCATCTTGAAAAGAACGGCAGCCATCTTGACGTAAATGGCGGCCATTTTGAGAAGAACGGCGACCATCTTGAGAAGAGTGGCGACCATTTTGAAGCGACCGGCAGCCATTTCGTTAACGTTGGCGGCCATCTTGATGACGTTAACGGCCATCTTGACGACGTTAACGGCCATCTTGACGACTCCGTCAGGCACCCAAAGAATCACAGGAGCGAGTGGAGCGAAGTGCGTTATCCCGACGATAAAACGAATTTCTACGGAAATTCTCACGTCACTATGACGTCACAGCTTCCGGGGCTCGTCACGAAAGCCGTTGGAGATTCCAGCGTCAAGACGCTTTCGGATTACGTCCAAGCGATTTTCGACACTATGAAAAGTGCGGAGGGAGAGAGAGCTATTGCGGAAAATGCCCCGGACTTGTGGCAAGACGAGGCGAAGCCCAGGACGTCGACGGAGGTCTACAATTTTCCAACGGATTTGTCGACGATAATGGGATTTCGAGAAACGGCAGATTCTGGGGATAAAAATGAGATTGAGGGAGTGACGACGGAGAGTGATAGGCCTGACGAGGTTCCGACGACTATTCAGGTGCCCGTGACGTCTGACGTCTCGACGACGAGTGGAGACTTGGCGAAAGTGGAGGGGATAACGGAAATTGACGGGAAAAACGCGAGTTTGACGGTGGAAGCTGGGAAAACGAAGTTGGGCGCCATTTTGAGGACCTCGACGACGACTAAGGTCTCGCACATGACGGAGATCTGCTACAGGGGACGGTGCGTCATGACGAAACCAAGGAAAGACTCGAGCGAAATAAGATGAAGGCGATTTTTAACGAGAAATTATGATTATTATTTTTTTAAATTAATTTAAGTGGAAAATTTGGAAGTGAGGAAAATTTTTTGGAAATATCTCGGAAAATAAGGGAGATAGAGCGGTTTTGCCTGAGAACAGTTTTGTAGAGAATTTCGAGGGCTACAAAAAAGGATTCTAGTAAAATCGCTCTATCTCGCTTAATTTCCGTGATATTCTCAAAAAACTAATAAATTCATCGAAAAAATCGAAAATCCGATTTTTTCTATCGTTTTTTAAAAAAATATCTCCATAACTTTCCGAGATATCTTTGAAAAAAATCGGCAAAAAAATCGATTTTATCTCTTCTCTACTGAATTATTTACAAAATTTAATTCGATTAGAAATTTTTTTAATTTAAAAATTTAATTAAAAAAAATATTTAAAAAAATGATGAAAATTGGAATTTGACCTGAATGCCGAAACTCAAGCAAATCGATTTTCGCTCAATTCTCTACTGTCCACGTGTTAACGTTTTGAGCTCTAAATTATTCGTACTAACTACCTTATAATTACGTTCATACTCATGTACAACTCGTGTCCCCCAAGTTACACATTACCAGCGATAAAGAAATGAAAAAATAATTGAAGGAGTTTGTGCACAAATTTTGTGCATAAAATTGTATAATCGTTTATTGTAAAATGTATTTATAATTTAAATTAAAAAATGATACTCGAATTATTTTGGGGATTTGTATTCGCTGAAGTGATTCGAGGTGAAAATGAATTCTGAATAAAAAGAAAATGATGATAATTAAGCGTTTTATTATTTTTTTAACATTAATTTGTCGAATTATGATTGATCTGATTTTTTTTCGGAGTGAAGGGGTTCTCGGAAAAATCTGAAAAAATTCAGGTATGATGGAAACATTATAGATCATCTTCTTGAATTTTTTCAAATTTTTTAGAAAAGATCTTCAATCTGAAGAAAATCACTAGAATGCGAAATTCATTGAATTCCCCTTTTTCATCATTTTATGATCTGAAAAATTCAGTTTTTTTTGGGGGTTGGGAAAGCCTTCTTGAAAAATCTGAAAAAATTCAGGTATGCTGGAGACATGCCACAGCTTGTGCCTGAATTTTTTTAGATTTTTTTGAGAAAATTTTCACTTGGAGAAAAATCATTAAAAATAAAAAATCATTGAATTTTTGCTTTTTATCATTTTATCATTTAAAAAATTCAGGCTTTTTTGAGAATAGAACAGCTCTACTGAAAAATTTGAAAAAATTCAGGTATAATGGAGACATGATGGAGCATCTTCCTGAATTTTTTCAGATTTTTTAGACAAGATCTTCACACCGAAAAAAAAGAATTAAATACCAAAATTCGTTGGATTTCCATTTTTTAAAATAATTTCATCATCCAAAAAATTTATCAGGTTTTTTTTCACATGGAAGAACATTCTCGAAAAATCTGAGAAAATTCAGGTACAATGGAAACATAATAGCCCAATTTCCTGAATTTTTTCAGATTTTTCGGACAAGATCTTCCCCTTGAAAAAAATCATTAACTACAAAAAAATTAATAAAATTTCCTCCTTTCAAAATTTCATTATTCAAAAAAATCAGGTTTATTTTTTAATTAATAATTAATGTCTCAAAATTGAAAGTTCATAATCAGATCTAAAAAGAAAATTTCCAAAAAAGCCTCTTATGCAATTCCTTATCCTCAAGTTCAAGGAAATTTAAATTAAAGAGAAATCCTCTTTTCTCTCCAACACAATCTAAAATCTTTCCAATGAGCTATATATATTCTGCCAATGCTCTTATCGATGAAAACTGTTGGATCTATAAATAGAAAAAGAAATTCGTTGTGTGCTGCATGTTAAGGGCATTCATGGCGGACATTTGTGTGCGATCGATGTGTATTCACCCCCCTCCCCCCTCCTTCCCCCTAACCCACCCCCTCATCTCGAAATTCTGTTTAGATACATGTAGCAAATGGAAGATAATGTATTTACCAATAACCGGCCTCAGTTAAAAAAAAAGCCTCGAGAAAACAGGGAGAAATTATCGTAAATATTGCCATGAAATGCAGCGATTTACGAGCTTTTTTGACCAGTTATTTCCGGAAAATAATGATAAAAATGAGGAAAATAAATAGTTGAATTTTTGGGTAAAATCGTTAATAATAATTTATAAAAGATGAAATTCTCGAATCTGATTCAGCGAACCTGTACATTCACAATACTTGAAGACAAAAGTTTTTTTTTATAAACCAAATCATTTTTCATATAAAATTTTTGATAATTATTGCAATTTAATTGTCATTAATTATATCCTTCTGAAATTAGTTATTATTTGAGGGATTATTTATTTATCAATATACATCCATTTCTTTTCCATAAAACCAAGTGAAAAGTGTATGAATCAAAAACAACTATGAATCAAATGTTAATTCATTCTTTAGTGCAGTCTTATATATAATACTTGAATATTATCTATTTGATTCAAATTTTATCTCTTACAAACGATTTTATAATTACCACAATTCAAGTCTCGTGAATTAATTCCTATTAATAAAAAATTAATTATAATATAATTTATTGAATTATTGTAAAGAATGTAATGAGGAATGAAATAAGCCGGAGAAACAAAAAATTAATTGAAAATAGAAAAATTTTCATTATTTTTTACATTTCTTTGAATCTTGAAAAATTTGAAAAAATGTAAAAAATAATGAAAATTTTTCAATTTTCGATTAATTTTTTGTTTCTAAGGCTTATTTTATTCGTCATTACATTCTTTACAGATTCACTGAATCATATTTGAGAATTTCATCTTGTATAAATTGTTATTAACAATTTTATACAAAAATTGATGACCATTAAAAAAATTAAAATGGAAAAAAAAAAACAAATCAGTTTCGGAATATTCTGAAAATTTGATTATTTGAAGGGGCAAAATGGGATAAAGGGATAAATTCATCCCATTTTGCCCCTCCCTCAATTTCCTTAATTTTCAGTGAAAATTAAATTTTTTTTGAGTAATTGAAAAAACGAATTTTTCTATGTTTTGAAAATTCAGTAGAAAAAGAAGAAAAAAGTCAGACACATTTTTACCGATTGTTTTTTGAGAGAATATCTCGGAAACTAAGCGAGATAGCGCGATTTTGCAAGAATTCTTCTTTGTTACTCTTAAAATTTTCTACAAAAAAGAATTCTATCAAAATCGCGCTATCTCGCTTAGTTTCCGAGATATTCTTTGAATAGAAAATTATCAATATTTTTTCACAATTGAGGCAAAAGTCGATTTTTTCGTCTTTTCTTCAAAATATCTCAGAAACTGAGCGAGATAGAGCAATCCCCCCTCCCCCATGGTCTCATGGTAACCCTCAAAATTCTGAACAAAACCACTTCATTCTAAAACCGTCCTGTCTCCCTTACTTTCACAGATATTCCCCAAACCCCCCCCCCCCCCAAAAAAAAATCCGCCACATCCCCCCTTTCACCCAAAAACCGTCTCACTTTACTCCCAGCTCCATTTCACCGCCTCCCCCCCCCTTCTGCCTCCTCAACCGCAATCGCGCATGTGTCCAGAAAACTCCAGATGGCGCCACTAGAACCAACGAAAAACCTTTTACCACGAACATTTTCCTCCCCCCCCCCCCCCCCTCCAACCACCCCCTCCTCCCTCCCCTCATTTCAGTAGTAGGGGAAAGAAATGCTAAAAGCACAGACAGAGAAGGTAGGTGTTTTCATACTAACATTCACCCTCCCCCCCTCCCCATCCACCCGCTCCCCCCTCCCTCCTCCCACTACCGCCCCTCATCTCACTAGTAGAGGAAACAAATGGTAAAAGCACAGAGAGGGTAGGCGTTTTGCCGCTAACATTCACTCCCCCCTCCCCCCTTCTTCCCTGCCACCCCCACCCCCACCTTCCAACCACCCCCTCCTCCCTCCCCTCATTTCAGTAGTAGGGGAAACAAATACTGAAAGCACAGAGAGGGTAGGCGTTTTGCCTCTAACATTCACCCCTCCCCCCTCCCTGCCATCCCCTCCCCCCTCCCACCCTCCTCCCTTCCCTCATTTCACTGGGAGGGGAAACAAATGGTAAAAGCACAGACAGAGGAGTGGAGCGGAGGGGGCGGGGAGGGGTAGGCGTTTTGATGTCGACTGGAACGCCATGCGGGCTTCAGTACAAGTGCAGGGATTGTCCGTGAAAGGGACTAGTGCAAGTTCCTTGCCCAATAACGGGTTATATCCCATTATGCCAGGCGGCGAGGGGTCAAATTCCCCGTTTAATTTTAATGATATAACAAATAAAAAACCATTGTCAAAATCAATTTTAAGTGATGATAATGATTGTGGTGATATAAAATGTGATGATAATGGTGAAATTGATGGATCGATTAATGTTGTTGATGGTGATGGTGTAAGAAGGAGAAAAGTCATACGTGCTGCTAAAGAAACGCTTGATAAAGGTGAGATTTTTTTTTTTTTTTTTTTTTTTGATGAAAATGAAGAAATTCTGGATTTTTTGTTTTTTTTTTTGGGCGAAAAAAAAAGGCAGAGGGTCTAGGGACTTGGGGCACGTGCTGGGGGGGGGGGGGGGGGGGGGGGTTGAGGGGGATGGATCGTAAAAGCTTGAAATAAAAATGCCAAATGGGTTGCAAGACCTCAGGGTATCAGGCACTTTTGAAGAATATTGAGAGCATCGATCTGCAAACGACACATCTGGTCTGAAGAAAACATTTTGAGGCACTGATAGTCGTAAAAAGAAAGAGACACGTAATCTTGGAGGTATTGAATTGGGTTTTGCATGGGGCCAGGACTACTGTAGAAATGAGAATAATTTTTTTTTTTTTTTTTTTTTTTTTTTTTTTTTTTAGTGAGGTTTGAGGTTTTGGGCTACTACCGAAAATATACGCGGCCCACTTACGGTGACCGAGTTCGTTCGATAAAGAGAATTGTTAGTGGTGGGCTGGAAAAAAAGGGGATGCGAATTTCCTAAGTTTTTTTCATCGCAGTTTTGTTTAAGTCGATTTGAAAGAATTCCTTTTTTTGGGAAGATCGTTTTTTTGGAGAGATTGATTGATTGATTAACATTTATTGCTGTGCATTATGCTGTCAAAATAAGGAGATTAACAAAAATCATAGCAAACAATAGATTTAAAAAAAAAAGAAATCGTAGCTTGAAGAGTTGAAAAGTAAGTGTTATAGCGTGGCCTCAACTGGCCAAAGCCAGCTACGCCGTTCATGATTTTGCAAAGTGCCTTAGAGAAACTAGAATACATCTATTAATCAGTAACAAAGTTACCGAAAGAGAAGGGGAGGGGGAGGGAGGAGAAAAGCTGAAAAAAGGAGCACGAATTTTTATGTTTTTTTTGGTATCGCAGCTTCTCTGAGTCAATTTTGAGGAAGATCTTTTTTTCAAAGGGTTTATTTATGAATTTTGGGGAGGGGGGGGGGGGGAGGTGAAGAAGGGGGAGGCTGCAAAAAGGGGATACGAATTTCCATGTTTTTTTTTGTATCGCAGCTTCACTAAGTCAATTTCGAGAAATGTCTTTTTTTCAAAGAGTTTATTTATTCATTTTGTTTGGAGGGGGGGGGGGGGGTGAAAAGGCCAAAAAAGGGGGGAGAAAGTTTCATATTTTTTTTGCATCGAAGTTTTTTTTAGTTAATTTTGGGTAAATTCCTTTTTTTTGAGAGGGTTTTTTTTGGAGGAGGAAGGAATTAATCTTGGATTTTTGGCGTGAAAAAAGGGAAATTTATTGTTGTTTTTTTCTTGTATTTCAGCCTCGAGGCTTTTGAGACGAAAAATACCATGCACAGGTCATCTGATGACCCCCCGCCGCCTCTGGATCCAAAAGGTTCCAACTCAAGTAAGTGTTGCAGTGAAAAGGAAAGGAGGAGGGAATGCGTAATTTACGAAGTCAAGAAGAAAAACGGGATAGGACGATTTTTTTAAAGAATATCTCGGTAAATAAGGGATATTGCACGTTTTTGGAGGAATGCTTTTTTTTAGCTCTTGAAATTCTCTACAAAAAAGAAGTCAAGCAAAATTGCTCTATCTCGCTTAGTTTCCGAGATATTCTTTAATAAAAACAATAATCAATAATTTTTAAAATTAAAGTAAAATTAATAAATTTTTTTCGTTTTTTTTTTTCTTCAAATATCTCTGAAACTTATCGAGATAGAACCATTTTGCTATAATCCATTTTTGTAGCTCTGAAAATTTCACATGAAAAACAGATTGAGGCAAAAAAGGGCGTATCTCCATTATTTTCAGGGATATTTCATTGAAATCGCAATAATAAGTCGATTTCTCCTGTTTTATCGCTTGACTAAAATTAATTATAGATGAGAGGATCTGCCCTTCTGTTCACTATAATTAATTGTATTCTCTCTCTAATTAAACGATGGAAGTATGACTTATTACTCAATTATAATTCAACTGGGACATTGCACGCGCTCTCGGTGTCACGACGCATCAAAACATTAATTACGCTCTGAAAACTCCGAATTTTCGTGTTTCCACGAGCAAACGAACGGTGAAACGCTGAATACTTATGCATTTTAATTAAAAATAACAATCATGACTATAATGATAATTTACAATATGCTTTCGAATGAAAGTGATACAACTTTTTTCAAATCATCATCAAAATATCAAATTTTGAAGAAATTCATCAAAACGCGAATAACTCGAGAACTAATCATGCAAATGAGCTGAAAAAATTCACCAACAATGCATTTTTTTGTCATTTTTTTGAGAATATCTCGGAAAATAAGAGAGATAGAGCGTTTTTTTATTCAATCTCTTTTTGAAGCGTTTGAAATAACAGAAAAAACAGAGGTTTTGTGAGTTTGTTTGAATTTATTATCTTCCAGAATTTCTCCCAGAAAGGCAGCTCTTCAAAAAAATCTGAAAAAATTCACCAACAATGTAGACATGCCAGAGCATCTCTTCAAATTTTTTCAGATTTTTTCATAGAGTCCTTCGCTCCGAAAAAAAATCCTTGTACATTTTTCAAAAATTTCTCTTTATTAAATTCATTTTATCCCAGTATTTTTTCCAGAGACAAGTTCATCCAGAAAAAATCTGAAAAAATTCAACAATAATGCAGACATATTGTGGTATTTTCTCAATTTTTTTCCAGATTTTTCTTGATCACATGCATGAGATAGAGAGAGAGAGAGGCAAATAGTTACGATTACCTTCTAATTAAAATTTCTCAATAACTATACGGTGAATTGAATATTTTTTTCTTCTATTATTTAGTTAGAATGCTGTTCTTTTCGCCAATAGTTTTTAAATAATGGGTCAACCATGTGGTTCTTTAGTAATTTCGTTATTTCCGTCCGATTTAGGGCGTTTCATCCCCACCACTGCTATTTCCAGTGACTTTGATAATTCATATCTCATAAACTGGACGGTCAAAAATTACGAAAAAATTCAGAAAAATGTAAAAAAACATCATCTTCGATACGCCATCAAAAAAATAAGGGTTTAACTGTACTCAAGTTTCCAGGGATACTACCTTAAATTCAAGTTATTTACGAGTTTACGCTTTTAATTAATTTACACTGAATTATTCTCACGTCCAACACTAATGTGACACATTCGAGCTACTCGCCATGAATTAAACATAAATCGACTAAGCATCAACCGAAATTTGTGGACCTGGCATACTGCCTCGCGTCAATTATGCTCATAATAAAAGCACTCGAGGCTCCAAACACTCCTGAATACACAATATTACCTATTCTCCATTCGCGACTTTCCCCCAACAAAATTCTCTAAATTCTTAATTAAAAAAGTTCTCATTAAACAAAAAAAATGAAAAAAAAAAAGACTTCATTTTTTTTTAAATACTCTTTTTTACTGAATATCTTGGAAACTAATGGAGATACGCCCTTTTTGCTTAAATCTCATCTTTTAGCTCTTGAAATTCTCTACAAAACAGAGTTCTTGCAGAATCGCTCTATCTCGCTTAATTTCCGAGATATTAAAAAAAAACAATGAAAACCCAGTTTTTTCAGCTTTTCTCTCAAATATCTCGGAAACTAAGCGAGATAGAGCAATTTTTATAGAGACACTTTTTATAGCTCTTAAAATTTTCTACAAAAAAGGTCTCTTCAAAAATTTCCCTATCTCGTTTAGTTTTCAAGATATTTCTGAAAAAGTGTAACGATGATTATGCTCTTAATAAAAGCACAAAATAAAAAAAAAATTGAAAATGGAAAAATCCAGAAGCTAGTGAATACACAATATTTGCTCTAGTTCACTTCATTTGCGTTATCACTGGCTACCAGCTACCAGAATTGTCATTTTTATCGTCATATTTTTCCTCATTTTCTCTCACTAATGCACAGAATTTCGTCGCGATGAATAAATCATACAGTTTTTCATTGTTCACGTGGTGTTATAAAATGCAATGAGTCCATGAAATATTTCTCCTGAGATTTCAAATGAGTTGAGTTCTCCCAGATGCTTTTAAAGATTTTTCATAAATTATTCGAGAGACGATAAACCTGTAGAAAATTTTTATTTTTCATTTTTTTTTAAATCATTTTAAATTTTTTAACATTTTTTTTCATTTTTTCTTTTTTAAAATTATTTAAAAAATTTTATTTCACATTTTTATGTGGAATTAAATGAATGAATGAATAAATAAATAAATAAATTTTTTTGAGAGAAGGAAAAATTTCAAAAAAAATTTTTTTCTCATTTTCCTTTTTTTTTTCTCATTTTTATGTAGAAAAAAATGACTTAGGATTTTTTTGAGAGGGAAGGACTTTTCAAAAAAATTTGAAAAAATTCTACAATAAGTGAGACATGATCGACCATTTTCTCGATTTTTTTCAGATTTTTTGTTCCACTCCTTAACTCTAAAAAAAAATTCCTGAATTATAAATATTGATTTTTCGTGGAATTGCGTAAAATTATTAATTAAATTTTCAAATGCTCCCCTTTAATCATCACCTTTAGTGTCAATCCACAAAATAAATAAATAAATATTGCAGTGGAGGCGAGAATCGCCTCCATCAAATATTCATTTGACCTTTCATGAATGAGGGCGAGCACTTATAGCCAAAGAACTTTTATATTTTACGTATTTCTGCTGATAAATCAGAGGGAAAATTTATTTTTCTTTGAGTTCAGGATTTTTTTTTTATTTTGATTGACGTAGAGGATATTGAGGTTTCTTTGGAGGGGAAGTGGTGATAAATGAACAAAGATTATTTTCTGTCCAACCAACGAAAATTTCGTTTTTTGTCATTTTTTTTCTATTTTTAGGGACAATTTTTCGAAAAATTGTCACTCACTAGAAAAAAATAAGGGAAAATGGGGATTTTGATGAAAGGAGTTGAGATGATTTTTTTTCTGATGATTCCATTGAAAAGCTGAGGAAATTTCCGGTGAAAAACATGTGTCAGAAGTAATTTTTCGAAATTTTTAGAAAATCCGAATTCTTTGGGGCGAAATCGAAGGAGTTCACTCGTCGATTATCGCAAAATTTCAGTTTTTTGGGAATATCTTCGGTTCTATTGGTCGCAGCGTAAAAATTCCAAATGGAGGTGGAAGGTGAGATCATTTCCCATCGATTCATGTGGTTTTGAAGAAAAAAAATCGATTTTCAAGCCACTTTATACTGCAAAAACTGATTTTCGTAAAACTGTCCATAACTCCGTTAAAAATCGATATTTTCTTTCCAAAACCCCATGAATCGATGGCAAATGATCTCACTTTTCACCTCCATTCGGAATTTTCACGCTATGCTCAATAGAACTGGAGAAATCCTCAAAAAACTGAAATTCCACTATTTAGATCATTACATAGCTTCCATTCGGAAACAAAGACTACAAAATTCTTATTAATAATATTTTTACGACTAGGAAATTTTCAGACAAATTTCATCCTATCATCAACATGTTCTCGGAAACTAAGCGAGATAGCGAAATATTTGTAGAGACCTTTATTGTAGCGCTTGAAATTTTCTACAAGAAAGGTCTCCACAAAAATGGCGCTATCTCGCTTATTTTCCGAAAGCCTGTTTCATTTTTAGTCTAATATTTTTACGACTATGAAATTTTCAGATCAATCGATTTTATTCAATTATCTAAATCTTCTCGGAAACTAAGCGAGATAGCGAAATTTTTGTAGATACCTTTTTTGTAGCTCTTAAAATTCTCTAAAAGAAAGGTGTCCACGAAAATTGCGCTATCTCGCTTATTTTCCGAGAGCCTGTTTGATGTTTCAGGCATTTTCCAAATTTTCCACAAAATATGAAATTTTTCGATTAAACCGTTTTGCTGTAATTGAGACTTTTATGCACACACAGACATACACACACACACACACACAGACATGCGCTGAAAATCTCATTTTCTCTCTATTAAGATCATTTTAAGTATCTTCTATTAAAAAAATTACAATTGAAAATTCTGATGATTACATAGCTATTCGGCAGCAAAAACTGATGGAAATCTAGTTTATAGCGTGATTCCACCGCAATTCTTTCTTATATTTCTCCTAATTCCCTAGAAAAAAAACAATCGATTTAACATTTATATCAATATTGTTCCTTCCCCAAAAAAAAAAATTCAAAAACAAAACCACAGCATCATTCTGTGTTATGCATAACTTGGAAATCAGCCAAAATTCTGTAATTTCGTGCCAAAACTCACTTGCCGAATTGAGAATACCATTCTAACCGATAAAGCAAACCTATAAATCCAACATAAACAGAAATATGATAAACTAAATTGACAAAGAAATACATTGTTTCTATACATTTATTGTTGTTAGTCATTGAGGCATTGAGGCATGAATTTACGTTTACATGACTGACAACATTGGTTCATAGAAGACTGACTAGGGTTGGGTGTGGGTGGTACGATCCCCTTTGAGTTCGTCGACTCGGCAATTACTAATCGATCTTTCCCTCTCGGTCATTCTATTCAACTCGTGTCACATACTGACCGTTAACCACTAAATTCATCATTCTCTGGTTATTGAATAGAACGACTACGTGCATCTGCGTAATTTTGGCTCTGAAAAATGAAGAATCACTTCATTTACATGTAATAGCAGCCATTTTGTTTGAACAATTCATGTCTTCATCCAATTTTTGAATTTTTCATTCAAATTTTTTTTTTTAATAAAAAAAAAGGGAATTTTTTTAATAAAAAAAAGGAAATTTTTTTATAAAAAAAGGGAATTTTTTTATTTTTGAGGGGATTTCGGAAACTAAGCGAGATAGAGCGATTTTGTCTCGTTTTTTCGGTAGCTCTTTAAATTCTCTAAAAAAAAGATTTCAAGCAAAATCACTCTATCTCGTTTAGTTTCCGTAAAACTGATGAAAAACTACTTTTTTCCTCTTTTTTCTCAAAAATCTCGGAAACTAAGCGAGATAGCGCGATTTCACTCTAGACCTTCTTGCAGCTCTTCCAATTCCCCCCAAAAAAGGTCTCTACAAAAATTGCTCTATCTCCCTTAATTTCCGAGATATTCTCAAAAAACTCTCATTCCCCAAATAAAACAATATTTGAATTTTTGGCGGGAAAAATTAATGTTTTGATTTGCCACAAGAGGGAAGTCACGTGCAAATGTCCGGGGATGCCCCAGTTTATTTCAAAGAGCGGTGAAATTGTATTTAATGAATCCCATCAAAGCTCACATCATAAAGCCTCTATAAATCAAAGATGAATCCTCTGAATCAGAGGAACCTCAATAAAATTTAGAAGAGGCTCTTCTACTCGTAATCACCAACCGACATGTTGAAATCCAATTAATATGAAATGAAGCTCACTTGGAGAGGGTAATAAATCCTTGATTTTACAGGAGTGCGACGTTGTTATGATGTTTCCAAATGGTGCCAGCGATGAAACATTGATGTGGCTCCTTGGCAGACTGCGGGCTGGTACACCTGGTCTTGTAGTTCACGTACGTCATCATGCCTCTTCGGATAGTTACGGATTCTACCTCACAGCGCCTTTTCCAACGTAATTAATCATTTATATCATGTTCAGTGATGGGTGATTCTCAATCTATTTCATAATGATCAATTCATCAATTTTGCAAAGATCGATTAATCGATTTTATAAAGATCGATTAATCTATTTTGCGAAGATCGATTAATCAATTTTATAAGGATCGATTAATCAATTTTGCAAAAATCGATTAATCGATTTGATAAAAATCGATTAATCAATTTTGCAAAGATCGATCAATCGATCTTATAAAGGTCGATTAATCACTTTTGCAAAGATCCATACATCGATTTTATAAAGATCGATTAATCATTTTTACAAAGATCGATTAGTTGATGTCATAAAAATCAATTAATCGATTTTATAAAGATTGATTAATCGATCTCGCAAAGATCGATTCATCCACCTCACGAAGATCTATAGATCGATCTCACAAAAATCGATTAATCCATCGTATAATTGATATTTTTGAATTCGATTAAACGATATTTTTAAATTCGATTAATCGATATTTTTTAATTCGATTAATCGTTATGTTTGAATTCAATCAATCGATATTTTCGAATTCGATTAATCGATATCTTCGAAATCGACTAATCGATATTTTTAAATTCGATTGATCGATATTTTCAGAAGTCGATTGATCGATATTTTTAAATGTCGATTAATCAACTTTCTCATTTCGATTTTTCTAAAAATCGATTTTCCAAACATCAGATTTTCTAAAGATCGATTCTTCGAGAATCGATTATTTTCGAAAATCGCCTATCACTACTCATGTCTCTTCATCATCTCCACCATCTCCATCACTCTGCCTCCTTTTTCCCCCCTTTTTCCAGACTCCTCAAAGCGGCTGAAGAAATGCACCTCCCCAAGACCCTGCGTCAAGAGTACGGTGGTGGATTGAAGGAGTTCGTGTGCTCAGAAACCAGTTGCTTCGAGGGCAGTGATGATGAGACGCAATTCTTCACAACTCAGGAACGTCAGTCACTAGTATTACATTTGCTCCATACATTAAGAGCAGGTCAGCAGGATCTCAAAAGTCTTCCAGGTATCAAATTGGTGGAGGGTCAGGCCATCATCCCCAAGTGCATTTCAGCTGGTGTCATTACCCAAGTGAGTGAATCGAATTAACCTACTTTATGTTATTTTCAAAAAATCACGAAAAATTTGGACTCTCACTCCGTTTTTGGAAAATATCTAGTAAAACATGATGCCAATGGGATGATCGGGAAAAATGAGCTGGAAACGAGTATAATGAAGGCTAGGGTCAGACCAATTGTTCAGGGGTTAATTCAGCAATTAATCATTATTAATTACATTAATCATTAACGATCTGGGAAAGTTTCGGTCCGATTCCCACCTTCATTATAGTCATTTCCAGTTCATTTTTCCCGATCTTTTCGATGAGGATAGAGTCTTGTGAATATCTCGGAAACTAAGCGAGATAGAGCGCAAAGGATGAGGACGGAGAGGACGTATCTTACTTAGTTTATGAGGAATATCTTGGAAAAGTGATGCCAATGGGATGATCGCGAAAAATGAGCTGGAAACGAGTATAATGAAGGGTAGAGTCAGACCAATTGCGCGAGGGGTTAATTGAGCAATTAATTATTATTAATTGCATTAACCTTCAACGATCTGGAGAAGTTTTGGTCCGATTCCTACCTTCATTATAGTCATTTCTAGCTCATTTTTCCCGATCTTTTCGATGAGGATAGAATCTTGTGAATATCTTGGAAATTAAGCGAGATAGAACGATTCTACTTAAATCCTGTTTACAGAAAATTTCAAGAGCTACAAATATTGCGCTATCTTGTTTAATCTCCACGATATTCGTAAAAAACTGATGGAAAAAATTGACTTTTTCACATTTATCTTCTTTTTCAATCTAAATATGTCATGATAAAAGTAAATTCTTGAAGACAGTTTGAACTTTGCCAATGATTTTCCACGCAACTGATCTTGTTCTTCTTGTCAGGTATTTCCGCTCCATGAGTTACCAGCACTTGAGAAACTTCAAAAGAGTTGGGTACGTGCATTCTTCAGTTCTCAACCCTTAGACGACATCTGTAATTACTTTGGTGTTAAAATAACCATGTACTTTGCATGGCTGGGACATTACACCACCGCCCTAGTTGTTCCAGCTGCAGTGGGTGTCATATACTGGGTAAATAGCGTAATATGGATGAATACATCTTTCAACGGCCTTGATATTCCTTTGAAGGAAGAAATTTCAAGGCTTTCGCGATTTCCTTCATCCAAGAACCTTTGATTATTTTAATTCTACTGATTTTCCTTTATGTGCAATGAATAGAGTCGAAAGAAATTAATTATTTTCTCTTGAATTATTGATTCGTCATTTGATTACTTCATTTAATGGAAAAATATTGAAAACAAGATTAGTCAATTTTTTGTCATTTTTCAAAAATTAATATCAATATCCCCAAAACTAAGCGGGATAGAGCGATAGGGATGGAAAAATCGATTGGAATTCTACTTGAAAATCGATTTTTCTGGTATAATAATCGATTATTAAAAATCAAGTTATAATTTTTAAAGTCAATCAATAATCGATTCTCAATCGAGTGATCGCATCGATTAATTGATGTTTGAAAATGATTTTTGGGAGAAAAAAAATCGATTAATCGTTCCTTTCTGTTTTAATCGATTAATCGATCCTTTCGATTTTAATCGATCCTTTCGATTTTAATCGATTCTTACAATCGATTAATCGATTCTTACCATCGAGTAATCGATTCTTACAATCGGTTCTCACCATCGAGTAATCGATTCTTACAATCGATTAATCGATTCTCACCATAGATTCATCGATTCTTACAATCGATTCATCGATTCGTACAATCGATTCATCGATTCGTACAATCGATTCATCGATTCGTACAATCGATTCATCGATTCTTTGAATTTTGATCGATTCTTAGATACAAAATATGTAGAATCGAAGTCGAAATCGAAAATCGATTCTTTTATTAATTTTTCCATCTCTAAGAGTGTTTTTGCTCTAATCCTTTTTTGTAGAAAATATTAAAAGCTTGAAGAAAAAATGAAGTAAAAATCGCTCTATCTCGCTTAGTTTCCGAGATTCTCCCAAAACAAGATCGATGAAAATGAACTCAATTTTTAATTGAAAAAAAAAAACAATGAACGTATTAAATAATAATTTTATTTATAATAATAATAATTTTTCATCATTTTTAATGAATTTATTAACGAATTTACAATAGGTCGGCATCATTGGAAGGAACCAGGCGGTGGAGGACGTTGCCTACGTATTGTTCTCCATCTTAAATGTCATCTGGGCAACTGCTTATCTGGAGACCTGGAAGCGAAAGGGCGCAGAATTGGCCTACAAATGGGGCACACTGGATCAGCGAGATGATCTCTTAGTTGAGCCAAGACCACTTTTTGTCGTATGTCTTTTTTCTCCTTTATTCTTGCATTATTCAAAGTTTTTTTCCCCTTCAACGTCACAGTTTCCACGGAGATTTGGTACAGAAATTTTGTATTGAGTAAAGCCTCTTTGTAATATCTCAACAGCTTCACCTCCGGAAGTTAAGACTGAGCTTTTCATAGTGTGGATTAATGGGATTTTTCAGGGAATTTGAGGATTATACTTAAACACTATAGGTTTATAATTCTCCAGTGTCTAGGTACAATTCTTCCGGAATAAATTTTGCAAAAGAACTCGAGAGCAAAACGAGCTTTTCACTAGTGGATTTTGTTGTCATTCATTTTTTCCAAGAATTTTTCAATTACTTTAAATTATAGTAAATTGCAGTTTTGGATAATAAAATTTACTGATTTTGTAAATTTGATGATGCCAATGGGAAGATCGGGAAAAATGAGCTGGAAACGAGTATAATGAACGCTAGGGTCAAACCAATTGTTCAGGGGTTAATTGAGCAATTAATCATTATTAATTGCATTAATCTTTAACGATCTGGAGAAGTTTTGGTCCAATTTCGACCTTCATTATAGTCATTTTCAGCTCATTTTTCCCGATCTTTTCGATAAAGATAGAATCTTGTGAATATCTCGGAAACTAAGCGAGATAGAGTGCAAAGGATGAGGACAAAAAGGGCGTATTTTACTTCGTTTCTGAGGAATATCTTGGAAACATGATGGCAATGGGATGATCGGAAAAAATGAGCTGGAAACGAGTATAATGAAGGCTGGGATCAGACCAATTGTTCAGGGGTTAATTGAGCCATTAATAATTATTAATTACATTAATCATTAACGATCTGGGGAAATTCTGGTCCAATTCCCACCTTCATTATAGTCATTTCCAGCTCATTTTTCCCGATCTTTCCAATGAAGATAAAATTTTGTGAATATCTCGGAAACTAAGCGAGATAGAGCGTCAAGGATGAGAACTAAGAGAGCGTATCTTCATTTACGTGCTTCTAATCATATGTACTGTACTCTGAATTATCCTTCCATGGTTTTCATCCCTAGGGAACGCTTCAAGTATCTCCAGTAACCGGAAGACTCGAACCAACGTATCCAAACTGGAAAAGAAATGCAATACGCTATTGCATAACTGTTCCCGTAATTGCTGTTTCTCTCTTCTTCGTCTTCGTCGTTATGATCCTCAGTTTTCAGATACAGGTACACCCAAAAAATCCCTCATTATAAGCTCTAAATTCCGAATTTTGCGGACGAAAATGAGAATATGTTCATTTCATCCTTAAAAAAATTCATTTTCATTTATCAAGACGATTTAATTTTCACAAATTTTACGATTTTATCAATAAATTTTTTTTTTTAACAATTAAATTTTTTTTTTTAAATTAATAAATTTGCACATCTAGACACTTAAAAAAAAATTTGAATTCAAATTTTTTAAATATATTTTTTTTATGATAATGTAATTGTTTAAAAAAAACGAAAAAAATTGTCTGTTTTTTTTTTTTACGAATTTTGTAAATTTATGCTAATGTTATTACTATTTTTATTAGGACTGGTGGGACGCTAGACTGGAGGCTGCTGGTTATGGCTTTTGGTTGAGTTACGTGCCAAAAGTTCTCTTGGCTGTGGTAATAGCAGTGATGGACGAGGCATACTTCAAAATTGCTGTTTGGTTGAATGACATGGGTATGTCACTTGAATTTACATCTCTATTACAAAATCTTTGATGTTAATTAAGGGCCGATGATGAAATGGTTCAATAATCGGTGGAGACTCCAATTACAGTGCAGCCTCTCTATTTGCATATTTCTTATTAAACTGAATATTTCAATTATTTTTAAATTTTGTAGTGAAAAGATAAAATAAGTTCATTTGCCCAATTTTTGAAAATTAATATTTCGGAAACTAAGCGAGATAAGGCAGTTTTGCACAAATTCTTCTTCATTTAAAATTTCAAAATCTTCAACAGAAGATCAAAGCTAAAAGGGCGTATCTCCATTTGTTTCCAAAATATTCCCAAAAAAAACTGCTAATTAAAAATAAATGTTTTTTCCATGAATCTATTTTTTGTTGTTATTTATTTTTTAAAAGGATCTCGGAAACTAATAGAGATAGCAGAATTTTGGTGGAGACCTTTTTTTAAGATAATTTTGAGAGCTACAAAAAAGGTTTCTTCAAAAATTTCGCTATCTCGCTTAGTTTCCGAGATATTCATCAGAAAAGATGAACAAAAAAATTTTATTCCATTTTTTATTTTCAAAAAATTATTAAAAAATTATCAATAAAATCTTATTAGAGGAGCAAATAGGGAGGTTGTACTTGAGAGCTGTTTTATGTCTTTCATCAGAGAGTTTCTGTGTTTTTTTATCTCATTTTATTTAAAAAAATCGTATTAGTCCATCTGCACGAATAGAATAGCAACGAAAAATCCGTTGAATTTAGAAGAAAAAAAATATTGTTTTAGTGGATTTTTTAATCCATGGAAGATTAACGATCTTTCATTTTTATCATTCAGTAGATATAGTCTGTGTTTTTTTTTGTTGGACGCAGAAAACTATCGTCTTGACACTGAGTACGAGAATCATCTGATCTACAAGGTGGCACTGGTAATAAATCAATTAATAATCGGATTCATTTTCATATTGATAATAATTGATTTAAGGATGTTTGGGAGATACAATCGGAAAAAAAAGTTAAACTTTTGTATAAAATCGTTAATAACAATTTATACAAGATGAAATTCTCAAATCTGATTCAGTGAATCTGTAAAGAATGTGATGAAAAATAAAATAAGTCCTGGAAACAAAAAATTAATTGAAAATTAAAAAATTTTCATTATTTTTTACGAGGGGCTGCTCACTCCTGAAGTCGTGGCGCCACACCGCGATGAAGTCAATTTGAAATCAAGTGAAGTCATTGAAATCAGTGAAATCACCGAAGTCAGATGACTTTAACTTTTTGAAATCACTGAAGTCAAATGATTCCATTCTTTTGAAATCAATTCTGAAATCACTGAAGTCACTTGAAATCAATTGAAGTCACTAAAATGAGTGTTCTTTGCCACTGTTATATTTTAGATAAAAGTACAAATTGTTTGAAATTAGAGCCAATGAGTGTACATGGGTACATCGATATTGAACAGTATCGAAAAACTATTTCCCCTCCTGAGATAACTGAGAGTGGGGATTTAAAACTACCTAATAATATTTTTAAGGCTGTTAAAAAATATTTCCAATGAAAAACATCTAAATATTGTAATGTGTCAATTTATATAAAAAGTTTTTGTTTCAATATGATAAAAACCCGTTTTACCCCCACCCTCTTTTATTCGTAAAATTTTATTTATTGTGATTTCAATGACTTCATTCTATTTGAAGTCACTGACTACAAATTGATGAAGTCCTTGGCAATCAATTGCAGTCATGAAGTCACGTTAATCAGCGCTTGAAGTCATTGAAATCACATTTTTCTGAAGTCATTGAAATCAGACACTGAATTCACGTGAAGTCGACTTCATTTTGAAGTCATGGGGTCACTCAATTTTTGAGTGAGTAACCCCTTGATGAGAAATAAAATAAGCTCTAGAAACAGAAAATTAAGGAACTTCCGCAGTAAGTAACGGGAAAAAGATCCCAATGTGCCACAGTTTTGAAACTTTGAGGATATATTCTTCTCATAAGTAGAAGTCTATCCTGAAAGTTTCATAACGATCGACCACGTAGTTTTTTTTTTATTAATTATTAAAATAATTAATTTATAGAGTAATATACTGACACGTACTTTTTAATAATTTTTTAAAAATCATCGACAATGTGCTACATTCTTACCCGCGCGCGAAATCACTTCCCATATTATCTATAAATATAACTTGATAATTTTTTTGATATTTTACCACGTAATTATCGAGAAATATCAATTAATTCATGAAATAATTATGAGGATATGGTAAAATGGTGGTGACACACGGCAACGTTGGGAGAACATCAGAGCGCCACTAGTGAGCGCTGCAGTGGCGGGCGATTCAAATATCCAAAAGAAATACAGTGTAGTAGTTTTTTTTACGATTTTTATTTTTACAAAAGGTTAAACTATTCATAATATTCTTTGAAACAGTTAATAAACTTTTTGATCTTCTTAAAAACTATAACGAGAATAAAAATGAACTGCATCATGTTATTTGGCCAACTTTTCGAAATATTCTGCGATTTTTATGTACGTTTTTTCAAGATCGAATGATCGAGGCTTATATCGAATCTTGCTTTTCAAGAGCTTGATCACTCCAAAATTTCCATCTCCCTCGAAAGCATTGATTAAATCCTGAAAAGCAACACTTGCTTCAGCCATCTTCTGCCTTAATGTAGTTGGTATTAAGTCAGATAATGCTGAAAGTGAATTGGCAACGTCTTTTATTTGTTTATTGGCTTTGTATTTAATGACTGCTTCGGGGACAGAGATCAACTCTGAAACGATGTCTTCCACCGTAAACACCTTGCAAGCAAAGTGTCTCAGTAATTCCACATCGTAGGATGCATTATGCGCCTGGTCTTCATCCACATATTTCATGTGCGCACGGGCCAGAGTTGACAATTTCAATTCACCTTTCTTTGATTTGGTTATTTTCATTTTTTTTTTGTATGCTTCGAGGGAGCAAACAAAACCAGCAACAATCACCTGGAATTCATTGAGGAGAGAGTATTTCTCAATGGACCTCAAGAGTCTTGGACCATCAAAAGCGAGATTATGCGCAACTAATATGCATTTTTTATCAAATTTTTGTAGATACGAAATGAACCCAGTTAAAGCACACGGCAAACTCAGTGATTGTACAGGAACACCATGTAGATGAAGATCTCCAGAAACATTAGTCAAACCATGAACGTCAGTTGCTTTGGCATCAATGGGCTTGGATGGTTTAATGTAGGTGTTAAAAGTCAAAGAGCCAGTACCTGCTGCAATCTGAAGAATATCACAATTCCCACTCAATCCTGAGGTTTCTAAATCGAAGAAAACTACTTGATATTCCTCGTTTGTCATGTCTGTACCTACTTGATCGCCTATTATTCCTGTCTGATTGATAACTGGAGTGGTAACTAATGCCATGTGGGATTGGTATTGTACTCCTTCAGATCGCTCATTGCGATGTTTCAAGGCCTTTCGTTTCTTTATCGACTCAATGCGATTTGCTTTTGATTCGATCAGGCTAGCTCTTTCAGCATTTTGAGTGGCTTTTGAATCAGCACGATCAACATGCTTGCGAAGATTTTCATCTACAGTCAAATTCAATCTTTCAAAAACCTGGATCATGTAGGCCTGACCTTCATTTTTTTCTGCAACAGCAGCAGCTACTCGATAATCCATCGATTCACTCAAGCTGTAACAATGGACTTTCGGTGCCTTTCGAGCAATCGCAGCATTGAGGCTCTCGTTAGCTTGACTAGAGGCTGCATGAACATATTTTCCAGCATTCTTGGCAAGTCCCTCGAAAATTTCATCAATGGCTCCAAACAGAATTGGATTTTCAATGCCCTGGCCAATAGTGCGATGGGTGTATTTCGCAGGATTTTCCTTGTATTTACACCAGGTGAAATCAGTGCAATGAGAGTGATCGTTGTACGCGTGGTAGGGAATAGCCCTGAGTGCAACTGCTAGACCTCTTTCATTTCCAGGATTCTGAGCCATTGCGTAAGAGAAGCATTTATTCAAGTAGTCAATTACATTCTTATTCATTTCTCTTTCAGGATCTTTAGCTTTTGGAATTGAATAAAGGAGATTCTTTACACCTTTGGAAAGATGATTTTTGTCGGATAATTTTACGACGTAATGAGAATCTTTCAAGGCATCTCTTACTCCAGCTATCGCTGATGAATCCTCATCTCCACAAAAAATACCAAGCTGCAAATTGTTTTTCTTCAGGATATTGCTCTTAGTAGCTAATTTCAGGGCTAAATATGCTTCAATGGCTTTAGCACTTCCAGTGAAGTTTTTGCGACAATCGTGATTCTCTTTGGGATTTCTTACCAGGCACTTCTTGCAGACTCGATTTGCCGTGCCATAATCCACAATTAAACCACTTTGTGTGCCAGTAAAAGCTGCATACCCGTTGAGGCTATCATAATTTTTGCCATTTCCCCTCTTGGACCAAGCACAATCAAATGAAAGCATTAATCTTACGATGAATGTCGATGATTTGGATGATTCCCTTCCTTTCCACCTAGAAGATGGCTTCTTAAGCTTACTTGACGCTTCGTTCTCTACTTCAGGGAGTAATCCTGTGGATGAAGTGTGTTCGGAGACTTGTGGTTGATCTCTGTCTTGATGTTCTCCTAAATTATGAATAATAAGTATCTGGTAGGAACCGAAAACAATTAATCGTCATATACCTGTGTTGTCGCAATTTGCTTCATCTGTCCTACCTAACTCTGCATCTGATAGCAATGATGGGTTGGGAATTAAGAAGTTTTTTCGATGTTCAATAGGCCTGAAAAGTGCATAAACTAAAACTAACATCTATCGTGGAGTATATAAACGGGAAACAAAAAAAAACAACAGTTTTTTCATTTAATATTCATTTTCATCATTATATTTCGTAGGAATTCACCATGGTGAGAAAACACTGTCGCCTCATACATCAAAAATATATTTGAGAGAAGTCTTGAATTGATTAGAATACAATAATTGAAAAAAGTAAATAGATTGGTTCAAAAGAACATAAAAGTTGAAACTAAATGATGAAAAGAGAGCTCAACAATAGCAGATTGTTTATGAAATTGATTTGATTAATTCGTTATATATAAAAAAATAGAGATTTCTGATTAATTCCAAAAAGAATAATTTGATAAAACAGTTAATCCCTTGGGCCAATAAGCCATAAGATATAAAACTGGTAAACCAGAAAAAAAATAATATAAAAAACCACGAAAAGTGGCAAATTGATTAACTTAATTTAGAAAAAATGAAAGGAAGTTATGGACCAGAAGCTTACACCCTCTTCTCAATTTCTTCTGCATTAGCAATAGTTAATTCCCTCTCAATTTTTGCAGCTTTTTCGCAGCTCTTTTTGGCTATTGTCTCCACAACAGGTCCAACCTTCCGCTCATACGTCTTGTGGGTATGATAATTCAATGTGGGTAAACTTGCACTTGCTAGTATTTTATTGAGGCCTTGGTTCCCAATGCCAGCGTGCAGACAGCCTGTGAAAAGAATTTCGTTCATTAAATTATTGATATTTTAATATTAAAAATGGAACATAACGATTCACAGCAGGAATATTTGATACTCACCAAAAGCCACCTTGTAATTTACTTCAAAGGTCTCCTTCTTCGTTTTTTCGTCAATCATAACTCTACTGATTGGTATCGACCTTTCTAGTAAGCAATGTCGACACATCACTGTTAAAAATGCCCCCAAACCTCGTTTCCGTTCTTTTCCTACGTCTTGCAGGGATAAAATAGAATCACAACCAGCACATTGGAGCTCTTTACCCAAGAGAGTTAAGTTAACAATGCGATTTTCACATTGTATTGATATTTCATCCTGTGCAACTGGTTCAGATGTGTTGAGTACAACCTCCGGCTCGCTTCTAATCTTTCTGCCCTTATTGGCTTTTCCCATCTTATGGACCGCGATTTTGTGCTTTTTTGTTTTTTCGGTAGTAAATCGCCCCTTATATCGCACTTTTGAACTCCCAGCACTTTCCATTTTATTTTTTATTCAATTTTCAGCACACAACTGTCTTAACCTCTCTAACTCACTTTCCCCGCCTAATTCCATCTAGTCTAGCACTATACTGTTGAGCTTCTACAGTATAGTACTCGATAAATCGAGAGACAATTGTGCCAACCCCAACGGACGAAATGGCGTTGTTGCCAAACATATTCGAAAATTTTTAATTCATATATAAATTAATATAAATTATTTCAAACACTGATAAAAATTATTCAAGTGTTGAAATAGCATGAAAAATAAAAATGAAAGGAATCCAAACGTTTTGGAGTAAATTAAGAACGGTTTTAATTTTCATATTTTTTTTTTCGCACGATGCAGCGGACTGTCGGTCCCTTTGATGTTCATCCCCACCACGCGCCCACTCAGCTTACTGCGGAAGTTCCTTAATTGAAAATTGTAAAATTTTTCATTATTTTTCGCATTCCTTTAAATCTTGAAAAATTTGAGGAAATGTGAAAAATAATGAAAATTTTACAATTTTCAATTAATTTTCTGTTTCTACGGCTTATTTCATTCCTCATTACATTCTTCACAGATTCACTGAATTGGATTTGAGAATTTTATCTTGTATAAATTATTATTAACGATTTTATACAAAAATTTAACTTTTTTTTGTTTGTACCTCGCAATTATTCTCAAAGTATCATGGGAAATTGAAAAGTTTTTTAAATACAAAAACTGAAAGATTTTCAATTCGCAACTCTTTTTTTATTTACAGAATCTGAAAAAGCTCAAATTATAAGCAAATTGACGCGAATTGACAATATTTTAGTATGTTTTTTTGCAAAAAATCTTCCAATTTCCCATGATACTTCAAATCAAGTAATAAATAAATTTAATTCAATTGTATTTCATCCTAGATTAATGTCCAGCATGTGTTTGCATGAAATTATTGTAGAGGAATTAATCAATTAAATGTAGAAACTAATCAAATACACGTATGAGAATTTGTTATTCATAAATTCATGAGAATTTCATAATTTTTCTGTATACTCGAGAATTCTAGAAATATATTATTAATATATTCATTGAAAAAAAGAGGAAAAATACGATTTTCAGGAGATTCTCATGAATTTTTTGATGAGAAATGATGATTTGTTGACGTGAAAAATCTACTGGACATGAAAAAAGGTCAAAAGAAAATAATAGAATATCTACTGGAATTGAAAATCATAGATAAAATATAGGATGTACTAAATATGTTAATTTTCTTTTTTTGTTACAAATTCTGGGAATTTTAAAATTATCACAGAATTTTAATTAAATAGCGACATTAAATAAATGTCATAAAAATTAAATTAATGATGTCCTGAATAAATACTGAATGGGTTCAGACGATTTAACAAAAAAATTAAAAAAATTGATAAATAAAAATTCTCATGCGTGGATTTTTTATGCAATTAAAAAGATTATTATGAAATTCAGTAGTGAAAAAGTGAAACATGAAAAGTCCATATTTTCTTTATTCATGTTTTAAGAATATCTCAGAAACTAAGCGAGATAAGGCAATTTTATCCCAATTCTTTTTTTGTAGAGAATTTCAAGAGCTACAAAAAAAGAATGTGGATAAAAGAGCGTATCTCCATTAATTTCTGAGATATTTTGAAGAAAAATTGAATTATGAAATTTCACCATTTCATCACTGAAATAATTTTTCATTTCCCCTTTCGCATAGATTAATTGTTTTGCTCTAGTTTCAGTTCGTCAACTCTTTCTTATCACTCTTCTACATCGCCTTTTACCTCCAAGATCAAGAGAGACTCAAAGAAGTAAGTTTTTTTCTTAATTAGAATCCTAAGAACAGGAAAAGTTCATTTTTCCTATTCATTTTTTAAATAGATATCTCATCAACTAATGGAGATACGCCCTTTTTACCCCAATCTGTTTTCGTAATAAAATAGGCACCTTTGAACAAAATGATTTTTTTTTAATTGATAATATAATTGTGATTTATTATTCTTTTTCAATCAATAAAGGTGTATTATGATTGTTCTCGGAAACTAAGCGAGATAGCGAAATATTTGTAGAGACCTTTTTTGTAGCTCTTGAAATTTTCTACAAGAAAGGTCTCTACAAAAACGGCGCTATCTCGCTTATTTTCCGAAAGCCTGTTTCATTTTTAGTCTAATATTTTTACGACTATGAAATTTTCAGATAAATCGATTTTATTCAATTATCTAAATCTTCTCGGAAACTAAGCGAGATAGCGAAATTTTTGTAGATACCTTTTTTGTAGCTCTTAAAATTCTCTAAAAGAAAGGTGTCTACAAAAATTGCGCTATCTCGCTTATTTTCCGAGAGCCTGTTTGATGTTTCAGGCATTTTCCAAATTTTCCACAAAATATGAAATTTTTCTATAAAACCGTTTTGCTGTAATTGAGACGTTTATGCACACACAGACATGCGCTAAAAACATTATTTTCTCTCTACTTAGATCATTTTAAGTATCTTTTATTAAAAAACCCCATCTTAGAGCAAAAAAGGCGTATCTCCCTTAGTCTCCCAGATATCCCCAAGAATAGCTTCATCCTGACCCTTTTCCCCCTCTAAATCACAATCTCACGCAATTTTCTCATTTCAAAAACAGCAATTAGCGGCATTATTGATAGCACGTCAAGTGATAAGCAACCTCAAGGAATCCGCGATTCCTTATCTCATCGAGCAGCTTCGTCTTGCCCGTATGAGCTTCGAATTATTTGGCGCTCTCAGTCCAAGTGAGGCAAGATCACCTCCAGGAAATAATGAACATCAAGAAACAGCGACAGAGCATCAAGAAACTGAGGAAAAAGACGACAAAGAGGGAAACAAGGGAAAACAACCGAGGACTATTAGCCAAGCAGAACTCGAAAGTTCACTCTACAGAGTAGGACACCCTACTAATTCTCTTCTTAGTGACGTTACCTTCAAGGTTTGGTCTAGACCTTGCCAAAGAGCTTTTATTTTTTCGTCGTTTACTATTTATTTTTCAACTCATCGTTGAATAACTTATTTTTCATGATATTTTGGAGTTTTGCACGTTAATTGGTACCTCCAGTCACCCAGAATGATCACCAAATTAACATAATAAGAAAAAAAAGGACTGAAATTTTTTTTTAAAATCAATTTTTGTTTTAAATCTTTTTTTTTCTTCAGTTTTAAATAAATCCATTTTTGTGTTTCGTTTTTTTAGAATATCTCGGAAATTAAGCGAGATAGAGCGATTTTGCCCGAACAAGCTTTTGAAGAAAATTTCAAGGGCTACAAAAAAGGTTTCTTGGAAAATTTCGCTATCTCGTTTAGTTTCCGAGATATTCTAAAAAAACAAATCTTAAAATCAATTAAAAAAATTTTAAATGTAAAAAAAATTATTTTTTTGATTTATTGTTTTTGTGATTTGTCATTTTTCTTCTTTTTTTCGTTTTATTGATTTTATCAAAAATTATTTAATCATTTGAATTTTAATTTCTTCACCGGTTATACCTCGGTCGTCGATGCAGATACAATTTAGCAAAAAGGTAAATTCTGACCCAAGAGGATTTATTTATTTATTGTTTTAATCTTCAAATGCATTTCAGAGCTTTTAATCCATTTGTTAATGAATTATTGTCCTTGCATAATTATTCCATGCTTACACATTGGAACAAGTTGATATAGTTACTGAATTGTTAATTGTAATTAGTGAGGCAATTTTTGAAAAAAAAATCGATTTTCGAAGAATCGATTTTTAGAAAATGCGATTTTTTGAGAATCGATTTTTTTCAAGAAAAAAAAATCGATGTGAGAAAATCGATAAATCGATTTTTTTATAAATAAAATCGAATAAAAACTTCCGATCGATCATTTTCTAAAAATTGATTAATCGATACGATATCTCGAAATAAATTCGAGATATCGTTTCAATTCTATTTGAAAAGTTTCAAGTTCTATTTTTTTTTTCAGAAAAGAAAAGATACGATTTTTCTAAAAAAAAAATCGAAATTTCGATTAATCGAATTTCTTAAAGTCGCCCAAAAAATCGATATTCGAGAGCAAAAGATCGATAAATCCTTTATTTTATTCATTTTCAAAAAAAAAAAAACCATACGATTTTTCTTAAAAAAAAATCGAAATTTCGATTAATCGAGTTTTTTAAACTTTCGAAAAAATCGATTTTTGGATTTTAGGAAAAAAGGATCGATCTTGCCACGATCGATTTTAAATCGCCCATCACTACTTTTCATCGATTTTTCGTTTTTTATTTGGATTGATAAAACTGTTTTTTTTTGCAGTATGATGGAGCTTTTTCAGAGCACCTGGAGATGCTTTCGCAGTTGGGATATGTTTGCCTATTTTCCTCGGCCTTTCCACTAGCTGCAATGGCTGCACTACTGGGAAATCTACTGGAGCTCAGGGGCGATGCTTTCAAACTTTGTTTCGTTCTTCAGAGGCCATTTGGAAGACGAGTTTCTAGTATTGGTACATGGCAGGTAAACAAGAATATAGTTTTTCAAAAAAAAAAAAAAAAAAAGGAATTCGAAATAATTCTATTTTTTTCGATATTATATTTCGATGAATTCCTCGGAAAATAAGCGAGATAATGCGATATTACAAAAGATTAGAGAAAATTTCGAAAAAGAGTTTCCAAGAAAATTTGAAAAAATTTCGAAAAAAATTTCGAAAAAAATGTGAAAAAATTTAGAAAAAAAATTGGAAAAATTTCGAAAAAAATTTGAAAAAATTTAGAAAAAAAATTGAAAAAATTTAGAAAAATCTCAAGTATCAAAACTGATAAAACTGATTTTTTCCTGCAAATCCTGTTCTGCATAGAATTTCAAAAACCGCGAAAAAATATTAGGAAAAAAAAGGCGTATGTCCATTAATTTCCGAGATATCTTCAGGAAACTAATAAATTTATTTAAGAAAGTAATTAGGGGAAATTGGGGTAAAATGGAGACAAGGGGTAAAACGGACACGGGTTGATTTTTGTATTTTATACTATGGAAATTAATGGAAATATTGGAGATAGATGTTTTCTGATGATCCCATTGGAAAGATGAGGAAATTTCCCATGAAAATCATATGTCAGAAGTTTTTTTTTGAATTTTTTAAAAATTCCATTTTTTTCCTCAAGATTCGAAGGTGAAATTCTTCTGTTTTTGAAAAATTTCAGGTTTTCAAGAATATCTCTGGTTTTATTGATCCTAGCGACTTGGGGTTGATCTTAAATGAAAGGTGAGCTCATTTCCCCTCAATTTATGGGGTTTGAAAAGAAAAATATCAATTTTTTCAAGTACTTATAGGGCAAAAACTGTTTTTCAGAAAATGACCCATAAATATTTGAAAAATTGATTCAAAAAAAAATTTGAACCACTTAAATCGATGAGGAATGAGCTCATCTTTCATTTGAGATCAACTCCAAGTCGCTACCAGCAACAGAACCGGAGATATCGCCGAAAAAGTGAATTTTTTCGATTTTCTAAAGGAAAACCCCTTCAAAACTTGGCTGAGAAAGTCAATTTTTCAAAAAAAAATTGAAAAAAAAATTTGACACATGTTTTCTCTTTAGAATTTTCTCAGCTTTTCAATGGAATCATCAGAAAATTTCTATCTCGAACCGTTCAATTGGATTTCCCATTTTACCCCACCTTTTCCTATGTGTTTTTTTCTTCTTTTTTAATATCTCGAAAATTGTGAGTGGGATAGGGCGATTCCACCCTCATTCTCTCTTGTAAAGAATTTCAAGAGCTACAAAAAAGGATCCAGGAGAAATTGCTCCATCTCGCTTGCTTCCCAAGATATTGTAAAAAAAAAAAAAAAAAAAAAAAAACGAATGAGAAAAAAAACTCATCTGGTTTTACTTCTCCACTGAATTGAAACTTTAGAAATACCGTAAAAACTCGGAAAAATTTTCTTTAGAAAACTGCATCTGGAGATTCTGTTATGTCCACTCTTCAAGAATACTGTAACAACAAGTTTTGAAATGTCGAAAAGTTTTTACTCTCGAGGGTGTTTTTTTCCCTGAAAATTCTTACTCTCGAAAGATTCAAAAAAATTCCTCGTTTTTTTTTTTTAAATCAAATCACAAAAATTCATCCTTTCAAGTTAGTATCCCAGCGAACTCTAGTACAGTTAAACCCTAATTTTTTTGATGGCATATCAAAGATGATGTTTTTTTACATTTTTCTGAATTTTTTCGTAATTTTTGACCGTGCAGTTTATGAGATATGAATTATCAAAGTCACTGGAAATAGCGGTGGTGGGGATGAAACGCCCTAAATCGGACGGAAATAACGGAATTACTAAAAAACCACAGGGTTGACCCATTATTTAAAAACTATTGGCGAAAAGAACAGCATTCTAACTAAATAATAGAAGAAAAAAATATTCAATTCACCGTATAGTTATTGAGAAATTTTAATTAGAAGGTAGTCGTAACTATTTGCCTCTCTCTCTCTCTATCTCATGCATGTGATCAAGAAAAATCTGGAAAAAAATTGAGAAAATACCACAATATGTCTGCATTATTGTTGAATTTTTTCAGATTTTTTCTGGATGAACTTGTCTCTGGAAAAAATTCTGGGATAAAATGAATTTAATAAAGAGAAATTTTTGAAAAATGTATAAGGTTTTTTTTTCGGAGCGAAGGACTCTATGAAAAAATCTGAAAAAATTTGAAGAGATGCTCTGGCATGTCTACATTGTTGGTGAATTTTTTCAGATTTTTTTGTAGCGCTGCCTTTTCAGGAGAAATTCTCCACTTCTTCACAAGCTGCAGATATGACTTTCGAATAGTTCAATCACTTTTTCGGGTAAATGAAAGCACATTTCCGCCAAATTATCAGCAATTAATTAGAAACTCATCTACAAATCCTCATTTTTTTCCTCCCTTTTATCCACCACACTCTAAAATACTAACTTAATCTAATTTAAATTTTACAGAATGCAATGGAAGCAATGGGTCTCGTTGCAATTCTCGTCAACTGCGCTCTAATAGGTCTCAGTGGTCAAGTCCAACGAATGTTCCCAGAAATGTCTCTACCTCAGACAATTCTCCTAATTGTTGCACTCGAGCACATTATGATGGCCATACGTTTTATAATAACGATAATAATTCCTGATATTCCAAATTGGGTTGCAACGGAAATGGCAAAAGTCGAATTTCTGAGACGTGAGGCAGTCAGACGTTTCTCTTCAACTCCATCACCAGAACAGCAAACACAAACGGTTATAGGTAACAGAGACAAAAGAAAAATGCCTCTTCCCGCTAGTTTTGAATTTTGTGAAAATCACAGAGAAAAATTTCAAAAAATTCTAAAAATTATTTCAATTTTTTGTCGTTTATTTTTTTAGAATATCTCGGAAACTAAGCGAGATAGCGCGATTTGAGATGAGACCTTATTTGTAGCTCCTGAAATTCTCTATAAAAAAGGTCTCTTCGAAAATTTGTCTATCTCGCTTATTTTCCGCGATATCTTTGAAAAAACTCCAGAAAATCGATTTTTCCCGTTTTACTACTTTGCCATTGATTTCTTAAGCGCACTCGGAAACTAAGCGAGATAGCGGAAATTTTGTGGAGAACTTATTTATAGCTCTCAAAATTTCCTATAAAAAAGGTCACTACAAAAATTTCGATATTCCTCTTATTTTCCAAGATTCTTTTAAAAATTAAAATTAATTACGATAAAATCGAAAAATGTGTTTTTCTCTGTGAATTTTTTTTTTTTTTTGTAAAAATCCCTCCTTCCCGTCTTCTTAATTATCCTCGAACTCAGGGAGGTTCGTGGTGAGTCCAGCAGACGGTGAGAGCGACGAGGGCTTGTCCGAGAAAAGTGGTGTTGCAACATCAGAGATGCCTGAAAATCCTGGATCAATTGCACATACACCAAGCTGTCCACCAACTCCAGCTGCTTATGGACCAGTTCCAAGAATAGCTGAAACACCACCACAGATTGAGACACCTGGTAGTATTGGAAGTGAGAGTGCATTTTTGCCTGGCTACTCTGTTGGATCACGAGAGTCTCACAATAATTCACCAAGATGCTCTATTCCAGGTGGTGAAAAAGGTGTTTTTTTTTATTTTAATTTTTTTTCTTTGAGGAAAAGTCTGATTTTTCCCCTATTCTCTTTTTTAAAATATTTTGGAGACTAAGCGAGATAGGACGATTTTGCAACAATCCTTTTTTGTGGAGAATTTTGGAGGCTTCAAAAAAGGATTCTGGTGAAATCGCCCTATCTTGTTTAATTTCCGAGATATTCGAGAAAAATTACTCAATTTATTGAAAAAAAAATCAGTTTATCGCAAATAAATAACGATTTAACTAGAAATCTGGAAATTTTGAAATTTCGAGACTTTTCAAGACTTTTCAAGATTTTTGATAAATTCAGTATTCTCATTTTAGAGAATATTTTGGAATTAAAGGCAGAAATTGGCAAAAAAAAAATTCGCATTTTTAATTTTTTTTTTTCTGTAATTTCCATCGAAAAAATTCAAATTACTTTCTTAATGAAAAATTTGGATTTTTAATTTTTCATTAGTTTGAAAATTAATTTTTTTTTTTTAACAATTTTGATTACTATTGTAATTAAAAATTTGACTGATGAAATTTTATAATTCTTTTTCTTATTCGAAATTTTGATTCTTTCTTACTTATTAATTGATTGAAATAATTAATTTTATAATAAAATCAACGCTCCTATGTTTAATCTTCCCAAATATAATCGTCTTTCAGACAAAAATTTTGAGTTGAGAGTGTTAACTAAATGTAACACAAATAAGAACTTATAATTTAATCCAATCTAAATGACGCTTATATGACATTTATAATTCAATTTAACTAATAAAAATGTTAATAAGTTTAATAAAGAAAATAATTATAAATTTCCATCAGTCAAATTTTAAATTACAATAGTAATCAAAATTGTTAAAAAAAAAAAATTAATTTTCAAACTAATGAAAAATTTTAAAATCCAAATTTTTCATTGAGAAAGTAATTGAAATTTTTTCGATGGTAATTACAGAAATAAGAAAAATTAAAAAATTAAAAATGCGAATTTTTTTTTTGCCCATCTCTGCTCTCAAGCAAATTAATAAATGTCTTTTTTTCAACTGTACAGCAAAAAAAAATCACTTTTCAGAATCTAATCTAATGATTTATTAGAAAAAAGACAATTAATCCTACCCCCCCTTTTTTTAAAGTGAATTGCAGATAAATCTGACTCTAAACACGTTTTTTATTGTTTCAGGACGACGATCTAGAGACTGGCTATCAAACGAGCAAGAAACATCACCAGGGGCCGATCAGTACAGCCATCATTTAACTATCGGTCCCCATGGAGGTATAGAGTGGGTCAAACGACTTGGATTAGATGGTTCTGGTGGACGAAAATCCAGTGATTCTGAGATAACAAGCAATCCTGGTGGTGGAAGTGGAACTGGACCAACCACTGAGGATATATCACTTCATCGATCCACTGACTGTATAGTTTCTAAGGAACTTGCATCGTCATCAGACAGTGACTTGTTACGGTGAGTGTGTTACTCGATGATTCATTAGTTCCTCGTGTGCTGAGTCGTGATTTTGAAATAATAATGATGAAATCGAAGACCTTTTTGTTGAGTAGAAAAAGGGTAAAAAGGTGGTAAGTGCTGTATTTTCATTTTTCGCTATTAGATTCAGTAGTAAAAACTTGAAATAGGGAAACGCGATTTTTTATCCATTCATTTCCAAAAAAATCCCCCAAAAAAAATTTAAAAAATCAAATCCACTGTCTTTCGTATTTAAATTTGTAAAAAATAGGATTTGCAGCACTTACGCCCTTTTAATCCTTTAATTCCCAATCTCTCAATTAAATTTCTCATTAATTAAATAATTTGAATTAATATGAATTAATATAAATTAATATGAATTAATGTAAATTAATATAAATTAACATAAATTAATATAAATTAATATAAATTAACATAAATTAATATAAATTAACATAAATTAACATAAATTAATATTAATTAATATGAATTAATATAAATTAACATAAATTAATATAAATTAATGTAAATTAATATAAATCAACATAAATTAATATAAATTAATATAAATTAATAGAAATTAATGTAAATTAATATAAATTAATATAAATTAATATAAATTAACATAAATTAATATTAATTAATATGAATTAACATAAATTAATATAAATTAATATTAATTAATATGAATTAATATAAATTAACATAAATTAATATAAATTAACATAAATTAACATAAATTAATATTAATTAATATTAATTAATATGAATTAATATAAATTAACATAAATTAATATAAATTAATATAAATTAATATAAAATAATATTAATTAACATAAATTAATATAAATTAATGTAAATTAATATAAATTAATATAAATTAATTATGTTCAGCTCCATTCCGCCCTGGTCATCGACCCATCGAAACCAAAAATTCCGTTCATCACCGGAGAAAGAACGTCCAAAAGAGCGTGAAAAAATGGAAAAACTCCCTCCACTCCAGTCAATGAGCCATCATTTTCATCATCAGCTGCAAAAAGAGCAGCCAGATCCACGAGATCGTCGTTCATCAGGTCACGTTGAAACATCGGGTCTCTCCGACTCCAGCAGAACGATTTCAAGTCAGGAAGAGGAAAAATCCGCGAAAGAAGAGCGCGAAGCCAAGAAAACACGTGTCAAGCAGAGTTTGATGAAACGTGCACGTTCAGTTGCGATATTTTCACTGAAATTGAAAGAACGTAGGGCTAGAGAGGCTGAGGTGAAGGCAAAAGAGGCAGAAAGAGAGGCGAGATGGAAGCAGCCACAATCTTGTGTTGGTGGTGAATTGTCATGTATTCCAATTGAAAAATTAATATCTGTCGATGATATTGCGGCAATGGAGAGCCGCAGATTAAATCACTAGTTCAAAAAAAAAAGACACTATTGCGAAGTCATACCGAAGTACAATACGATTATGAAATTTCCAAAAAAAAGTCTATTTTTATTTTACCATCAGTTTTTTAAAGGGCTCTCGGAATCTAAGGGGGATAGAGAAATTTTTGTAGAGACCTTTTTTTTAGAGAATTTCGAGAGCTACAAAAAAGGTTTCTTTGGAAATCGCCCTATCTCGCTTGAATTCCGAGATATCTATTGAGTACTGGGGATTAATTGGAAATTGGATTTTTCTGGAAATTTTAGACTCTCAGTACAATTTTATTCCTATTTTCGATTTTTTTTTAAATGAGGGAATGGAGAAGGGGGATTTTATTTTTTAATCCACGCACAATGGTGATTTTAAAAAAAGAGGGGGGATTTTTAGGGGTGGGGTAAAAAGGGGGAGGGAGGAATATTTTGGTTTTAATGTTTTATATTGTGGAAATGGGGGAAAATTTTTGAGATAGCGATTTTCTGATGATTTTATTGAAAAGTTGAGAAAATTTCAGGTGAAATATATATTTTGAAATTTATTTTTAAAATTAAAAAAAAAAGAAATATTTTTAAGAATTTTTAAAAAATTATTTTTTTCGAGGAAAATGGTAAAATTTGAATTTTTTTAAGAATTTCTCTAGTTCCATTGGTTGTAGTGTAAAAATTCGAAATGGACGTGAAAGGTGAGATGATTTGCCATCTTTTCGTGGATTTCGAAAGGAAAATTACGATTTTTAGGGTATTTACGTGCAGTTTCATAAAAATCAGTTTTTGCGGTACAAAAAAGCTTAAAAATCGATATTTTCATTTCAAAATCACACGAATCATTAGCCAATGATCTCAGCTTTCACCTCCATTCGGAATTTTTCGGCTACAACCAATAAAACCTGCAAAATCCTCAAAAAACTGAATTTTTTCGATTTTCTTCAATTTTTCCCAAAAAAATTCGAATTTTCTAAAAAAAAAATCGGAAAATAAATTTTCACTCAAGTTTTCCACCTCAAATTTTCTCATCTTTCCAATAGAATCATTAAAAAAAATCTATCTCGACCCCTCTCATCAGAATCCCCATTTTGCCCCACTTTTCCCCCTATTTCATCGAAATTGGAAAAAAAATTCTTGAGGAATTGAACGCACATCACATCACATTCATCCAGAGGCTGCAAAATTCGAGAATTAAAGAAAAAAAAAAGGAATCGTAGTAGTAAAAAAGAAATCATACCTCTCCCAGTCACTTTTTCATGAAAAAAAAATAAAAAAAATTCATCGAGTCAATTTCGACATCGAAATCGTCCATAATTAATTTGAGGAAATTAAAAAAAAAATGTGGAAAAGCGACGAAAGAAGACGTTGATAACTAATTAGTAATTAGAAGCTAGATAGTTTACGCTAATTCGTAGGATTAATGACGTCCAGACAAAAATAAGGAAAAAAAAAACAGATTTTTGTAAAGTTAGCTTACTCAAGTGAAAAAAAACAGAGAAATTTAAATGCATAAAAAAATGAAGAAAAAAGACAGAAGTAACATTTGACTGTTGTTATTGTTGTTAAATGCTGATGTATAAGTTGTTACTCACTGTTGAATAGATGAAGACGAAACAATTGTAGATAATAAATACGATTTAACAGAGAAAAAAAAAATTACCAAAGACACCTGATAGAAAATTAAGATGAAAAATTAGATTTAATTTTAAAGAAATTTTGGAAATTTTCAGAAAAATTGATTTTATACTGTCTCTACTTTTCTAAGAATATCTCGGAAACTAAGCAAGATAGGGCAATTTTTGTAGAGACCTTTTTTGTAGCTCTGCAAAATCTCTACAAAAGCTTCCTCATGCAAAATTGCTCTATCTCGCTTAGTTTCCGAGTGCTCTTAAAAAAACTAATGAAAAAAAAATGAAATCGATTTTTTTTTCTGAAAATTTCATAAATTGTATTTTAAATAATTTAGACAAGTGTTTCTGTAAATACTTTTCATTGTTTAGATTATATCGCTTCAATTATTTCATCAGCTTAGAAATAAAGTGGCGTAAGTACAACGTTTAAGTACAGTACTTACGCCCCTTTGTTTCTGAGGTTGATAATTTTATGTTTTTTTTTTGTAAAAAGAATAATGAGATAATCGTAATTTAATTTAAAAATGTGTAAATGGCCTAGCGTTTGGAGAATATATATATATAATGAAAAAAAAAGCATTAGAAACGTTAGGTAAAATGGAAAAAATAATTATTTGCTTGTGTCTGCTTACTCTGATAAGCTCCTTCCAACGTTGTAAGCTGCGATAAAAATCAATTTTCCAGAATAATTATCCAAACGTTTGATAACGTGATCATGAAAAAAAAATAATTATCTTTAAGATAAAGAACGTTGAGAAAATGCGACTGTGTTAAACGTTTTGTATAAAACCAAAGGAGTGAGCAAAAAATAAATGAATATAAAAATTATGTGAAAATTTTTGATTTTTTTAAAATTTGTTTTTAGTTTTGAATCATCAGAATTTTCGATTGTAATTTTTTTGATAGAGGAAATCTTGGAAACTAAACGAGATAGCGTGATTTTACTGGAATCCTTTTTAGTAGAGAATTTCAAAAGCTACAAAAAAGGTGTCTACAAAAATTTTGCTATCTCGCTTAGTTTCCGAGATCTTTTTAAAAAGTTTATAAAAACAGGAAAAACAGGAAAATAAGATTTTTTTTGCATTTTTAATAATATCTCGAAAAATAAGAGAGATAGGAAAATTTTCGTAGAAACTTTTTTTGTAGAGAATTTTAAGAACTACAAAGATTGTTTCTGCGAAAATTTCACTATCTCACTCAGTTTCTGAGATATTCAAGAAAAAGTGATGATAGGAAAACTAGAATTTTTCTGTTTACTTCTTCACTTGGAAATTCTCATTATCTCAAGTGTTATTCTTATTAAACTAAGATCGAAAACGTAGAATTAGGTGGAAAATGTGATAAAGGTGCTTCACATTTCGCTGATGAGTCCAAAGAATTTATGATAGAGATTAAATTCCTGAATTTTTTTTTACAGAAAAAAAATTCTTTTTTGCAGAAAAAAAATTCCTTTTTTCTATAAAAGAAAAAGTTGCAACTGAAATTTCAGCAGTTTTCGAACGGATTCAGGTGAGTAGCTATCTTACTCTTCTGATGTTATTTGAATTACGCGCGCAGTGTGCCTATTGGTCGAGGCCATCACAATCGATTAATCGATTGTTCGAAAAAAAAGAAAAAAAGTGAAAAAATGGAATTTTACTCGAAATTTGATGTTTTAAATTTTGAAAATTTTCAAAAATCTATGAAAATATTTGGGATAGGTAATTTTTGATGATTTCATTGAAAAGCTGAGAAAATTTTACGTGGAAAACATGTGCTACAATTTATTTTTCGGAATTTTTCGAAAATTCGATTTTTTTCGACTCAAATTTTTCGAAAATTTTTCAATTTTTTGGGAATATTTCCGGTTTCGATTGTCGCAGTGTAAAAAATTGATGATCAATGAAAAACTGAGTTAATTTTCCATCGATTCACGTCATTCCCAATAATTTTCTGCGATTTTTCGAAAATCTATATGAAAAAAACTGATTTTTCAATCAAATTAATCATAATTCCCCCCCCCCCCCCCCCAAAAAAAAATTTCACTAAATTTGAAAATCACAAAAATCGATGGAAAATGATCTCAGCTTTCCCCTAATCATCAAATTCTCACCCCACAACCATCAAGAACTCAAGAAATCTCCGAAAAAACTCTTAAAAACCGAAAATCTAAAAATTTCGATTTTCGATTTCGCTCCAAAATCTCCAATTCCCAAAGAAAATCCCCAAAAAACAATTTAAACACTGTTTTCCACCTAAAATTTCCTCAGCTTTTCGATGAAATCATCGAGAAAAATCCATCTCCCACCGTTTCCTCAGAAATCCCCCTTTTTTCCCCATTTTTCCCCAAAATTTTCGTAGAAATCGATTTTTTCTTATTTCGAAAAGTTGAAAAATTGAGTTTTTTTCGTTTTTGTAATTAAAAGAAATCATATAGTCGTCTTAGAAACAAAGGGGCGTAAGTGCTGTGTATAAGCATAGCACTTACGCCCTTTTACTAGAGTGAAAAGGGCGTAAATCCACTTTTTCTATCTTTTTAAGCCCTTTTTACTCTAGGATCACGATTTAATTATGATAAAAAATGCTAATATAATGAAAATAAAAATAATAAAATAATAAAAAAGAATAATAAAAAATTATAAAATAATAAAAATAATAAAAATAACAAAATCAGTTTAATCTCAAATAATTTGCAATTTACCGAAAAATTTTGAAATGGAAAAATTTCGAAATTTTTAAAGATTTTTCGAAATTTTTGATAAATCGTATATTTCCCTCGAAATTTCGAATTTAACGTCAGGATAAATTAATCCAGTGATTTTTTTCTTCGAGGTTAAACGAGAAGTGCCTATTATCATCAGGTTCCAGCGTGGCACTTCGACAATTTCGACCTTGACAGCCACTTGACATTTGTTCCTTAAGAAATCGAAAAAAAGTGATAAAAAAGTGGCGAAAATCGTTAAAAATGAGCAAAAACACAAGTTTGTTGAAGGGAGTTAGTAAATTATTTACTGAACAAGTTCTGGAGGATGTTGTATCGAAAAAATTCATTGATAATAAGAATGTGAAGATCACTGGCTGGAATTTCGGTGAGGCTTCAGCAAAAGGCGACAGTTATTTGTCAACAGTCGACAGAGTTTCTATCGAGGCTACTGTAAATGGAGAAAAAAAGGAATTAAAAGTGGTTGTAAAGTCTTTGCCACAGAATCTGGGAAGAAGGAGAACTTACAGAAGCCCTGATTTCTTCAGAAATGAGATTATTTTTTACAGCAAGGTAGTAAAAAATTATTTTAAATCGAAAAATTTTGAGGGGAAATAAATCGAAAAAGGTTTTTTTTTACGTTTTTGAAGATATCATGATAAATATGAGGTTCAAGGGAAAATGTCAAGAGACCTTTTTTGTAGAGAATTTCAAGAGCTACGAAAAAGGTCTCTTGATAAATTCTCCTGCACTTTGTTATTTTCGAGATAAACAACATTTACATTTGACGTTCTTGCAGTTATGGAAAAAAGTCAAATTTTTAGCTTTTTTTGGTTTTTTAGAATATCTCGGAAACTAAGTGAGATAGCGCAATTTTATCCGAATCCTTTTTTGTAGAGAATTGTAAGGCCTACAAAAAAGGTTTCTATAAAAATTCTCTATCCCCCTTAATTTCCAGTGTATTTTTCAAAAATTGTTGATAAAAACCCTCAAATTTTCTCAATTCAACAAAAAAAAATTCAAATTTTTTTTTTAAAAATTCAAATTTTTTTTTTTAAATTTATCCTAGATCGTTCCAGTATTCAGGAAATTCTTGGAATCTAAAGGACAATCACATCTCTTTTTAGTGCCAGATTGTCTAGCCTTTGTATTAGATGGTGAGAACGATTTTATCGTTCTGGAGGACGTCAGTGTCCATGGATTTGGTCCAGCATCGAGACAGAGTTCCTTGAGCCTAGAAGAGTTCCAGTTGATCTTGAAGGGAATGGCAAGATTCCATGGAGTTTCATTGGCTCATCAAGATCAGCATAAGCAGGATTTTTACGAAATTGCTGAACAATTGGAGGAAACTTATTTTGCCGAGAAATTCCGAGGCTGGTACGAGAAATTTCACGTGAGAATATTTTTTTGAAATTTTTTTTATCATCTCGATGACATTGAGATGATTGATAGTAAAAATAACAGATATATGACGATTTCCCTTTTTTTTTAGATAAATAAATTGTTTAAAGAGACTTTTAAAAAATGTACATATAGAGGGAAGGCGGGGTAAAATGGATATTTCGATTGGACGGTTCGAGATAGAGATTTTCTGATGATTCCATTGGAAAGATGAGAAAATTTTAGGTGGAAAACATGTGTCGAAATTGATTTTTTGAAAATTGTTTGAAAATTTTACTTTTTTGGTCCAGTTTTGAAGGGGTGATTCTTTCGAAAATCGAAAAAATTCACTTTTTCGGCGATATCTCCGGTTCTGTTGGTCGTAGCGACCTGGGGTTGATCTCAAATGAAAGGTGAGCTCATTTCTCATCGATTTGTGTGGTTCAAATTTTTTTTTCATCAATTTTTCAAGTACTTATAGGCCATTTTCTGAAAATCAGTTTTTGCCCTAAAAGTACTTGAAAAATTGATAATTTTTTTTTGACCACATAAATCGATGGGAAATGAGCTCACCTTTCATTTGAGATGAACCCCAGGTCGCTACGACCAATAGAACCAGAGATAATCCCAAAAACCTGAAATTTTTCAAAAACAGAAGGATTTCACCTTCAAATTTTGAGGAAAAAAATGGAATTTTTGAAAAATTCAAAAAAATAACTTGTGACATATGATTTTCATGGGAAATTTTCTCAGCTTTCCAATGGAATCATCAGAAAAAATCTATCTCCAATATTTCCATCGATTTCAACTAATTTCCATAGCATAAAATACCAAAACTATCAAAAAATTTCTAAATATTTTTTTTTAAGCTAAATCATTTGTTCTAAAAAATTCAATAAATTGTCAAATATCTGCTAATCTCATTATCATAATCAAATCCATTTTTTTTCACACAGAAAGTGCTCGTTGACATCGCAAGAGACGCAATAACTAAAGAATATCCTGAAACTCCAGAAGCAAAAAAATTCTGTGCAATCAAGGAAGAAGAATTGTGGAAGAAAAGCGTGGAAGTTTGTGGACGAAAAAGGACATCTACATCAGTGATAAATCAGGGAGATGCATGGGCACCAAATTTTCTCATGCGTGTTGATGAAACTGGTGAAAAAGAGGCACTTCTTCTGGACTTTCAATTGGCACGATGGGCTGGACCAGTTTCTGATCTCTCGTTTTTCATTTACTCATGCACAGATAAAGAGATGAGAGATGGGCATTTTGATGAATTACTGAAATTTTATCATCAAGAGCTGGAGAATACGCTATCTGCTCTGGGGTCTGATCCGCAGAAGGTTTATTCCTGGGAACTATTTAAAAAAGAAGTGAGTCATATAAAATGAATTTTTTGAATTTTTTGGGAATTGAATTTTTTATTCTATTGTTTTTGGAGAATATCTCAGAAATTAAGGGGGATAGGGAAAATTTTGTAGAGACCTTTTTTGTAGCTCTTGAAATTCTCCGTAATAAAGGTTTCCACAAAAATCTCGCTATCTCGCTTAGTTTCCGAGTATTCTTGAAAAAACCAATCCCAAATAATTTTTAATTTTTCAGTTTTGCTTTTTTTTTTCTTCATTTTTTGAGAATATCTCGGAAAATAAGCGAGATAGCGAGATTTTTGTGGAGTCTTTTTTTTTAGCTATCAAAATTTTCCACAAAAGTTGTCAGAATCAAAATCATGCTATCTCCTTTATTTTCCGAGATATCCCCAAAAAAACAAATGAAATGCAAAACTTATCCTTTTTTCCTAATTTTTTAGGTGAAAGAAGAATTTGGTCACGGTTTGAATTTCGGTTTGGAGTCTCTTCCATTCAGTATGCTCTCCGAGACAGAAGCCTTCGACCTGGACGTCATAAAGGGCGAGAAAGCAGTTGATATTGCTGATGTCTGGACATTAAAACCCATCAAAGAATCGTCAAAACGTCGACGTCTCGCTGACGCAATTATCCACGCGATATCACACGATTTTCTGTGACCTCAAAAATTCCATTAAATTAGGGAAAAATGGGGTAAAATGGACGCATTTCAATTGAACGGTTCGAGATACAGATTTCTCGATGATTTCATCGGAAAGCTGAGAAAATTTTAGGTGGAAACCATGTGTTAAAATTAATTTTTTGAATTTTTTTCGCAAATTTTACTTTTTTAAGCAATTTTTGAAGGGGTGATTCTTTCGAAAATCGAAAAAATTCACTTTTTCGGCGATATCTCTGGTTCTGTTGGTCGCAGCGACCTGGGGTTGATCTCAAATGAAAGGTGAGCTGATTTCTCATCGATTTGTGTGGTTCAAATTTTTTTTTCATCAATTTTTCAAATACTTATAGGCCATTTTCTGAAAATCAGTTTTTGCCCTAAAAGTACTTGAAAAATTGATAATTTTTTTTTAACCACATAAATCGATGGGAAATGAGCTCATCTTTCATTTGAGATGAACCCCAGGTCGCTACGACCAATAGAACCAGAGATAATCCCGAAAACCTGAAATTTTTCAAAAACAGAAGGATTTCACCTTCAAATCTTGAGGAAAAAAATGGAATTTTTGAAAAATTCAAAAAAATAACTTGTGACATATGATTTTCATGGGAAATTTCCTCAGCTTTTCAATGGAATCATCAGAAAAAATCTGTCTCCAATATTTCCATCGATTTCAAGTTATTTTCATAATATAAAATACCAAAACTAACACGTTTCACTCTTTTCATCCATTTTGCCCCACCTTCTCCATATAAAATTGAAATATAAATAATTTATATTTAATAAGCATACAACAAAGATAGTTTTTTTTGTTTCTTCACAGTGGAAATATTATACATTTAGATATTAAAAGCCCAAATGGAAACCACCGAAGTTGAGTCATTTTATATTCTGTAATGAGTTATTATAATTAAATTTTAAGTATCACATTTAAGGCTTGAAAATATGCAATGAACAAATCGAAGCGTTTCGAAGTAAAATATCAAATGTCCATTTCATTTTCACTTTTTGGTTTCTTTTTTTTTTAACAAAAAAATAAAACTTGATCTTTTTAAGAATTTTGATGTTTTTGCCTTTGTGGGGATAATCCACTGATGTCAAAAACAGTTGTATCATCCTCGTCGTCCTCGTCCAGAGGAAGTGGCCGCATTTCTATGTCCTGTTTATGCGCAAGTACTCCATACTTACGTACCATTTGTGCTGGACTTTTGCCCAATCTGTAATTCAATTCAAATAAGTTAAAAAAATAAGGAAAAATTGAAATTTTTTTGACAATTTCGAAATTTGTTGATAATTTCTAAATTTTCTGACAATTTCGAAATTCTTTGATTTTCGAAATTTTCTGACAATTTCGAAATTCTTTGACAATTTTGAAATTTTTTGTAAATTTCAAAATTTTTTCACAATTCCTAAATTTGTTGATAATTTCGAAATTTTCTGACAATTTCGAAATTCTTTGATTTTCGAAATTTTCTGACAATTTCGAAATTCTTTGACAATTTCGAAATTTTTGGTAAATTTCAAAAAAAAATTACAATTCCTAAATTTGTTGACAATTTTGAAATTTTCTGACAATTTCGAAATTCTTTGATTTTCGAAATTTTCTGACAAATAATTGATTTCATTCCATCCTCAGTCTTTTGAGGATATCTCGGAAAGTAAGCGAGATAGAGCGTTTTCGCCCGAGATAACTTTTGTAGCTCTAGAAATTCTCTAAAAAAAAGGATTCAAGCAAAAAAAGCGTATCTCGCTTAGATTCCGAAGTATTTCGAAAAAACTGATGACAAAATGACCTTATAAACGAAAAATTTGATTAAAATTGAATTTAAAGGGGATTTTTCTGGGAATTTCTGGGAATTCAATGAGTACCTGGAGCTCCGGAACATCAGATAAGCCACGACAACGACACTGAGTCCAACGAAGACGTAGAAAGCTCGCTTCAAGGCTCCTGGATTCAGGGAAGGAATGTGGGCCAAAGGAATCTGTAAAAATAAAATGGATTAAAATCAATATTGAAAATTATTTACAAATTCGTCATAAATTATAGAATTATAATATATTATAAATTATATTATGTTATGTTATATTATAATTTATAATATAACATAACATAATATGATATAACATTATCATATGATATAACATATAATATAATACAACATATATTATAATTTAATCTATAATATTTGTGATATTATACAATATATTATAATATTATAAATTATATTATAATAAAACTTAACATTATACATGCCAATATTTTTAGATACTGTACTTCTAAAATAAGTCCATAATCCATTTATTTCTGAATAAACTCTTATCAGTTTCAAAATAATTAATAATTCTCCCTTACATTTCTTTAAATATTCCAAGATTTAAAAAAATGTAAAAAATAGTGAAAATTTTTCAATTTTCAAGCACGATTGGGAGGCACAATCAGAAAAAAATGAAATTTTTGTTTAAAATTGTTAATAACAATTAATACAAGATGAAATATTCAAATCATATTAAGTGAATCTGTAAAGAATGTTATGAGGAATAAAATAAGCCTCAGAAACAAAAAATTGATTGAAAATTGAAAAATTTTCATTATTTTTTACATTTCTTTAAATTTTGAAAAAATGTAAAAAATAATGAAAACAAAGCAAAAATCATGAAAATTCTATTGAACCATTACCAAAGTTGGATCCACACTGATTTGACTCTGATTTTTCTTCTCATCTGCCAAATGCTGAAGAATACTTGTTCCATTCTTGAGATTCTGATTGTTGTGACTCTTTTCACCATCAATTTTCTCCTGTATTCCACCAATAACACTTGGTGTTTTATCAGTCTGACTAATTTTATCACTCAATTTTCCATTATTCATGGAAACATTAGCCTTAACATTACTGGAATCGAGTTTTCCAGCAGCATCATGACCTACCGATGTTTTTATTGTCAATAACAATCCAAAAGCAATGATAACAAACACAAAGTTACCGCAAATTTTAGACGACATATTTGTCATTGGCTGATTTTTTTCATACGTGATAATCTAACAACAAACGTTATGGATCGATTGTTTGTTGGATTGTACGATAATACTTGGATTCTACGAAACATTCCACTTCCACCGGCGAAAAATTTACTTCACAGATGTTTTTCATGACACATGGCCGAAAGTGTTTAGCTCTTATTAGCTTAGAAACATGAAACAAAGGAAAAAGAAGATATTCGGGGATTTACGCGCATTTGAATCAGGGATATTTTCCCGCGGTGAGAATATGAACTACTTAGTCACGTGATTAGCGACTGTCGGTAAGGTAGTGATTTTTAAAAAAAATTTTGACCGTTAAGGTACGGCCTCATGCAGGCGTTTTTGACGCTAGCGTCAGCGTCAAATCAGGTCACGTGACACTATTTTGAATTTCCCGCTGCTTAAAAAAATTTAGCGATAAGTCGCCGCGACAAAAAGGGGCGTCAACATGGCTGTTTAGGGATGGGTGCAACTGACCAGAAAAAACTGACCAGACTACAACTGGCCATACATTTGGGTGTTTTTGCAACTAGCCAGAAAACGCCTGTGCTCCAACAACTGAACGCCGGAAAGTGACGACAGCTTTGTTACCCTCCGAGATTCCGATTGAAAGTACAATCCATTTCGGAGAGATGGCGTTTCCTCACCATTAATATCGAAAAATGAGCAAAAAGACTGTTCTGGATTCTGAATTGTAGCTAGTCGGGAACATTTGGGATCAGTTATGACGAAGTTAAGGGTGAACGTCAGTTGAATCGAAATGTAGAACTAATCTTGAATAAATTCACAGATATCGTTGGATGTATTTTAGGATTAGCTGCAGAGATTCGAGTGAATTCATCCTGCCAGTACTGAATGATTAATTAAAAAAATTTTCTATTTAACATGCGCTCTTATGTATCATCATTCATGCGTAGATTCCTCACAATTTCAAAATGCGAAATTCGTATTAAATGTTCGATATCTATATGACTTGATTCGAAGACAATCGATGTGTAAAATTTGATGAACCTTCATCAAGCCAGTTATTGATAATTGGAAAAAAAGGAGGGAAAAGTCTTGACGGATCTCTGTCTAACACCGACAATATCAGAGGCTAGCTCTCTCATGCACTTCGTTCGTGTTTGTCTCCTCCCTGCGCCCCATTTCGTCCTTCACCGCACCCCCCGAATGAAAACTTTTTTATGCCCAGATGTTTATTGACAATCGATAGGGTTTTTCATGAATCAGATATTCTTAAGATTTTGTATTTTTCGATCAATAATCACTCAACGAATGAAAAAATATTGTTTTAGCAACACGAATATCAATCGATTACAAATTCAATTATTCGAATAAATCAATTATGGTGTGGAGAAGACTTAAAAAAAAAAATATTTCCCTGAATTGTAAGATAAAAGATTCAGATGAATTTGTTATTTATTGTGGATTATCCATTCGTCTGATTCATAAAATTGCGCTTAATTAATTGTTCATGAACGATCACTTCACAAATAGGAAGGAATCAGTCTAGAAATATAGATATCAGTCAACTAGAAATCTTATGAATGAAATGAATAGCTTATCGTGTAGAGAATGAGTTCAAAAAATTGAACTCCTTGTTCATAAACAATGAATTGAAGAACAAAGAATATTAATAGCCCTGCAATGATATCACTTGACTGAGAATTCTATGAATCGGACAGATGAATAATTGATAATGAATTGATAATTTTTCGAATTTGTCATTTTAGTATTACTAAAGGAAATTGTTCTTTAAAAATTTGAGAATCGGTCCGTCCTGAAGTTGAGGAGGAACATCAGACCATATCGAAGAGTGTCATTAATGATCTCTACTAGATCGCCTACTAATTGACATTAGCTGTTTGAACCATATTTACCGAAATATGAGCGAATGAATATCAATAATGGGGTCTCGATTGAAGAAATCGAAGAAGTTCCTTTCAACAGTAAACTGAATTTTTCGGCTTGTATTTTTCAAGTATATTTAGAGTTTTCCAGCATCTTGATGATTTCTACTAGATCCCCTACTAATTTACATTAGCTGTTTTAACCACATTTACCAAAATATGAGCGAAAAAATATCAATAATGGGGTCTCGTTTGAAAAAATCGAAGAAGTTCCTTTCAACAGTCAATTAAATTTTTCGGCTTGTATTTTTCAAGTATATTTAGAGTTCTCCAGCATCTCGATGATCTCTACTAGATCCCCTACTAATTTACATTGGCTGTTTTAACCATATTTACCGAAATATGAGCCAATGAATATCAATAATGGGGTTTCGATTGAAGAAATCGAAGAAGTTCCTTTCAACAGTCAATTAAATTTTTCGGCTTGTATTTTTCAAGTTTATTTAGAGTTTTCCAGCATCTTGATGATCTCTGCTAGATCCCCTACTAATTTACATTGGCTGTTTGAACCATATTTACCGAAATATGAGCCAATGAATGAGAATAATGGGATCTCGATATGGAACTTGCCCCTCTATGGGGATACGGCCAATTGGAATAAGAATGGGGTCTCGATTGAAAAAATCGAGCAATTTCCTTTCAACAGTCAATTAAATTTTTCGGCTTGTATTTTTCAAGCATATTTAGAGTTTTCCAGCATCTTGATGATCTCTGCTAGATCCCCTATTAATTTACATTGGCTGTTTGAACCATATTTACCGAAATATGAGCCAATGAATATGAATAATGGGGTCTCGATAGGGCACTTGCCCCTCTATGGGGATGTAGCCAATTGGAATAAGAATGGGGTCTCGATTGAAAAAATCGAGCAAATTCCTTCCAACGGTCAATTAAATTTTTCGGCTTGTATTTTTCAAGTTTATTTAGAGTTTTCCAGCATCTTGATGATCTCTGCTAGATCCCCTACTAATTTTTATTGGCTGTTTGAACCATATTTACCGAAATATGAGCCAATGAATATGAATAATGGGGTCTCGATAGGGCACTTGCCCCTCTATGGGGATATAGCCAATTGGAATAAGAATGGGATCTCGATTGAAAAAATCGAGCAATTTCCTTTCAACAGTCAATTAAATTTTTCGGCTTGTATTTTTCAAGTATATTTAGAGTTTTCCAGCATCTTGATGATCTCTGCTAGATCCCCTACTAATTTACATTGGCTGTTTGAACCATATTTACCGAAATATGAGCCAATGAATATGAATAATGGGGTCTCGATATGGTACTTGCCCCTCTATGGGGATATAGCCAATTGGAATGAGGATGGGGTCTCGATTGAAAAAATCGAGCAATTTCCTTTCAACAGTCAATTAAATTTTTCGGATTATATTTTTCGAGTTTATTTAGAGTTTTCCAGCATCTTGATGATCTCTGCTAGATCCCCTACTAATTTCCATTGGCTGTTTGAACCATATTTACCGAAATATGAGCCAATGAATATGAATAATGGGGTCTCGATATGGCACTTGCCCCTCTATGGGGATATAGCCAATTGGAATAAGAATGGGGTCTCGATTGAAAAAACCGAGCAATTTCCTTTCAACAGTCAATTAAATTTTTCGGATTATATTTTTGGAGTTTATTTGGAGTTTTCCAGCATCTTGATGATCTCTGCTAGATCCCCTACTAATTTACATTGGCTGCTTGAAACATATTTACCGAAATATGAGCCAATGAATATGATTGATGGGGTCTCGATATGGCACTTGCCCCTCTATGGTGATGTAGCCAATTGGAATAAGAATGGGGTCTCGATTGAAAAAATCGATCAATTTCCTTTCAACAGTCAATTAAATTTCTCGGATTATATTTTTCGAGTTTATTTAGAGTTTTCCAGCATCTTGATGATCTCTGCTAGATCCCCTACTAATTTACATTGGCTGTTTGAACCATATTTACCGAAATATGAGCCAATGAATATGAATAATGTGGTCTCGACATGGCACTTGCCCCTTCATGGGGATGTAGCCAATTGGAATAAGAATGTGGTCTCGATTGAAAAAATCGAGCAATTTCCTTTCAACAGTCAATTAAATTTTTCGGCTTGTATTTTTCAAGTATATTTAGAGTTTTCAAGCATCTTGATGACCTCTGCTAGATCCCCTACTAATTCACATTGGCTGCTTGAACCATATTTACCGAAATATGAGCCAATGAATATGAATAATGGGGTCTCGATATGGCACTTGCCCCTCTATGGGGATATAACCAATAGGAATAAGAATGGGGTCTCGATTGAAGAAATCGAGCAAGTTCCTCTCAACAGTCAATTAAATTTTTCGGCTTGTATTTTTCAAGTATATTCAAATTTTCCAGCATCTTGATGATCTCTGCTAGATCCCCTACTAATTTACATTGGCTGTTTGAACCATATTTACCGAAATATGAGCCAATGAATATGAATAATGGGGTCTCGATATGGCACTTGCCCCTCTATGGGGATGTAGCCAATTGGAATAAGAATGGGGTCTCGATTGAAGAAATCGAGCAATTTCCTTTCAACAGTCAATTAAATTTTTCGGCTCGTATTTTTCAAGTATATTCAGAGTTTTCCAGCATCTTGATGATCTCTGCTAGATTCCCTACTAATTGACATTGGCTGTTTGAACCATATTTACCGAAATATGAGCAAATGAATATGAATAATGGGGTCTCGATATGGCACTTGCCCCTCTATGGGGATGTAGCCAATTGGAATAAGAATGGGGTCTCGATTGAAAAAACCGAGCAATTTCCTTTCAACAGTCAATTAAATTTTTCGGATTATATTTTTCGAGTTTATTTAGAGTTTTCCAGCATCTTGATGATCTCTGCTAGATCCCCTACTAATTTACATTGGCTGTTTGAACCATATTTACCGAAATATGAGCCAATGAATATGAATAATGGGGTCTCGATATGGCACTTGCCCCTCTATGGGGATGTAGCCAATTGGAATAAGAATGGGGTCTCGATTGAAAAAACCGAGCAATTTCCTTTCAACAGTCAATTAAATTTTTCGGCTTGTATTTTTCAAGTATATTTAGAGTTTTCCAGCATCTTGATGATCTCTGCTAGATCCCCTACTAATTTACATTGGCTGCTTGAACCATATTTACCGAAATATGAGCCAATGAATATGATTGATGGGGTCTCGATATGGCACTTGCCCCTCTATGGTGATGTAGCCAATTGGAATAAGAATGGGGTCTCGATTGAAAAAATCGATCAATTTCCTTTCAACAGTCAATTAAATTTCTCGGATTATATTTTTCGAGTTTATTTAGAGTTTTCCAGCATCTTGATGATCTCTGCTAGATCCCCTACTAATTTACATTGGCTGTTTGAACCATATTTACCGAAATATGAGCCAATGAATATGAATAATGGGGTCTCGACATGGCACTTGCCCCTTCATGGGGATGTAGCCAATTGGAATAAGAATGGGGTCTCGATTGAAAAAACCAAGCAATTTCCTTTCAACAGTCAATTAAATTTTTCGGATTATATTTTTGGAGTTTATTTAGAGTTTTCCAGCATCTTGATGATCTCTGCTAGATCCCCTACTAATTTACATTGACTGTTTGAACCATATTTACCGAAATATGAGCCAATGAATATTAATAATGGGGTCTCGCTATGGCACTTGCCCCTCTATGGGGATATAGCCAATTGGAATAAGAATGGGGTCTCGATTGAAAAAATCAAGCAATTTCCTTTCAACAGTCAATTAAATTTTTCGGCTTGTATTTTTCAAGTATATTTAGAGTTTTCCAGCATCTTGATGATCTCTGCTAGATCCCCTACTAATTTACATTGGCTGTTTGAACCATATTTACCGAAATATGAGCCAATGAATATGAATAATGGGGTCTCGATATGGCACTTGCCCCTCTATGGTGATGTAGCCAATTGGAATAAGAATGGGGTCTCGATTGAAAAAATCGATCAATTTCCTTTCAACAGTCAATTAAATTTTTCGGATTATATTTTTCGAGTTTATTTAGAGTTTTCCAGCATCTTGATGATCTCTGCTAGATCCCCTACTAATTTACATTGGCTGTTTGAACCATATTTACCGAAATATGAGCCAATGAATATGAATAATGGGGTCTCGACATGGCACTTGCCCCTTCATGGGGATGTAGCCAATTGGAATAAGAATGGGGTCTCGATTGAAAAAATCGAGCAATTTCCTTTCAACAGTCAATTAAATTTTTCGGCTTGTATTTTTCAAGTATATTTAGAGTTTTCCAGCATCTTGATGACCTCTGCTAGATCCCCTACTAATTTACATTGGCTGCTTGAACCATATTTACCGAAATATGAGCCAATGAATATGAATAATGGGGTTTCGATATGGCACTTGCCCCTCTATGGGGATGTAGCCAATTGGAATAAGAATGGGGTCTCGATTGAAAAAATACAGCAATTTCTTTTCAACAGTCAATTAAATTTTTCGGCTTGTATTTTGCAAGTATATTTAGAGGTTTCCAGCATCTTGATGATCTCTGCTAGATCCCCTACTAATTCACATTGGCTGCTTGAACCATATTTACCGAAATATGAGCCAATGAATATGAATAATGGGGTCTCGATATGGCACTTGCCCCTCTATGGGTATATAGCCAATTGGAATAAGAATGGGGTCTCGATTGAAAAAATCGAGCAAGTTCCTCTCAACAGTCAATTAAATTTTTCGGCTTGTATTTTTCAAGTATATTTAGAGTTTTCCAGCATCTTGATGATCTCTGCTAGATCCCCTACTAATTTACATTGGCTGTTTGAACCATATTTACCGAAATATAAGCCAATGAATATGAATAATGGGGTCTCGATATGGCATTTGCCCCTCTATGGGGATGTAGCCAATTGGAATAAGAATGGGGTCTCGATTGAAAAAACCGAGCAATTTCCTTTCAACAGTCAATTGAATTTTTCGGCTTGTATTTTTCAAGTATATTTAGAGTTTTCCAGCATCTTGATGATCTCTGCTAGATTCCCTACTAATTTACATTGGCTGTTTGAACCATATTTACCGAAATATGAGCCAATGAATATGAATAATGGGGTCTCGATATGGCACTTGCCCCTCTATGGGGATGTAGCCAATTGGAATAAGAATGGGGTCTCGATTGAAAAAACCGAGCAATTTCCTTTCAACAGTCAATTAAATTTTTCGGCTTGTATTTTTCAAGTATATTTAGAGTTTTCCAGCATCTTGATGATCTCTGCTAGATCCCCTACTAATTTACATTGGCTGTTTGAACCATATTTACCGAAATATGAGCCAATGAATGAGAATAATGGGATCTCGATATGGAACTTGCCCCTCTATGGGGATATAGCCAATTGGAATAAGAATGGGATCTCGATTGAAAAAATCGAGCAATTTCCTTTCAACAGTCAATTAAATTTTTCGGCTTGTATTTTTCAAGTATATTTAGAGTTTTCCAGCATCTTGATGATCTCTGCTAGATCCCCTACTAATTTCCATTGGCTGTTTGAACCATATTTACCGAAATATGAGCCAATGAATATGAATAATGGGGTCTCGATATGGCACTTGCCCCTCTATGGGGATATAGCCAATTGGAATAAGAATGGGGTCTCGATTGAAAAAACCGAGCAATTTCCTTTCAACAGTCAATTAAATTTTTCGGATTATATTTTTGGAGTTTATTTGGAGTTTTCCAGCATCTTGATGATCTCTGCTAGATCCCCTACTAATTTACATTGGCTGCTTGAAACATATTTACCGAAATATGAGCCAATGAATATGATTGATGGGGTCTCGATATGGCACTTGCCCCTCTATGGTGATGTAGCCAATTGGAATAAGAATGGGGTCTCGATTGAAAAAATCGATCAATTTCCTTTCAACAGTCAATTAAATTTCTCGGATTATATTTTTCGAGTTTATTTAGAGTTTTCCAGCATCTTGATGATCTCTGCTAGATCCCCTACTAATTTACATTGGCTGTTTGAACCATATTTACCGAAATATGAGCCAATGAATATGAATAATGTGGTCTCGACATGGCACTTGCCCCTTCATGGGGATGTAGCCAATTGGAATAAGAATGTGGTCTCGATTGAAAAAATCGAGCAATTTCCTTTCAACAGTCAATTAAATTTTTCGGCTTGTATTTTTCAAGTATATTTAGAGTTTTCAAGCATCTTGATGACCTCTGCTAGATCCCCTACTAATTTACATTGGCTGTTTGAACCATATTTACCGAAATATGAGCCAATGAATATGAATAATGGGGTCTCGACATGGCACTTGCCCCTCTATGGGGATGTAGCCAATTGGAATAAGAATGGGGTCTCGATTGAAAAAATACAGCAATTTCTTTTCAACAGTCAATTAAATTTTTCGGCTTGTATTTTGCAAGTATATTTAGAGGTTTCCAGCATCTTGATGATCTCTGCTAGATCCCCTACTAATTCACATTGGCTGCTTGAACCATATTTACCGAAATATGAGCCAATGAATATGAATAATGGGGTCTCGATATGGCACTTGCCCCTCTATGGGGATATAACCAATTGGAATAAGAATGGGGTCTCGATTGAAGAAATCGAGCAAGTTCCTCTCAACAGTCAATTAAATTTTTCGGCTTGTATTTTTCAAGTATATTCAAATTTTCCAGCATCTTGATGATCTCTGCTAGATCCCCTACTAATTTACATTGGCTGTTTGAACCATATTTACCGAAATATGAGCCAATGAATATGAATAATGGGGTCTCGATATGGCACTTGCCCCTCTATGGGGATGTAGCCAATTGGAATAAGAATGGGGTCTCGATTGAAGAAATCGAGCAATTTCCTTTCAACAGTCAATTAAATTTTTCGGCTCGTATTTTTCAAGTATATTCAGAGTTTTCCAGCATCTTGATGATCTCTGCTAGATTCCCTACTAATTGACATTGGCTGTTTGAACCATATTTACCGAAATATGAGCAAATGAATATGAATAATGGGGTCTCGATATGGCACTTGCCCCTCTATGGGGATGTAGCCAATTGGAATAAGAATGGGGTCTCGATTGAAAAAACCGAGCAATTTCCTTTCAACAGTCAATTAAATTTTTCGGATTATATTTTTCGAGTTTATTTAGAGTTTTCCAGCATCTTGATGATCTCTGCTAGATCCCCTACTAATTTACATTGGCTGTTTGAACCATATTTACCGAAATATGAGCCAATGAATATGAATAATGGGGTCTCGATATGGCACTTGCCCCTCTATGGGGATGTAGCCAATTGGAATAAGAATGGGGTCTCGATTGAAAAAACCGAGCAATTTCCTTTCAACAGTCAATTAAATTTTTCGGCTTGTATTTTTCAAGTATATTTAGAGTTTTCCAGCATCTTGATGATCTCTGCTAGATCCCCTACTAATTTACATTGGCTGCTTGAACCATATTTACCGAAATATGAGCCAATGAATATGATTGATGGGGTCTCGATATGGCACTTGCCCCTCTATGGTGATGTAGCCAATTGGAATAAGAATGGGGTCTCGATTGAAAAAATCGATCAATTTCCTTTCAACAGTCAATTAAATTTCTCGGATTATATTTTTCGAGTTTATTTAGAGTTTTCCAGCATCTTGATGATCTCTGCTAGATCCCCTACTAATTTACATTGGCTGTTTGAACCATATTTACCGAAATATGAGCCAATGAATATGAATAATGGGGTCTCGACATGGCACTTGCCCCTTCATGGGGATGTAGCCAATTGGAATAAGAATGGGGTCTCGATTGAAAAAACCAAGCAATTTCCTTTCAACAGTCAATTAAATTTTTCGGATTATATTTTTGGAGTTTATTTAGAGTTTTCCAGCATCTTGATGATCTCTGCTAGATCCCCTACTAATTTACATTGACTGTTTGAACCATATTTACCGAAATATGAGCCAATGAATATTAATAATGGGGTCTCGCTATGGCACTTGCCCCTCTATGGGGATATAGCCAATTGGAATAAGAATGGGGTCTCGATTGAAAAAATCAAGCAATTTCCTTTCAACAGTCAATTAAATTTTTCGGCTTGTATTTTTCAAGTATATTTAGAGTTTTCCAGCATCTTGATGATCTCTGCTAGATCCCCTACTAATTTACATTGGCTGTTTGAACCATATTTACCGAAATATGAGCCAATGAATATGAATAATGGGGTCTCGATATGGCACTTGCCCCTCTATGGTGATGTAGCCAATTGGAATAAGAATGGGGTCTCGATTGAAAAAATCGATCAATTTCCTTTCAACAGTCAATTAAATTTTTCGGATTATATTTTCCGAGTTTATTTAGAGTTTTCCAGCATCTTGATGATCTCTGCTAGATCCCCTACTAATTTACATTGGCTGTTTGAACCATATTTACCGAAATATGAGCCAATGAATATGAATAATGGGGTCTCGACATGGCACTTGCCCCTTCATGGGGATGTAGCCAATTGGAATAAGAATGGGGTCTCGATTGAAAAAATCGAGCAATTTCCTTTCAACAGTCAATTAAATTTTTCGGCTTGTATTTTTCAAGTATATTTAGAGTTTTCCAGCATCTTGATGACCTCTGCTAGATCCCCTACTAATTTACATTGGCTGCTTGAACCATATTTACCGAAATATGAGCCAATGAATATGAATAATGGGGTTTCGATATGGCACTTGCCCCTCTATGGGGATGTAGCCAATTGGAATAAGAATGGGGTCTCGATTGAAAAAATACAGCAATTTCTTTTCAACAGTCAATTAAATTTTTCGGCTTGTATTTTGCAAGTATATTTAGAGGTTTCCAGCATCTTGATGATCTCTGCTAGATCCCCTACTAATTCACATTGGCTGCTTGAACCATATTTACCGAAATATGAGCCAATGAATATGAATAATGGGGTCTCGATATGGCACTTGCCCCTCTATGGGTATATAGCCAATTGGAATAAGAATGGGGTCTCGATTGAAAAAATCGAGCAAGTTCCTCTCAACAGTCAATTAAATTTTTCGGCTTGTATTTTTCAAGTATATTTAGAGTTTTCCAGCATCTTGATGATCTCTGCTAGATCCCCTACTAATTTACATTGGCTGTTTGAACCATATTTACCGAAATATAAGCCAATGAATATGAATAATGGGGTCTCGATATGGCATTTGCCCCTCTATGGGGATGTAGCCAATTGGAATAAGAATGGGGTCTCGATTGAAAAAACCGAGCAATTTCCTTTCAACAGTCAATTGAATTTTTCGGCTTGTATTTTTCAAGTATATTTAGAGTTTTCCAGCATCTTGATGATCTCTGCTAGATTCCCTACTAATTTACATTGGCTGTTTGAACCATATTTACCGAAATATGAGCCAATGAATATGAATAATGGGGTCTCGATATGGCACTTGCCCCTCTATGGGGATGTAGCCAATTGGAATAAGAATGGGGTCTCGATTGAAAAAACCGAGCAATTTCCTTTCAACAGTCAATTAAATTTTTCGGCTTGTATTTTTCAAGTATATTTAGAGTTTTCCAGCATCTTGATGATCTCTGCTAGATCCCCTACTAATTTACATTGGCTGTTTGAACCATATTTACCGAAATATGAGCCAATGAATGAGAATAATGGGATCTCGATATGGAACTTGCCCCTCTATGGGGATATAGCCAATTGGAATAAGAATGGGATCTCGATTGAAAAAATCGAGCAATTTCCTTTCAACAGTCAATTAAATTTTTCGGCTTGTATTTTTCAAGTATATTTAGAGTTTTCCAGCATCTTGATGATCTCTGCTAGATCCCCTACTAATTTCCATTGGCTGTTTGAACCATATTTACCGAAATATGAGCCAATGAATATGAATAATGGGGTCTCGATATGGCACTTGCCCCTCTATGGGGATATAGCCAATTGGAATAAGAATGGGGTCTCGATTGAAAAAACCGAGCAATTTCCTTTCAACAGTCAATTAAATTTTTCGGATTATATTTTTGGAGTTTATTTGGAGTTTTCCAGCATCTTGATGATCTCTGCTAGATCCCCTACTAATTTACATTGGCTGCTTGAAACATATTTACCGAAATATGAGCCAATGAATATGATTGATGGGGTCTCGATATGGCACTTGCCCCTCTATGGTGATGTAGCCAATTGGAATAAGAATGGGGTCTCGATTGAAAAAATCGATCAATTTCCTTTCAACAGTCAATTAAATTTCTCGGATTATATTTTTCGAGTTTATTTAGAGTTTTCCAGCATCTTGATGATCTCTGCTAGATCCCCTACTAATTTACATTGGCTGTTTGAACCATATTTACCGAAATATGAGCCAATGAATATGAATAATGTGGTCTCGACATGGCACTTGCCCCTTCATGGGGATGTAGCCAATTGGAATAAGAATGTGGTCTCGATTGAAAAAATCGAGCAATTTCCTTTCAACAGTCAATTAAATTTTTCGGCTTGTATTTTTCAAGTATATTTAGAGTTTTCAAGCATCTTGATGACCTCTGCTAGATCCCCTACTAATTTACATTGGCTGTTTGAACCATATTTACCGAAATATGAGCCAATGAATATGAATAATGGGGTCTCGACATGGCACTTGCCCCTCTATGGGGATGTAGCCAATTGGAATAAGAATGGGGTCTCGATTGAAAAAATACAGCAATTTCTTTTCAACAGTCAATTAAATTTTTCGGCTTGTATTTTGCAAGTATATTTAGAGGTTTCCAGCATCTTGATGATCTCTGCTAGATCCCCTACTAATTCACATTGGCTGCTTGAACCATATTTACCGAAATATGAGCCAATGAATATGAATAATGGGGTCTCGATATGGCACTTGCCCCTCTATGGGGATATAACCAATTGGAATAAGAATGGGGTCTCGATTGAAGAAATCGAGCAAGTTCCTCTCAACAGTCAATTAAATTTTTCGGCTTGTATTTTTCAAGTATATTCAAATTTTCCAGCATCTTGATGATCTCTGCTAGATCCCCTACTAATTTACATTGGCTGTTTGAACCATATTTACCGAAATATGAGCCAATGAATATGAATAATGGGGTCTCGATATGGCACTTGCCCCTCTATGGGGATGTAGCCAATTGGAATAAGAATGGGGTCTCGATTGAAGAAATCGAGCAATTTCCTTTCAACAGTCAATTAAATTTTTCGGCTCGTATTTTTCAAGTATATTCAGAGTTTTCCAGCATCTTGATGATCTCTGCTAGATTCCCTACTAATTGACATTGGCTGTTTGAACCATATTTACCGAAATATGAGCAAATGAATATGAATAATGGGGTCTCGATATGGCACTTGCCCCTCTATGGGGATGTAGCCAATTGGAATAAGAATGGGGTCTCGATTGAAAAAACCGAGCAATTTCCTTTCAACAGTCAATTAAATTTTTCGGATTATATTTTTCGAGTTTATTTAGAGTTTTCCAGCATCTTGATGATCTCTGCTAGATCCCCTACTAATTTACATTGGCTGTTTGAACCATATTTACCGAAATATGAGCCAATGAATATGAATAATGGGGTCTCGATATGGCACTTGCCCCTCTATGGGGATGTAGCCAATTGGAATAAGAATGGGGTCTCGATTGAAAAAACCGAGCAATTTCCTTTCAACAGTCAATTAAATTTTTCGGCTTGTATTTTTCAAGTATATTTAGAGTTTTCCAGCATCTTGATGATCTCTGCTAGATCCCCTACTAATTTACATTGGCTGCTTGAACCATATTTACCGAAATATGAGCCAATGAATATGATTGATGGGGTCTCGATATGGCACTTGCCCCTCTATGGTGATGTAGCCAATTGGAATAAGAATGGGGTCTCGATTGAAAAAATCGATCAATTTCCTTTCAACAGTCAATTAAATTTCTCGGATTATATTTTTCGAGTTTATTTAGAGTTTTCCAGCATCTTGATGATCTCTGCTAGATCCCCTACTAATTTACATTGGCTGTTTGAACCATATTTACCGAAATATGAGCCAATGAATATGAATAATGGGGTCTCGACATGGCACTTGCCCCTTCATGGGGATGTAGCCAATTGGAATAAGAATGGGGTCTCGATTGAAAAAACCAAGCAATTTCCTTTCAACAGTCAATTAAATTTTTCGGATTATATTTTTGGAGTTTATTTAGAGTTTTCCAGCATCTTGATGATCTCTGCTAGATCCCCTACTAATTTACATTGACTGTTTGAACCATATTTACCGAAATATGAGCCAATGAATATTAATAATGGGGTCTCGCTATGGCACTTGCCCCTCTATGGGGATATAGCCAATTGGAATAAGAATGGGGTCTCGATTGAAAAAATCAAGCAATTTCCTTTCAACAGTCAATTAAATTTTTCGGCTTGTATTTTTCAAGTATATTTAGAGTTTTCCAGCATCTTGATGATCTCTGCTAGATCCCCTACTAATTTACATTGGCTGTTTGAACCATATTTACCGAAATATGAGCCAATGAATATGAATAATGGGGTCTCGATATGGCACTTGCCCCTCTATGGTGATGTAGCCAATTGGAATAAGAATGGGGTCTCGATTGAAAAAATCGATCAATTTCCTTTCAACAGTCAATTAAATTTTTCGGATTATATTTTTCGAGTTTATTTAGAGTTTTCCAGCATCTTGATGATCTCTGCTAGATCCCCTACTAATTTACATTGGCTGTTTGAACCATATTTACCGAAATATGAGCCAATGAATATGAATAATGGGGTCTCGACATGGCACTTGCCCCTTCATGGGGATGTAGCCAATTGGAATAAGAATGGGGTCTCGATTGAAAAAATCGAGCAATTTCCTTTCAACAGTCAATTAAATTTTTCGGCTTGTATTTTTCAAGTATATTTAGAGTTTTCCAGCATCTTGATGACCTCTGCTAGATCCCCTACTAATTTACATTGGCTGCTTGAACCATATTTACCGAAATATGAGCCAATGAATATGAATAATGGGGTTTCGATATGGCACTTGCCCCTCTATGGGGATGTAGCCAATTGGAATAAGAATGGGGTCTCGATTGAAAAAATACAGCAATTTCTTTTCAACAGTCAATTAAATTTTTCGGCTTGTATTTTGCAAGTATATTTAGAGGTTTCCAGCATCTTGATGATCTCTGCTAGATCCCCTACTAATTCACATTGGCTGCTTGAACCATATTTACCGAAATATGAGCCAATGAATATGAATAATGGGGTCTCGATATGGCACTTGCCCCTCTATGGGTATATAGCCAATTGGAATAAGAATGGGGTCTCGATTGAAAAAATCGAGCAAGTTCCTCTCAACAGTCAATTAAATTTTTCGGCTTGTATTTTTCAAGTATATTTAGAGTTTTCCAGCATCTTGATGATCTCTGCTAGATCCCCTACTAATTTACATTGGCTGTTTGAACCATATTTACCGAAATATAAGCCAATGAATATGAATAATGGGGTCTCGATATGGCATTTGCCCCTCTATGGGGATGTAGCCAATTGGAATAAGAATGGGGTCTCGATTGAAAAAACCGAGCAATTTCCTTTCAACAGTCAATTGAATTTTTCGGCTTGTATTTTTCAAGTATATTTAGAGTTTTCCAGCATCTTGATGATCTCTGCTAGATTCCCTACTAATTTACATTGGCTGTTTGAACCATATTTACCGAAATATGAGCCAATGAATATGAATAATGGGGTCTCGATATGGCACTTGCCCCTCTATGGGGATGTAGCCAATTGGAATAAGAATGGGGTCTCGATTGAAGAAATCGAGCAATTTCCTTTCAACAGTCAATTAAATTTTTCGGCTCGTATTTTTCAAGTATATTCAGAGTTTTCCAGCATCTTGATGATCTCTGCTAGATTCCCTACTAATTGACATTGGCTGTTTGAACCATATTTACCGAAATATGAGCCAATGAATATGAATAATGGGGTCTCGATATGGCACTTGCCCCTCTATGGGGATGTAGCCAATTGGAATAAGAATGGGGTCTCGATTGAAAAAACCGAGCAATTTCCTTTCAACAGTCAATTAAATTTTTCGGCTTGTATTTTTCAAGTATATTTAGAGTTTTCCAGCATCTTGATGATCTCTGCTAGATCCCCTACTAATTTATATTGGCTGTTTGAACCATATTTACCGAAATATAAGCCAATGAATATGAATAATGGGGTCTCGATATGACACTTGCCCCTCTATGGGGATATAGCCAATTGGAATAAGAATGGGGTCTCGATTGAAGAAATCGAGCAATTTCCTTTCAACAGTCAATTAAATTTTTCGGCTCGTATTTTTCAAGTATATTCAGAGTTTTCCAGCATCTTGATGATCTCTGCTAGATTCCCTACAAATTTACATTGGCTGTTTGAACCATATTTACCGAAATATGAGCCAATGAATATGAATAATGGGGTCTCGATATGGCACTTGCCCCTCTATGGGGATGTAGCCAATTGGAATAAGAATGGGGTCTCGATTGAAAAAACCGAGCAATTTCCTTTCAACAGTCAATTAAATTTTTCGGATTATATTTTTCGAGTTTATTTAGAGTTTTCCAGCATCTTGATGATCTCTGCTAGATTCCCTACTAATTTACATTGGCTGTTTGAACCATATTTACCGAAATATGAGCCAATGAATATGAATAATGGGGTCTCGATATGGCACTTGCCCCTCTATGGGGATGTAGCCAATTGGAATAAGAATGGGGTCTCGATTGAAAAAACCGAGCAATTTCCTTTCAACAGTCAATTAAATTTTTCGGATTATATTTTTCGAGTTTATTTAGAGTTTTCCAGCATCTTGATGATCTCTGCTAGATCCCCTACTAATTTACATTGGCTGTTTGAACCATATTTACCGAAATATGAGCCAATGAATATGAATAATGGGGTCTCAATATGGCACTTGCCCCTCTATGGGGATGTAGCCAATTGGAATAAGAATGGGGTCTCGATTGAAAAAACCGAGCAATTTCATTTCAACAGTCAATTAAATTTTTCGGATTATATTTTTGGAGTTTATTTAGAGTTTTCCAGCATCTTGATGATCTCTGCTAGATCCCCTACTAATTTACATTGGCTGCTTGAACCATATTTACCGAAATATGAGCCAATGAATATGAATAATGGGGTCTCGACATGGCACTTGCCCCTTCATGGGGATGTAGCCAATTGGAATAAGAATGGGGTCTCGATTGAAAAAATCGAGCAATTTCCTTTCAACAGTCAATTAAATTTTTCGGATTATATTTTTCGAGTTTATTTAGAGGTTTCCAGCATCTTGATGATCTCTGCTAGATCCCCTACTAATTTACATTGGCTGCTTGAACCATATTTACCGAAATATGAGCCAATGAATATTAATAATGGGGTCTCGATATGGCACTTGCCCCTCTATGGGGATATAGCCAATTGGAATAAGAATGGGGTCTCGATTGAAGAAATCGAGCAAGTTCCTCTCAACAGTCAATTAAATTTTTCGGCTTGTATTTTTTAAGTATATTTAGAGTTTTCCAGCATCTTGATGATCTCTGCTAGATCCCCTACTAATTTACATTGGCTGTTTGAACCATATTTACCGAAATATAAGCCAATGAATATGAATAATGGGGTCTCGACATGGCACTTGCCCCTTCATGGGGATGTAGCCAATTGGAATAAGAATGGGGTCTCGATTGAAAAAATCGAGCAATTTCCTTTCAACAGTCACTTGAATTTTTCCAATTATATTTTTCGAGTTTATTTAGAGGTTTCCAGCATCTTGATGATCTCTGCTAGATCCCCTACTAATTTACATTGGCTGCTTGAACCATATTTACCGAAATATGAGCCAATAAATATGAATAATGGGGTTCCGATATTGCACTTGCCCCTCTATGGGGATATAGCCAATTGGAATAAGAATGGGGTCTCGATTGAAAAAATCGAGCAATTTCCTTTCAACAGTCAATTGAATTTTCCGGCTTGTATTTTTCAAGTTTATTTAGAGTTTTCCAGCATCTTGATGATCTCTGCTAGATCCCCTACTAATTTACATCGGCTGTTTGAACCATATTCACCGAAATATGAGTCAATGAATATGAATAATGGGGTCTCGATAGGGCACTTGCCCCTTTATGGGGATGTAGCCAATTGGAATAAGAATGGGGTCTCGATTGAAAAAATTGAGCAATTTCCTTTCAACAGTCAATTAAACTTTTCGGCTTGTATTTTTCAAGTTTATTTAGAGTTTTCCAGCATCTTGATGATCTCTGCTAGATCCCCTACTAATTTACATTGGCTGTTTGAACCATATTTACCGAAATATGAGCCAATGAATATGAATAATGGGGTCTCGATATGGCACTTGCCCCTCTATGGTGATGTAGCCAATTGGAATAAGAATGGGGTCTCGATTGAAAAAATCGAGCAATTTCCTTTCAACAGTCAATTAAATTCTTCGGATTATATTTTTCGAGTTTATTTAGAGTTTTCCAGCATCTTGATGATCTCTGCTAGATCCCCTACTAATTTACATCGGCTGTTTGAACCATATTCACCGAAATATGAGTCAATGAATATGAATAATGGGGTCTCGATAGGGCACTTGCCCCTTTATGGGGATGTAGCCAATTGGAATAAGAATGGGGTCTCGATTGAAAAAATTGAGCAATTTCCTTTCAACAGTCAATTAAACTTTTCGGCTTGTATTTTTCAAGTTTATTTAGAGTTTTCCAGCATCTTGATGATCTCTGCTAGATCCCCTACTAATTTACATTGGCTGTTTGAACCATATTTACCGAAATATGAGCCAATGAATATGAATAATGGGGTCTCGATATGGCACTTGCCCCTCTATGGTGATGTAGCCAATTGGAATAAGAATGGGGTCTCGATTGAAAAAATCGAGCAATTTCCTTTCAACAGTCAATTAAATTCTTCGGATTATATTTTCCGAGTTTATTTAGAGTTTTCCAGCATCTTGATGATCTCTGCTAGATCCCCTACTAATTTACATCGGCTGTTTGAACCATATTCACCGAAATATGAGTCAATGAATATGAATAATGGGGTCTCGATAGGGCACTTGCCCCTTTATGGGGATGTAGCCAATTGGAATAAGAATGGGGTCTCGATTGAAAAAATTGAGCAATTTCCTTTCAACAGTCAATTAAACTTTTCGGCTTGTATTTTTCAAGTTTATTTAGAGTTTTCCAGCATCTTGATGATCTCTGCTAGATCCCCTACTAATTTACATTGGCTGTTTGAACCATATTTACCGAAATATGAGCCAATGAATATGAATAATGGGGTCTCGACATGGCCCTTGCCCCTCTATGGGGATGTAGCCAATTGGAATGAGAATGGGGTCTCGATTGAAAAAATCGAGCAATTTCCTTTCAACAGTCAATTAAATTTTTCGGATTATATTTTTCGAGTTTATTTAGAGTTTTCCAGCATCTTGATGATCTCTGCTAGATCCCCTACTAATTCACATTGGCTGTTTGAACCATATTTACCGAAATATAAGCCAATGAATATGAATAATGGGGTCTCGATATGGTACTTGCCCCTCTATGGGGATGTAGCCAATTGGAATAAGAATGGGGTCTCGATTGAAGAAATCGAGCAATTTCCTTTCAACAGTCAATTAAATTTTTCGGCTTGTATTTTTCAAGTTTATTTAGAGTTTCCCAGCATCTTGATGATCTCTGCTAGATCCCCTACTAATTTACATTGGCTGTTTGAACCATATTTACCGAAATATGAGCCAATGAATATGAATAATGGGGTCTCGATATGGCACTTGCCCCTCTATGGGGATGTAGCCAATTGGAATAAGAATGGGGTCTCGATTGAGGAAATCGAGCAATTTCCTTTCAACAGTCAATTAAATTTTTCGGCTTGTATTTTCCAAGTATATTTAGAGTTTTCCAGCATCTTGATGATCTCTGCTAGATCCCCTACTAATTCACATTGGCTGTTTGAACCATATTTACCGAAATATAAGCCAATGAATATGAATAATGGGGTCTCGATATGGTACTTGCCCCTCTATGGGGATGTAGCCAATTGGAATAAGAATGGGGTCTCGATTGAAGAAATCGAGCAATTTCCTTTCAACAGTCAATTAAATTTTTCGGCTTGTATTTTTCAAGTTTATTTAGAGTTTTCCAGCATCTTGATGATCTCTGCTAGATCCCCTACTAATTTACATCGGCTGTTTGAACCATATTCACCGAAATATGAGTCAATGAATATGAATAATGGGGTCTCGATATGGTACTTGCCCCTCTATGGGGATGTAGCCAATTGGAATAAGAATGGGGTCTCGATTGAAAAAATCGAGCAATTTCCTTTCAACAGTCACTTGAATTTTTCCAATTATATTTTTCGAGTTTATTCAGAGGTTTCCAGCATCTTGATGATCTCTGCTAGATCCCCTACTAATTTACATTGGCTGCTTGAACCATATTTACCGAAATATGAGCCAATGAATATGAATAATGGGGTCTCGATATGGCACTTGCCCCTCTATGGGGATGTAGCCAATTGGAATAAGAATGGGGTCTCGATTGAAAAAATCGAACAATTTCCTTTCAACAGTCAATTAAATTTTTCGGATTATATTTTTCGAGTTTATTTAGAGTTTTCCAGCATCTTGATGATCTCTGCTAGATCCCCTACTAATTTACATTGGCTGCTTGAACCATATTTACCGAAATATGAGCCAATAAATATGAATAATGGGGTTTCGATATTGCACTTGCCCCTCTATGGGGATATAGCCAATTGGAATAAGAATGGGGTCTCGATTGAAAAAATCGAGCAATTTCCTTTCAACAGTCAATTGAATTTTCCGGCTTGTATTTTTCGAGTTTATTTAGAGTTTTCCAGCATCTTGATGATCTCTGCTAGATCCCCTACTAATTTACATTGGCTGTTTGAACCATATTTACCGAAATATGAGCCAATGAATATGAATAATGGGGTCTCGACATGGCACTTGCCCCTCTATGGGGATGTAGCCAATTGGAATAAGAATGGGGTCTCGATTGAAAAAATCGAGCAATTTCCTTTCCACAGTCATTTAAATTTTTCGGCTTGTATCTTTCAAGTATATTTAGAGTTTTCCAGCATCTTGATGATCTCTGCTAGATCCCTTACTAATTGACATTGGCTGTTTGAACCATATTTACCGAAATATGAGCCAATGAATATGAATAATGGGGTCTCGATATGGCACTTGCCCCTCTATGGGGATGTAGCCAATTGGGATAAGAATGGGGTCTCGATTGAAAAAATCGAGCAATTTCCTTTCAACAGTCGATTGAATTTTTCGGCTTGTATTTTTCAAGTATATTTAGAGTTTTCCAGCATCTTGATGATCTCTACTAGATCCCCTACTAATTCACATTGGCTGCTTGAACCATATTTACCGAAATATGAGCCAATGAATATGATTGATGGGGTCTCGATATGGCACTTGCCCCTCTATGGTGATGTAGCCAATTGGAATAAGAATGGGGTCTCGATTGAAAAAATCGAGCAATTTCCTTTCAACAGTCAATTAAATTTTTCGGATTATATTTTTCGAGTTTATTTAGAGTTTTCCAGCATCTTGATGATCTCTGCTAGATCCCCTACTAATTTACATTGGCTGTTTGAACCATATTTACCGAAATATGAGCCAATGAATATGAATAATGGGGTCTCGATATGGCACTTGCCCCTCTATGGTGATGTAGCCAATTCGAATAAGAATGGGGTCTCGATTGAAAAAATCGAGCAATTTCCTTTCAACAGTCAATTAAATTTTTCGGATTATATTTTTCGAGTTTATTTAGAGTTTTCCAGCATCTTGATGATCTCTGCTAGATCCCCTACTAATTTACATTGGCTGTTTGAACCATATTTACCGAAATATGAGCCAATGAATATGAATAATGGGGTCTCGATATGGCACTTGCCCCTCTATGGTGATGTAGCCAATTGGAATAAGAATGGGGTCTCGATTGAAGAAATCGATCAATTTCCTTTCAACAGTCAATTAAATTTTCCGGCTCGTATTTTTCAAGTATATTCAGAGTTTTCCAGCATCTTGATGATCTCTGCTAGATTCCCTACTAATTTACATTGGCTGTTTGAACCATATTTACCGAAATATGAGCCAATGAATATGAATAATGGGGTCTCGATATGGCACTTGCCCCTCTATGGGGATGTAGCCAATTGGAATAAGAATGGGGTCTCGATTGAAAAAACCGAGCAATTTCCTTTCAACAGTCAATTAAATTTTTCGGATTATATTTTTGGAGTTTATTTAGAGTTTTCCAGCATCTTGATGATCTCTGCTAGATCCCCTACTAATTTACATTGGCTGTTGGAACCATATTTACCGAAATATGAGCCAATGAATATGAATAATGGGTTCTCGATATGGCACTTGCCCCTCTATGGGGATGTAGCCAATTGGAATAAGAATGGGGTCTCGATTGAAAAAACCGAGCAATTTCCTTTCAACAGTCAATTAAATTTTTCGGATTATATTTTTGGAGTTTATTTAGAGTTTTCCAGCATCTTGATGATCTCTGCTAGATCCCCTACTAATTTACATTGGCTGTTTGAACCATATTTACCGAAATATGAGCCAATGAATATGAATAATGGGGTCTCGATATGGCACTTGCCCCTCTATGGGGACAGGGTTGCCATATGGGGCTACTTATCGCCATTTAGGCTACTTCTTGAATTGGCCGGCTACTAAAATTCGAAGGAAGGCTACTTGTCGCCATAAGGCTACTTTTTTATTGCAGTGAGAATTTTTTCTTTCGACTTTCAATTTCATTTACCTAAAAATATAAAAAATGATGAGAATAAGAATGAATTGTGAAAATGAGAATACAATGAATGTTTCCATTTAAATTTACCACCACATTTTATTGCATCATGTTATATCAACATATTATTCGAAATATGATTGAAAGTATCGATCGTGCTATCTTCCCTTCATAAAATGGACAGGGTATTAAAATCGAACATGGCGGATTCCATCTCGAATTGAAGGATAATCGAACTCGAAATGAAAATAGTCGATTATATTGCCTGGCGGAGCCTAGCTGAGCCTGGCGGAGCCTAGCGGAGCCTGGCGGAGCCTAGCGGAGCCTGGCGGAGCCTGCCGAGCCTGGCCTAGCCTGAATTCTAACTAATCCTAAATTCTGCTATCTCTGATAGCTATTTCTGCTATCTATACCTAAAGAAAGAAGTTTCACTTCAAAAGTTTGAGTTAATAATAAATTAATGACTCTTTCCCAAATTATAAAAATGCTTCCCTAAACTTCCCTAAACTATTCCGAAAAATTTAAGGATTAGTTAGCTTTGAAAATAATTTTTCTATCTGCTACGTATACGGAGGTATCATTAAAATTTAAAATAAAAAATAGAAGTCTACGCTAATCAACGGAGGCGGCCGCCGACGGCGCTAGTAAAATATAATTGAAACCAAAGATGACAGTCATAGTAATAATGATAACCAAACTAATGATGAGGACATTGACAAAGTTCTCAATTCAATTAAATATGTAGAAGACATCAATATTGATGAGCTGTCCGATGATATTTACGAGTATTGAGAAATATTTAATTTTCAGATTTCTTTGATCACCTAGAAATTGAAAAATTTTATATTCTTCTATTGAATAAATATACTTGTTATAAATTGAATATAAAAATAAAAAAAGATTGAAAATTTCATGATTATCGAAATAAATATTTAGTGATATATATTGAATAATAATAATAATAACAATTATACAGATAAATTATTCATTTCATGTCCCTCATTCAAAATAATTTCTGGCTACTTTCGGCTACTTCAGCGCCACAGCCAGGCTACTCGTCAGCAAAAGAGTCTGGTTACGCTGTATGGGGATGTAGCCAATTGGAATAAGAATGGGGTCTCGATTGAAGAAATCGAGCAAGTTCCTCTCAACAGTCAATTAAATTTTTCGGCTTGTATTTTTTGAGTATATTTAGAGTTTTCCAGCATCTTGATGATCTCTGCTAGATCCCCTACTAATTTACATTGGCTGTTTGAACCATATTTACCGAAATATAAGCCAATGAATATGAATAATGGGGTCTCGATATGGCACTTGCCCCTCTATGGGGATGTAGCCAATTGGAATAAGAATGGGGTCTCGATTGAAAAAATCGAGCAATTTCCTTTCAACAGTCAATTGAATTTTCCGGCTTGTATTTTTCAAGTTTATTTAGAGTTTTCCAGCATCTTGATGATCTCTGCTAGATCCCCTACTAATTCACATTGGCTGTTTGAACCATATTTACCGAAATATAAGCCAATGAATATGAATAATGGGGTCTCGATATGGTACTTGCCCCTCTATGGGGATGTAGCCAATTGGAATAAGAATGGGGTCTCGATTGAAGAAATCGAGCAATTTCCTTTCAACAGTCAATTAAATTTTTCGGCTTGTATTTTTCAAGTTTATTTAGAGTTTTCCAGCATCTTGATGATCTCTGCTAGATCCCCTACTAATTTACATTGGCTGTTTGAACCATATTTACCGAAATATGAGCCAATGAATATGAATAATGGGGTCTCGATATGGCACTTGCCCCTCTATGGGGATGTAGCCAATTGGAATAAGAATGGGGTCTCGATTGAGGAAATCGAGCAATTTCCTTTCAACAGTCAATTAAATTTTTCGGCTTGTATTTTTCAAGTATATTTAGAGTTTTCCAGCATCTTGATGATCTCTGCTAGATCCCCTACTAATTCACATTGGCTGTTTGAACCATATTTACCGAAATATAAGCCAATGAATATGAATAATGGGGTCTCGATATGGTACTTGCCCCTCTATGGGGATGTAGCCAATTGGAATAAGAATGGGGTCTCGATTGAAGAAATCGAGCAATTTCCTTTCAACAGTCAATTAAATTTTTCGGCTTGTATTTTTCAAGTTTATTTAGAGTTTTCCAGCATCTTGATGATCTCTGCTAGATCCCCTACTAATTTACATCGGCTGTTTGAACCATATTCACCGAAATATGAGTCAATGAATATGAATAATGGGGTCTCGATATGGTACTTGCCCCTCTATGGGGATGTAGCCAATTGGAATAAGAATGGGGTCTCGATTGAAAAAATCGAGCAATTTCCTTTCAACAGTCACTTGAATTTTTCCAATTATATTTTTCGAGTTTATTCAGAGGTTTCCAGCATCTTGATGATCTCTGCTAGATCCCCTACTAATTTACATTGGCTGCTTGAACCATATTTACCGAAATATGAGCCAATGAATATGAATAATGGGGTCTCGATATGGCACTTGCCCCTCTATGGGGATGTAGCCAATTGGAATAAGAATGGGGTCTCGATTGAAAAAATCGAACAATTTCCTTTCAACAGTCAATTAAATTTTTCGGATTATATTTTTCGAGTTTATTTAGAGTTTTCCAGCATCTTGATGATCTCTGCTAGATCCCCTACTAATTTACATTGGCTGTTTGAACCATATTTACCGAAATATAAGCCAATGAATATGAATAATGGGGTCTCGATATGGCACTTGCCCCTCTATGGGGATGTAGCCAATTGGAATAAGAATGGGGTCTCGATTGAAAAAATCGAGCAATTTCCTTTCAACAGTCAATTAAATTTTTCGGCTTGTATTTTTCAAGTTTATTTAGAGTTTTCCAGCATCTTGATGATCTCTGCTAGATCCCCTACTAATTTACATTGGCTGTTTGAACCATATTTACCGAAATATGAGCCAATGAATATGAATAATGGGGTCTCGATATGGCACTTGCCCCTCTATGGGGATGTAGCCAATTGGAATAAGAATGGGGTCTCGATTGAGGAAATCGAGCAATTTCCTTTCAACAGTCAATTAAATTTTTCGGCTTGTATTTTTCAAGTATATTTAGAGTTTTCCAGCATCTTGATGATCTCTGCTAGATCCCCTACTAATTCACATTGGCTGTTTGAACCATATTTACCGAAATATAAGCCAATGAATATGAATAATGGGGTCTCGATATGGTACTTGCCCCTCTATGGGGATGTAGCCAATTGGAATAAGAATGGGGTCTCGATTGAAGAAATCGAGCAATTTCCTTTCAACAGTCAATTAAATTTTTCGGCTTGTATTTTTCAAGTTTATTTAGAGTTTTCCAGCATCTTGATGATCTCTGCTAGATCCCCTACTAATTTACATCGGCTGTTTGAACCATATTCACCGAAATATGAGTCAATGAATATGAATAATGGGGTCTCGATATGGTACTTGCCCCTCTATGGGGATGTAGCCAATTGGAATAAGAATGGGGTCTCGATTGAAAAAATCGAGCAATTTCCTTTCAACAGTCACTTGAATTTTTCCAATTATATTTTTCGAGTTTATTCAGAGGTTTCCAGCATCTTGATGATCTCTGCTAGATCCCCTACTAATTTACATTGGCTGCTTGAACCATATTTACCGAAATATGAGCCAATGAATATGAATAATGGGGTCTCGATATGGCACTTGCCCCTCTATGGGGATGTAGCCAATTGGAATAAGAATGGGGTCTCGATTGAAAAAATCGAACAATTTCCTTTCAACAGTCAATTAAATTTTTCGGATTATATTTTTCGAGTTTATTTAGAGTTTTCCAGCATCTTGATGATCTCTGCTAGATCCCCTACTAATTTACATTGGCTGCTTGAACCATATTTACCGAAATATGAGCCAATAAATATGAATAATGGGGTTTCGATATTGCACTTGCCCCTCTATGGGGATATAGCCAATTGGAATAAGAATGGGGTCTCGATTGAAAAAATCGAGCAATTTCCTTTCAACAGTCAATTGAATTTTCCGGCTTGTATTTTTCAAGTTTATTTAGAGTTTTCCAGCATCTTGATGATCTCTGCTAGATCCCCTACTAATTTACATCGGCTGTTTGAACCATATTCACCGAAATATGAGTCAATGAATATGAATAATGGGGTCTCGATAGGGCACTTGCCCCTTTATGGGGATGTAGCCAATTGGAATAAGAATGGGGTCTCGATTGAAAAAATTGAGCAATTTCCTTTCAACAGTCAATTAAATTTTTCGGCTTGTATTTTTCAAGTTTATTTAGAGTTTTCCAGCATCTTGATGATCTCTGCTAGATCCCCTACTAATTTACATTGGCTGTTTGAACCATATTTACCGAAATATGAGCCAATGAATATGAATAATGGGGTCTCGACATGGCACTTGCCCCTCTATGGGGATGTAGCCAATTGGAATAAGAATGGGGTCTCGATTGAAAAAATCGAGCAATTTCCTTTCCACAGTCATTTAAATTTTTCGGCTTGTATCTTTCAAGTATATTTAGAGTTTTCCAGCATCTTGATGATCTCTGCTAGATCCCTTACTAATTGACATTGGCTGTTTGAACCATATTTACCGAAATATGAGCCAATGAATATGAATAATGGGGTCTCGATATGGCACTTGCCCCTCTATGGGGATGTAGCCAATTGGGATAAGAATGGGGTCTCGATTGAAAAAATCGAGCAATTTCCTTTCAACAGTCGATTGAATTTTTCGGCTTGTATTTTTCAAGTATATTTAGAGTTTTCCAGCATCTTGATGATCTCTACTAGATTCCCTACTAATTTACATTAGCGGTTTTAACCATATTTACCGAAATATGAGCGAATGAATATCAATAATGGAGTCTCGATTGAAAAAATCGAAGAAGTTCCTTTCAACAGTCGATTGAATTTTTCGGCTTGTATTTTTCAAGTATATTCAGAGTTTTACAGCATCTTGATGATCTCTACTAGATGGCCTACTAATTTACATTAGCTGTTTTAACCATATTTACCGAAATATGAGCAGAAAATAGGGATTCCGGCTAATCAAATATCGCACATGCTTTCAAGTAGCGCATAGAGAAAATCAGAAGACGACAATAACGACATTGAACGGCTGTCTGAAAAGCTGTCCCCTACGCATTGCATCCTGGGAGTGTCAGCTCATTCAAAATTCGGAATTTTTTTTTGATCCTTTAATTTTTTCCACTAGTGTATTTCAAAAAATTTAATATTTTCTTCGTTGAATAAACAATAAATTCACAAAATTGGGAAAAAGCCTTAGCAATATAGGTAGCAAATCAATAGAAATTTGATGAATCAGACGAATGAATAATTCACAATAAATAACAAATTTCCCTGAATTTTTTATCTTACAATTCATGGAAATTTTTTTTTTTTGAGTCTTCTTCACCCCATAATTAATTTATTCGAATCATTGAGTTTGCAATTGATTGATATTCGTGTTGCTAAGACAATATTTTTTCATTTGTTGAGTGATTATTGATCGAAAAATATAAAATCTTAAAAATATCTGATTCATGAAATACCCTATCGATTGATAATAAACATCCCGGCATAAAAAAGTTTTCATTCGGGGGGTGAACGGTGGGGAACGAAGTGCATGAGAGAGCTAGCCTCTGATTTTGTCGGATTAGACAGAGATCCGTCAAGGCTTTCCTCTCCTTTTTCCTCTCTTTTTTTTCGATCATTAATAACTGGCTTAATGGAGGTTCATCAAATTTTACTCATCGATTGTCTTCGAATCAAGTCATATACATATCGAACATTTAATACGAATTTCGCATTTTGAAATTGTGAGGAATCTACGCATGAATGGTGATACATAAGAGCGCATGTTGAATAGAAAATTTCGTTAATTAATCATTCAGTACGGGCAGGATGAATTCCCTCGAAACTCTGCAGCTAATCCCAAAATTGATCTGACAATATCTGTGAATTTATTCAAAATTAGTTCTACATGTCGATTCAACCGACGTTTTCCCTTTACTTCCCCATAACTATTCCCAAATGTTCCAGACTAACTACAATTCAGAATCCAGAACAGTCTTTTTGCTTACTTTTCGATATTAATGGTGAGTAAACTCCATCTCTCTGAAATGGATTGTACTTTCAATTGGAATCTCGGAGGGTAACAAAGCTGTCGTGACTTTCCGGCGTCCAGTTGTTGGAGCACAGGCGTTTTCTGGCTAGTTGCAAAAACACCCAAAACGTCTGGCCAGTTGTAGTTTGGTCAGTTTTTTCTGGTCAGTTGCACCCATCCCGGCTGTTTACAGGAGTTTTAAGCATCAGTAGATGATGAAAAATAGCAATTATTGTCTGAATCTATATTTTTGTCATTTACTGAAACATTTTTTAACGTTTACATCATCTGAAATCATTATTTTTAATATTTTATGACGACAATATTGACGCTCCTTTTCCAGCGATAAAGCTCAGATTGTTGAGCTTTTTGCTACTTGTCGCTGAATTTCTCATTAGTGGCGGGAAATTCAAAATAGTGTCACGTGACCCGATTTGACGCTGACGCTAGTGTCAAAAACGCCTGCATGAGGCCGTACCTTTAGGGCGAGTGAAGATGTGTTTAGGAACGCAAATATCCTTTTGCTGCATTGAAAAATACGAAAAGGGGATTTCCTCTTTTCAAGGTAATCCTAGTGGCAGGTCCAGATAATCTACGTTTTTTCAAAATTGTTCTAAATTATCATGAACATTCTAATTATTTTGATTATATAACATTTTATCGTTATTAATGTTAGGTCCAGAATAATTTTTGAATTATTTATTTTATCAAATATTGGATTTTTAACATTTATTTGAAATTCTTTTCAAAATCTGTCAAGTAACTCTGTCTTCAAATTTTTGTAAAAGAAAAATTGTATAATTCTATAATATTCAAATTTAAAATATATCCAAAACGATAAAGAAACTAATCGGAGTCATTATTTCAATACTAATCAAATTCAACCAAAAATTCTAACAAGAGTAAAAACTCAATTAGCGTCCTATAAACATAAAAATAGTATAATTCAAGGTGTTCGAAATTAATAAAAATTGTCCTCGACGCTAAAATTCGATCTCGGACATAACATTAAAATGTTCTAAAATTGAAATAATTGGAATATTCATGATAACTTAGAGAAATAAAAAACAAAAGTAGATCACTTGGACCTGCCACGAGGCTTACCTTAAGGACCAGTCTATGAAGCCAAAGTTAGTGCTGAACACAGGTTAGCGTGATTTTAACTTTGGGACGAATATCGCTAACCGCTGGTCAGCGTAACTGCGAGTTTTTGGATTAAAAATAGGAAAAATCCTACGTACTTCGCTTTGAAATGTCATTTCAGCGCTACTGTCAAGAATTGAATTTAAAAAAATTAAAATTATTTGAGTTATGCTGCGTGAAATTTTGAAAAATCGTGTTTCGAGATCAACACGTTCAAAGTTTTGGCATATGCTATGAATACAAAAAAATGCTTGGGGAAAATTTCAAAATTTGACTAAAAATAATGGATATCAGGCGATAAACTCTTCCCCTATACCTTCTCGAGGATTCGAACTATTTTTTGAGCCAAGAAAAAAAAAATAGATTTTTTTCAAAATTTCTACAGCAGTGTAATCCCTTGAGCTCTTCATTACACAATTCTCCATGATTTTTGATCGTAATTTGAAAAAAATTAACTCCTAAAATTCTCCACGAAAAATAGCTTTACATGACGCGTCAAACAAACACTCGAATGTGGCCTACGTGACTCACGCATTACAAAATTCATTGTCACGTTATGATATAGTGATCAAATTATCATGCTAGAAGAAAACTAATCTCACAATTATGTATTATCATTGTACAAACAAATTCAGTCCAACTGTTCAATGTGAAGAATAAGTATTTTGAATTTGTGTTTCCAAATTAGAATTTTCCAAATCATGAATAATTGATAATTGATGAATAATAGTTCCGTTGCACTCATATTGTTGGAGTAGTAGAAAAGAAAATCACGATAATTTCATTTTTTTGCCGATAGTTTCTTGAGAATATCGCGAAAACTAAGCGAGATAGCGCAAAATTTGTTTCATATTTTTTCTTTATTCATTCTTGAGCAGGAAGCGAATAAAAACTCATCCAAACTATTCTGATGAAATATTTGATAATTTATAATAAATTCTAGAAAGATTTCCTAATGAAAAAAGATGATCAAAAATTATTATTTTCATGGATTTATTTTCGAACAACTTTACCCCTGTTGCTAATGTTTGTCGTCTGTATATGCGCTATGATTAACTGTTAGATAAGATCGAGTATATATTCAGCAGAATTTCAATTTGTGAATATCATTAGTATCCATTGTTCTAGAATTAAATCGACGAACCTACTCCAAAAGTAAGTACCTACAATTTATTATCTGTCGAATTTTAATGAAATTTTGACAGTAAATTTTCTACATCTATATCTACTATGAAAAAACTAGTATTTTATGCATCTAGGGAGGCAACAAAAAAAGTTGAGCTCGACAAAAGTTTGCCGCCCGAGCCAATTTTTTTGTGAAAATTGACTTTTTGTCGTCTGCTGTGGCATACCATATGTTTTGTACCGAGAAATGAAATATCAGTCTAAATAATCAGTCTAAAAAATTCGAATCTATGAATTTCTGAATGTTTGTTGTTAATTAATTCCAACAATCAAGAATTGTCATTATTATTCTTTCGAAAGAATTCATATTACTGATTCATGAAATATCTGTTTAGATTTATTCAATAAGAGACAATGAATTTTGGGCTCCTGATTCTGGTTCTTGGAATCTGTTTTCCTGATTGGACAACAGCAACTCCAGCCTCAAACGTGACTTATGATTTATTCAACGGAACTCTGAAGCATGTCTCAGCATTTGATTCCAGAGTTGTCAACCTATCTAATTTATCCATCAAATTCCTTGCTGATAACTGTTTCGATGCCCTCGAAGCAGTAGAAGAACTGGATCTATCATTTAATAATCTCGTTGATCTTCCACGAGGAATTTTCGCAAGAATGAAGAATCTCAGAAAGTTATCATTGTCCAAAAACCAAATTGGGTCAAGTTTCAATACCACTTCTCTTGGTTTGACCAATCTGGATTACTTGGACCTATCAAGAAATAACATACAGAGTCTAAAAGCAGGACAATTATTCGGTGTGAGTAAATCAGGCAAGGTTATAGTGAAGGGAAGTAACCTTCGGTGGATTACAACAAATGTTTTCAAAAAGCCACCGATTCCTGTACCAGCCAAGCATTATCCTGCTTTCCATATAAACAAGTGGGCACCACCTCTCCCAAAATCTGAAGTTATGTTTTACTTGTGCGTAATAAGAAGTGATGGGATTTTGACATCTGTTACTTTGTTTGAAAACTATTCTCCTTCTGTTAATTGCTCGTCATGGAAGAGCCGTGCATATGTAAAGAATCATAAATATATGCACATGCAGTTAAATTTTCAAGGAATATCTAATATGAAGGATGATATCTTCGACGAAATAGACTTTACATTGGATGAATTGGAGTTGCAAGCCGATGACTTCGAGAGTACTGCTTTCGCTACAAAATTGCCTAAACAAATCAGAATCTTGAAGCTTCATTATAATCCGATTTCAGAAGTACCTGTTGATTCGTTCTATGACATGAAGAATTTGAAAGAACTTTCGATATGCTATACGGATGTCACGCATTTTGAACCAGGAACATTCAGAGATCAGGAGAATCTTGAAGTCCTCCAGCTCAGGGGAAATAAGATCAGTGAATTAGAACCAGGATTTTTCCAAGGCTTGGTTAGTTTGCAGGTCATTAATTTAGAAAGCAATGAGATTACGAAAATTTCTAGTAATATGTTTACGGGATGGAATCATCCACCAAGAATATTCTATATTTCGCTGGATCGGAACCGCATATCGACCATCGAAGATGGTGCTTTTTCCCACATGAATGTAAAACACGTTAGTCTGCGAGAAAATCCTTTCAGGGATGATGGGATTCGAGAGGGCTCCTTCAACGGATCTATTATATCTGATCTCGATATAACGACATTTGAACTCACGAGGTTCAATGGGGAATGGTTCAGGGGTATTTCAGGACTGGAGAGCATTCTTCTCAGCTCTACGGGGGTGTCGAAACTCGAGAAGGGCCTTGCTAAATACATGAAGAATGTAACCATATTTCATCTAGGACATACTCGAGTAGAGATTCTTCAGAATGGGGCTCTGTTTGGACTGCCAACGGAGAAGGAAGGCCGTGTTCACTTTTGGACGCCTTACCTTGAAGTCATTGAAGGAGGTGTTTTTGACAATCTTTGAAGCAATGAAACATGTTAATAGAATTTTATTGTTAATGCCTCTGTCTATTATTTTCATGATTTCCATGATTTTCTTAATTTTCTAATCATTGTAATAATGAAATTTTTCACTATTTTTCACTCGAGTTTTTTGAAATTATTAATTGGAAATATTCAACAACAATTAGGCGATTGTTAGATACGTATATTCATTAGATATTCAAGTGTCGATTATGAAAGATAAAATTTATGCTCATTAATGTTGTCAATCTCTGTACTACAATAGGTCTGATGGATTTTCCTTATGCTTTTTTCCTCCCCTGTGAGTCATCACTGAAATTATTAGCACGGAATGAGGATTAATCGGTTCTTGGGAACTCTCCTTTTATGGGCTGCGACTGAGTGCTTGCTGGCTATCAGTCTCAAGCTATGCAGCCAAAAGATCTTCTTTGGAACTCGATTACCGGTTAACTAATTTTAAGCTACAGTTAGCGGTTGAAGATATGAATTCTAAAAAATTTCCACTAAAACAACTTTACATGATATGTGAGTAAACATCGGAAGGTGGCCTAACGTACTAAAGCCACCTTTCAATGTTTACTAACATATCATGTAAGTCGAGTCACGTAGGCCACCGATATCACCAACTAAAAAGATGGTTTCACCTTTTGATGTAGTAATAAAACTATCATGCTGAACAAAAAATAACCGTCTACTTATTCATTATCTTTGTCCAAACAAATTCATTCAAAATGCTCAATCTAAGTACATAATTGACGTCATTCAAGATTAGTACCATTTTTTGGTCACTGCTATCTTCTTTGGAAGGTTCGAAAGAAAAAGAAAAAAGAGGGTAAATTCGAATTTTGTACCAACGTTTCGACTCCACTGCAGAATCATCCGCAAGAAATATATCATCAATACCCAGATAGCACAAGTTACCGATGACTCTAAATTTTGTTTCAAATTTTAGAGTATAAATTAGGGTTGACGGCAAACTATGGCCAAGTTGTAGAAAACAATTACCGATGAAAATGTCTCGGAACTGGCGTTGATATGCCGTTAAAGTATGACCAAAATCTACAGCAATTCTTCGACAAATTAGCGGCCAAATTTTTCGACAAGAGAAATCTCATGCGTAAATTCAAAAGTGTTTGAGGTGACGATTGTTTGAATTTTGTGAACAAATACTGATGACTTATCAATGCAAACATGTAGACTCAGGTGACTCTGTCAATTCTAATGTTAAACGAAAAATTTTTCATGGAATAAACTTAAGAAATTTTATGATAACCTTCTATGAGCGCCTCGAATTTTAAAATTGTCTTTTTATTTGTAACACGTGTTTTACGACTTATAAAAAATCCAGTGATGGAAAATCCTAGAAACATGTTATCAATATGGAAGAAAATCTGAAAAGCGAAATAAAATTGAACGGAACAATTGAATGAATAATGATTGTTTCTTCATGCAATGATTGACATCTTTTGCTGAAAAATATGTAAATGAAAATAGTGAAATATATATGCCTTCAAAGGGCATAATCGGTAAAATTTTGTTGAAATTTGAGGTTGCCGTGATAGGTTTTGATCAGAAAAATGGCCTCGAATTTCTGCATGGAACAATAATGAATACTTTGTATGAATAGAGCAGTTCGGACAAGATTTGTATCGAAAATGGGTGAGATAAATGGCGACTTCATTTGATTGCACGAGAATGGACCATCAGAGCATCGGTGAAGTTTCCATGTGAGACTAACGACTGGTCGCATGGACCCAAAGAATATCTATACCACAAGACAAAGGGCCCTCGGTTCTTTCTCCCTATGAAATCATTGTTAATGTTTATATTAAGCTCTCCGGCTGTCACCACGTCGATCCATTTTTGAACTCATACTCTCAATTTAAACAAATAATAATTCCCAGTAATGAAATGAAATAATAATCCAATAATTCTTCGGAACCAGTCTGGACTCCCGAAATGGGAGTCTAGTTCTGGCGATTGAGCTACCGGCCGAGGCGCGTCCCCAGGTGGCGGATAGGGGAAGTAGCCAACACTAGTAGGAGGGGCCGGGAGGGAACCAGCTGGGTGGTTGTACCAGCAGGGCCCCGCCAAGGAACCTCCGGAAATGTTGGCGAAGTGACGGTACAATAAGGGAGACGACGGAGGTAAAAGCCCGGGCAGTCGAACGAAGGCCGACACCGCGGACCAGCTCCCCCAAGCTAAAGGTGTAAACTATCGTGCCGAAGGCTGAATGGCACAGGGGTGACACAGGGTGGATGAAACTCTGGGTCAATGTGTCAGTACGATGTCCTTGGGGCACCAGGTCGCACCCCATTGTATTCCAGACCTTACTCTCACAAACCGGGCTCTGTGGGAGCGGACCTCATTCCCCGGACACACGATACAGGATGGCAGGATGGGCAGGTTTAGGGTGAGTGGGGCGCTGAGAACCACACTCCCGTGATGGGGCTCTGAGAACCACACCTATAACTGCCCTGATGGCCCTCTTGGATCTGAAGTCGCCACATTTAGTGGCAATGAAGGCAGCCAAGGGCTCTGCGATAAGATTCTGGAGGAACTCGACCTTCATGCGCGCGTTGCTGACCAGGACGGAGGAGTAAAAAAGATACTCCGGCTTGGCAGCGATGTGGGTGGGGGGTTGAGGGCCCTCCAGGAGTTTCGAAGTCGTGAGACCGAGGAGCGAGGTATGGGCTCTGGAAATAGACCCTTCCTTCAGCCTAAGGGCCCAGTTTTGTACACTGACGGCACCAAGAAGTACTACAGATAATGTGGGATGGAGGCGGGCAACGTCCACCACTTGTTGACGAGATGCAGTAGATTCGATTCGACTAGCATCTCGAACTTAACGGATACAGGGGGGGAGGTGGGGCGCCTGCTTTGCCAGGCTTACCGACCTTCTTGAACCTGGAACCTAGGTGGTCGCCACTAGGCGGGCATAAAATAGTTTATACACATTATGTCTCTTCTGCCACCGCACATTAAACCATACCATACATACCATACCAATCCAATAATTCATCATGCAGACAAAGTGAGAGTACCTCTTTTCCGTCTTTGGTTCAGAATCAATAAAACACTAAAACCGTGATGAGACATCAAAAATATTCTCTGTATCCTTTTTTATTTGTTCTCAAGGAGGAGACGAATGAATTGCCGATGACATCTTCGGTACTATACGATGAATTGTGAAAAGATTTTTAGATTAAAAAAAATGACTATAGTCATTTTAGTAATACTTATAAGTATTACTATTTTCATGAATATATCAACTTTTAATATGTTCACTTTCCTACCCCTTTTTTTCATGTTTACTCTCTCTATATACACTATGATTAACTGTTAGATAAGATTGAGTATTTATAGTGAAGAATATACCAAATATCATCAGTTCTTATCGTGTTAAAATAGATTCAACAACTCTACTCTGAGGTAAGAAATCTATAATTTATTATCTCTTGCATTTCAATGAGATTCGGAAAATAAATTTTCTATACGTGTGTCTACTATGAACAAAGCCCCATGGGGAAAATATATATCAAGCACATAAGAGAATATATGGTACAATATAAACTTTTTATATGAAATATATATGAAGAATGAATTGAATACGAAATTAAAATAATATCTATTTCATATATTTTAATTGTAAACGATGATAATGCGATTAATACATGAAATTCATATGGAAAAATATGAATTTCATATACGAGAAATATAATAAATTAGAGCAAAAGATGGAATTTATCTCTGGATTTGGGTATATTTTCAGTGATTTTCCGGTATAATGCTTAAAACATACCCGAATTATACCCAAAAAAATACCGATATTTAGGATAGATTTGAGAATTTTTCTTACCCAATTTATATCTTTTTTTCCAAATCGAACTTCAGTCTAATTAGTACTTCTGTACTGTACGAAACGTTCAACGATTATGAAGTAAAATTTGTAGAGGGAAAAAACCGAAAGACAAATTAGAAGGCAGAGGTGAAAATAATTAGAAATGATTTTAAAAACTTAGTTCAATAAATGTATATTTTCTTAGCATTTCTTTTATTAGTATTTCCCCACTGTCATAACTCAGCAGCAGCGTTACTGAAGTCAAATTTTGTTTTCATCACAAGAAAAACCCTGGCTCCATCTTGCATTTATTTTTCTGATCTATATTTTGCAATTTTTGGGGATCTGACCTCTTTATGATGAATCTCGATTGAAAATCCTAAAAAGAACACTGCTGGATCCATACTGAACGAATTTATCGAATAAACTCGACGAGGGTTTATTTTTTTGCAGAGAAAACTCGAAAAAATGTTTTTTCACGAATCCGATATTTTTTGGGAACTATTCAACGAATTTTAACTAGATTCGACTGACAGCCTTTAACATAGGAAAAATACTGTCAAATTCTTAAATTTCGAGTCATATTCCCATGAAAACTTAAATTCGGAAGAAATCAAGGTTACATAGCTTTCGTTTCCTGCATTATAAAAGTATTTTTCTTGTTCATTCAATACTTGAGAGTGAAATTTCATTTATTCATAGTAATTTTTTCAACTCAGAGATATTTGACATTATTCTCTTTCTTCACATTCATTTGGAAGCAAATAAAAAATTACCCAATGATCCAAGAAGAAAGTTATGATAAGACACGATGAGTGTTCTAACTATTTTTTTCGATACTGAATATTTGTATATAAAATTTGAACCTCTTAATTTCTGAATGTTCGTTATTAATTAATTCCAACTGTATCATCCAGAAATGATTATCATTAATTCATTGTATGTCTGTTTAGAGTTATTCAATCACAGACAATGAATCTTCAGGGTCTGATGCTGATTATTGTTGGCATCTTTACTCGTCAGGGGACATCAGAAGTTTCAGTCTCAACTCCAATCTCAAATGTGACCTATAATTTATCCCGTGGGTACCTGAGGAATGTCTCGGCAAATGGTGACATACACGTCAACTTATCAAATTTATCCATGAAAGGCTTCACCTATCACTGTCTTGATGCCCTAGAAAAAGTAGAGTCATTGGATCTATCAAATAATGGTTTGGGTAGATTTCCACCAGGATTTTTCTCAAAAATGGAGAATCTCAAACGATTATCATTGTCCGGAAATCCACTTAATGAATTTTTCAACACTACTTCCCTTGGTTTGAACAATCTGGATTACTTGGACCTATCAAGAACTCGGCCATATGGTCTAGGAACAGGACAATTATTTGGTATGACTGAATCGGGCAGGGTCATAGTCAACGGAATCACTATCGGGGCAATTACAACATCAGTTTTTGAAAATCCGATGATTCCTGTAGCTCCTGCGGATGAAGAACCCCTACCGATTGTCTCTCTATATCCTTCGAGAGGGGATGATCCTTCCATGTGCGTGAACAAAAGTGATGATACTTTGACATTCATTAGAATCTATGAAAAACAGAACGATTCGATTCCTTGCACATCATGGAGAAGAGTGGAACAGATTAATGATGGTCAAGATATTCATGTAGATTGGAGTTATCAAAACATATCAAATATCAAGGATGATGTTTTTGAAACAATAAATTCGGTTTTGGATCAATTGGATTTGGGACGCAATCTTTTCAACAGCACTGATTTTGTCAAGAAATTGCCTAAGAGGATAAGATCCTTGGACCTCCATTCTAATCCGATTTCAGTAGTTCCTCTTGATTCGTTTCAAGACCTGAAAAGTCTAGAAACACTTGATTTGTCACGCACGCATTTAACGTACATTGAGCCAGGAACATTCAGACATCAGAAGAAGCTTACAACCCTTTTGCTCCTCAACAATGCAATCAGTGAATTAAAATCTGGATTTTTTGAAGGTTTGGATAGCTTGGAGGTTATTAATTTGGAGGGCAACAGAATTACGAAAATTCCTAGTAATATGTTCACGGGATGGAATCATCCACCAAGAATCCACTTCATTTCGCTGCTTAATAATCCCATATCGAACATCGAAGATGGTGCCTTTTCTCATATGAATATAAGATATCTTAGCATAGGAGGAGATTCCTTGGGGGCTGATGGAATTCGAGAGGGCTCCTTCAACGGATCTATTATATATGCGCTTGAGCTGATGGCTTCTAAGCTCAAGAGCTTCAATGGCGAATGGTTCAGGAGCATTTCAGGACTTAAGGAAATCGTTCTCTATGCTCGGGGGGTCACGAAAATCGAGAAGGGCTTTGCCAAGTACATGAAGGATGTAATTACTCTAAAAATTCAAGGTACTGCAGTAGAGATCCTACAGAATGGGGCTCTATATGGACTGTCAAAGGACAAAGATGTCCGCGTTTACCTTCCCGAGCATAGCCTCAAGCTCATAGAAAGAGGTGTTTTTGATGATCTTTGAAGCAATAGCACATGTTAATTGAATTTCATTGCAAATTTGAATAAAGAATTATTCCTTGAAACAAATGCCTCTGTCTACATTCTTTCTCTATTTACCTTCAAGTCGTCAGTAAAAATTTGTTTCAATAGATTCATGAATCAGTAACATGGAGATTAATCTTGCATCTCAGCCTGAAATAGGGAAAGAATTCTTTCTTGAAGTAAAAGTCTCTGTGGAGAGAAATTGGGTAAATTTCCCAATAATATAGATATACTGGATTGTCTCCCCATTTTCTCCAGATTTCTCTGTAAAGGTCCTCACTAAAGAGAAGCGGTTAATTTTGCTCTGTAGTTTCTGCATGAATCCTCGACATGAGAAGCATTTTCATGGAAAATTCCACAATTTGATTCCCATAATTTTCTTAATTTTTAAATTATTGTAATAATGCTATTTTTCACTATTTCTCACATGAGATTTTTGAAATTATTGATTGGAAATATTCAACAATAATTAGGCAATTGTTAGATACGTATATTCATTACATATTCAATTATCGATTATAAAAGATGAAATGTATGTTCGTTAATGTTGTCAATCTCTGTACTACAATAGGTCTGATGGATTTTTCTCAATCCAAGGTCAAATAAACAAAATCAATCCATTTATCGATATGCTTTTCTCCTTTCCTGTGAGTCATTACTGAAATTATTAGCACGGAATGAGGATTAATCGGTTCTTGGGAACTTCTTGACTTCTTTTTTGTGCTGCGACTGAGCGCTTGCTGGCCATCAGCCTCAAGCTATGCAGCCAAAAGATCTTCTCTGGAACTCGATTACTGGTTAACTAATTTTAAGCTGCAGTTAGCGATTGAAAATATGAATTCTAAAAATTTTCCACTAAAAATAACTTTACATGATATGTGAGTAAAAATCTTGCTGCATTGAAAAATACGAAAAGGGGATTTCCTCTTTTTAAGGTAATCCTAGTGGCAGGTCCAGATAATCTACGTTTTTTCAAAATTGTTCTAAATTATCATGAACATTCTAATTATTTTGATTATATAACATTTTATCGTTATTAATGTTAGGTCCAGAATAATTTTTGAATTATTTATTTTGTCAAATATTGGATTTTAAACATTTATTCAAAATTCTTTTCAAAATCTGTCAAGTAACTCTGTCTTCAAATTTTTGTAAAAGAAGAATTGTATAATTCTATAATATTCAAATTTAAAATATACCCAAAACGATAAAGAAATTAATCGGAGTCATTATTTCAATACTAATCAAATTCAACCAAAAATTCCAACAAGAGTAAAAACTAAATTAGCGTCCTATAAACATAAAAACAGTATAATTCAAGCTGTTCGAAATTAATAAAAATTGTCCTCGACGCTACAATTTAATCTCGGACATAACATTAAAATGTTATAAAATTGAAATAATTGGAATATTCATGATAATTTAGAGAAATAAAAAACAAAAGTAGATCACTTGGACCTGCCACGAGGATTACCTTAAGGACCAGTCTATGAAGCCAAAATTAGTGCTGAACACAGGTTAGCGTGATTTTAACTTTGGGACGAATATCGCTAACCACTGGTCAGCGTAACTGCGAGTTTTTGGATTAAAAATAGGAAAAAATCCTACGTACTTCGCTTCGAAATGTCATTTCAGCGCTACTGTCAAGAATTGAATTTGAAAAAAATAAAAATTGTTTGAGTTATGCTGCATGCAATTTTGAAAAATCGTGCTCCGAGATAAACACGCTTAAAGTTTTGACATATGCTATGAATATGAAGAAATGCTTGGGGAAAATTTCAAAATTTGACTAGAAATAATGGGTATGAGACGATAAACTCTCTCCCTACACCTTCTCGAAGGTTCAAACTATTTTTAGAGCCAAGAAAAAAAATAGATTTTTTTTTTTTAATTCTACAGCGGTGTAATCCCTTGAGCTCTTCATTACACAATTCTTCATGATTTTTGATCGTGATCTAAAAAAAAATTAATCCCTAAAATTTTCCACGAAAAATAACTTTACATGACGCGTCAAACAAACACTCGAATGTGGCCTACATGACTCACGCATTACAAAATTCATTGTCACGTTCTGATGTAGTGATCAAATTATCAAGCTAGAAGAAAACTAATCTCATAATTATGTATTATCATTGTACAAACAAATTCAGCCGAACTGTTCAATGTAATGAATAAGTATTTTGAATTTGTTTTTTCCAAATTAGAATTTTCCAAATCATGAATAATTAATAATTAATGAATAATAATTCCGTTGCACTCATATTGATGCAGTAGTAGAAAAGAAAATCACGATAATTTCATTTTTTTGCCGATAGTTTCTTGAGAATATCGCGGAAACTAAGCGAGATAGCGCAAAATTTGTTTCATATTTTTTCTTTATTTATTCTTGAGCGAATAAGAACTCATTTAAACCAGTCTGATGGAAAATTTGGTACTTCATAATAAATACTAGAAAGATTTCCACATGCACTACGCTTAACTGTGAGATAAGATTGAGTATATATTCAGCATCATTTGGTAAATATCATTAGTATCCATTGTTCTAGGATAGAATCTACTCCAAAAGTAAGTACCTACAATTTATTAGATCTCGAATTTTAATGAAATTTTGACATTAAATTTTCTAGATCTATATCTACTATGAAAAAACGAGTATTTTATGTATCTCAAGAGGAAAAAAGTTGAGCTCGACGAAAGTTTGCCTCCCGAGTGAAACGAGGGTGCCAAGTTTTTTGTGAAATATTTTGGTTTTTCAATACTCGAAAGACAATATTTTTACGCTCATTAATTTCAAAGTGAATGAAAAATTACTTAATATTTCAATAGTAAAATTATTCTCTATTGTCACCGCAACTCAATATTTGACTGTTGCAGAAACGCAATTATGAATTTTTTTATTTTTTTTATCAGTATAAAAAATTCGAATCCATGAATTTCTGGATGCTTGTTGTTAATTAATTCCAACAACCAAAAATTATCATTATTATTCTTTTGAAAGAATTTATATTACTAATTCATGGATTATCTGTTTAGATTTATTCAATAAGAGACAATGAATTTTGGGTGCCTGATTTTGGTTCTCGGATTCTGTTTTCCTGATTGGACAACAGCAACTCCAGCCTCAAACGTGACTTATGATTTATTCAACGGAACTCTGAAGAATGTCTCAGCATTTGATTCCAGAGTTGTCAAGCTATCTAATTTATCCATCGAGTTCCTTGCTGATAACTGTTTCGATGCCCTCGAAGCAGTAGAAGAACTGGATCTATCATTTAATAATCTCGTTGATCTTCCACGGGGGATTTTCGCAAGAATGAAGAATCTTAAAAAGTTATCATTGTCCAAAAACCAAATTGGGTCAAGTTTCAATACCACTTTTCTTGGTTTGACCAATCTGGATTACTTGGACCTATCAAGAAATAACATACAGAGTCTAGAAGCAGGACAATTATTCGGTGTAAGTAAATCAGGCAAGGTTATAGTAAAGGGAAGTCAGCTTCTGTGGATTACAACAAATATTTTCAAAAATCCATCGATTCCTGTACCAGCCGAGGATTACCCTGCTTTCGATATAGACGAATGGGCAGCAACTCCCCCAAAATCTATGGTTATGTTTTACTTGTGCATATTGAGAAGTGATGGGATTTTGACATCTATTACTATGTTTGAAGACTATTCTCCTTCTGTTAGTTGCTCGTCATGGACGGGCCGTGTCTTCATAAAGAATAATAAATATATGAACATGAAGTTACATTCACAAAGAATATCTAATATGAAGGATGATATCTTCGACGAAAAGGATTTTACATTGGATGAATTGGAGTTGGAAAGCAATCTCTTCAAGAGTACTGCTTTCGCTAGAAAATTGCCTAAACAAATCACAAGCTTGAAGCTTGATGATAATCCGATTTCAGAAGTACCTGTTGATTCGTTCTATGACATGAAAAAATTGGAAAAACTTTCGATGTGCGATACGCATGTCACGCATATTGAACCAGGAACATTCAGAGATCAGGAGAATCTTGTATCTCTCCACCTCATGAACAATAAGATCAGTGAATTAAAACCGGGATTTTTCCAAGGCTTGGTTAGTTTGGAGTTCATTCATTTAGGCGGCAATGAGATTACGAGAATTCCTAGTAATATGTTTACGGGCTGGAATCATCCACCAAGGATCTCCTATATTTCGCTGGATCGGAACCGCATATCGACCATCGAAGATGGTGCTTTTTCCCACATGAATGTAAAACACGTTAGTCTGCGAGAAAATCCCTTTAAGGATGATGGGATTCGAGAGGGCTCCTTCAACGGATCTATTATATCTGAACTCAATTTAATGACGTTTGAACTCACGAGGTTCGATGGAGAATGGTTCAGGGGTATTTCAGGACTGGAGACTATTCTTCTCAGCTCTACGGGGGTGTCGAAACTCGAGAAGGGCCTTGCTAAATACATGGAGAGTGTAACCATATTTCATTTAGGAAATACTCGAGTAGAGATTCTTCAGAATGGGGCTCTGTTTGGACTGCCAACGGAGAAGGAAGGCCGTGTTTACTTTTGGTCGCCTTATCTTGAAGTCATTGAAGGAGGTGTTTTTGACAATCTTTGAAGCAATGAAACATGTTGATAGAATTTTATTGTTAATGCCTCTGTCTATTATTTTCGTGATTTCCATAATTTTCTAATCATTGTAATAATGAAATTTTTCACTATTTTTCTCTTGAGTTTTTTGAAATTATTAATTGGAAATATTCAACAACAATTAGGCAATTATTAGATACATATATTCATTAGATATTCAATTATCGATTACAAAAGATGAAATGTATGCTCATTAATGTTGTCAGTCTCTGTACTACAATAGGTCTGATGGATTTTTCTTAATCCAAGGTCAAATAAACAAAATCAATCCATTTATCGATATGCTTTTTTCCTTTCCTGTGTCTCATTACTGAAATTATGAGCACGGAATGAGGATTAATCGGTTCTTGGGAACTCTCCTTTTTTGGGCTGCGACTGAGTGCTTGCTGGCTATCAGTCTCAAGCTATGCAGCCAAAAGATCTTCTTTGGAACTCGATTACTGGTTGACTAATATTAAGCTGCAGTTAGCGGTTGAAGATATGAATTCTAAAAATTTTCCACTAAAAATAACTTTACATGATATGTGAGTAAACATCGGGAGGTGGCCTACGTATTAAGGCTTCCTTCCGATGCTTACTAACATATCATGTAAGTCGAGTCACGTAGGCCACCGATATCACCAATTAAAAACACGGTTTCACCTTTCGATGTATAATAATAAAACTATCATGCTGAGCAAAAAATAACCGTATGATTATTCATTATCTTTGTCCAAACAAATTCATTCCAAATGCTCAATCTAAGGACATAATTGACGTCATTTAAGATTAGTAACTATCATTTAATGCTCCGACCGATAATATATTTCTTAATTTTCATTGCAAGGCCATTTTTTGGTAACTGCTATCTTCTTTGGAAGGTTCGAAAGAAGAAGAAAAAAGAGGGTAAATTCGAATTTTGTACCAACATTTCGACTCCACTGCAGAGTCCTCCGCAAGAAATGTGTCATCAATACCCAGATAGCACAAGTTACCGATGACTCTAAAGTTTGTTTCAAATTCTAGAGTATAAATTAGGGTTGACGGCAATTTGAGTGTGAATTGTCGACACTTTGCCGTCAAATATTGACGATAACCGCAGAAAGTTATCGGAGTATTTGGTTCGGAATATGCTGCAAAGATCCTCTGCAAACTACGGCCAAGTTGTAGGGAACAATTACCGATGAAAATGTCTCGGAAATGGCGTTTATTCGCCGTTAAAGTGAGACCAAAATTTGCAGCAATTCTTCGGCAAATTAGAGGCCAAATTTCTCGACACGAGAAATCTCATACGTAAATTCAAAAGTGTTTGAGGTGACGATTATTTGAATTTTGTGAATAAATAGTGACGACTTATCAGTGCAAATATGTTGACTCAGGTGACTCTATCAATTCTAATGTTAAATGAAAAATTTTTCATGGAAGAAACTCGAGAAATTCTATGATAACCTTGAAGCTCAAGTGCCTCGAATTTCAAAATTGTCTTTTTATTTGTTACACGTATTTTACGACTTATAAAAAATCCAGTGATGGAAAATCCTAAAAACATGTTATCAATATGGAAGAAAATCTGAAGAGCGAAATAAAATTGAATGGAACAATTGAATGAATAATGATTGTTTCTTCACGCAATGATTGACATCTTTTGCTGAAAAATGGGTAAATGAAAATAGTAACATATATATGCCTTCAGAGGGCGTAATCGGTAGAAGTCTGTTGAAATTTGAGGTTGCCGTGATAGGTTTTGATCAGAAAAATTGCCTCGAATTTCGGCATGGAACAATAATGAATACTTTGTATAAATAAAGCGGTTCGGACAAGATTTGTATTGAAAATGGGTGAGATAAATGGAGACTTCATTTGATTGCACGAGGATGGACCATCAGAGTATCGGTGAATTTTCCATGTGAGACTAACGACTGGTCGCATGGACCCAAAAAATATCTATACCACAAGACAAAGGGCCCTCGGTTCTTTCTCCCTATGAAATCATTATTTATGTTTATATTGGCCTCCCCGGCTGTCACCACGTCGATTCATTTTTGAACTCATCATCTCAATTCAAACAAATAATAATTCCCAGTAATGAAATGAAATAATAATCCAATAATTCGTCATCCAGACAAAGTGAGAGTACTTTTTTTCCATCCTTGGTTCATAATCAAAAAAACACTAAAACCGTGATGAGACATGAAAAATATTCTCTGTATCCCTTTTTATTTATTCTCAAGGAGGAGACAAATGAATTGCCGATGACATCTGCGGTACTATACGATGGATTGTGAAAATATTTTTAGAATAAAAAAAATGACCGTAGTCATTTTAGTAATACTTATGAGTATTACTATTTTCATGAATATATTAACTTTTAATACGTTCACTTTCCTACCCCTTTTTTTTTCATGTTTACTCTCTCTATATACACTATGATTAACTGTTGGATAAGATTGAGTATTTATAGTGGAGAATACACCAAATATCATCAGTTCTCATCGTGTTAAAATAGAATCAACAAGTCTACTCTGAGGTAAGAAATCTATAATTGATTATCTCTTGCATTTCGATGAGATTCGGACAATAAATTTTCCATACGTGTGTCTACTATGAACAAAGCCCCATGGGGAAAATATATATCAAACACATAAGAGAATATATGGTACAATATAAACTTTTTATATGAAATATATATGAAAAATGAATTGAATACAAAGTTGAAATAATATCTATATTATATATCTTAGTTATAGAAAAGGATAATGCGATTCATGCATGAAATTTATATGAAAAAAATATGAATTTCATGTACGAGAAATATAATAAATTACAGCAACAAGATGGAATTCATCTTGGTGATGATTCCGTTGGAAGTTTTTGGCTATTGTAGGAGCCGTTTCGACCTAAAAATACCCGAATTATGCTCTGGATTTGGGTATATTTTCAGTGATTTTCCGGTATAATGCTTAAAACATACCCGAATTATACCCAAAAAAATACCGATATTTAGGATAGATTTGAGAATTTTTCTTACCCAATTTATATCTTTTTTTCCAAATCGAACGTTAGTCTAATTAGTACTTCTGTACTGTACGAAACGTTCAACGATTATGAAGTAAAATTTGTAGAGGGAAAAAACCGAAAGACAAATTAGAAGGCAGAGGTAAAAATGATTAGAAATGATTTTAAAAACTTAGTTCAATAAATGTATATTTTCTTAGCATTTCTTTTATTATTATTTCCCCACTGTCATAAGTCAGCAGCAGCGTTACTGAAGTCAAATTTTGTTTTCATCACAAGAAAAACCCTGGCTCCATCTTGCATTTATTTTTCTGATCTATATTTTGCAATTTTTGGGGATCTGACCTCTTTATGATGAATCTCGATTGAAAATCCTAGAAAGAACACTGCTGGTTCCATACTGAACGAATTTATCGAATAAACTCGACGAAAGTTTATTTTTTTGCAGAGAAAACTCGAAAAAATGTTTTTTCACGAATCCGATATTTTTTGGGAACTATTCAACGAATTTTAACTAGATTCGACTGACAGCCTTTAACATAGGAAAAATACTGTCAAATTCTTAAATTTCGAGTCATATTCCCATGAAAACTTAAATTCGGAAGAAATCAAGGTTACATAGCTTTCGTTTCCTGCATTATAAAAGTATTTTTCTTGTTCATTCAATACTTAAGAGTGAAATTTCATTTATTCATAGTAATTTTTTCAACTCAGAGATATTTGACATTATTCTCTTTCTTCACATTCATTTGGAAGCAAATAAAAAATTACCCAATGATCCAAGAAGAAAGTTATGATAAGACACGATGAGTGTTCTAACTATTTTTTTCGATACTGAATATTTGTATATAAAATTTGAACCTCTTAATTTCTGAATGTTCGTTATTAATTAATTCCAACTGTATCATCCAGAAATGATTATCATTAATTCATTGTATGTCTGTTTAGAGTTATTCAATCACAGACAATGAATCTTCAGGGTCTGATGCTGATTATTCTTCACATCTTTACTCGTCAGTGGATATCAAAAGTTTCAGCCTCAACTCCAATCTCAAATGTGACCTATAATTTATTCCGTGGATACCTGATGAATGTCTCGGCAAATGGTGACATACGCGTCAACTTATCAAATTTATCCATCAGAGGCTTCACCTATCACTGTCTTGATGCCCTAGAAAAAGTAGAGTCATTGGATCTATCAAATAATCATCTGGGTAGGTTTCCACCAGGATTTTTCTCAAAAATGAAGAATCTCAAACGATTATCATTGTCCGGAAATCCACTTAATGAATTTTTCAACACTACTTCCCTTGGTTTGAACAATCTGGATTATTTGGACCTATCAAGAACTCGGCCGTACGGTCTAGGAACAGGACAATTATTTGGTATGACTGAATCGGGCAAGGTCATAGTCAACGGAATCACTATCGGGGAAATTACAACATCAGTTTTTGAAAATCCGATGATTCCTGTAGCTCCTGCGGATGAAGAACACTTACCGATTGTTTCTGCATATCCTTGGAGATGGGATGATCCTGTCATGTGCATAAACAGAAGTGATGATACTTTGACATCCATTAGAATCTATGAAAAATATAGCGATTCGATTCCTTGCACATCATGGAGAAGAGTGGAACAGATTAATGATGGTCAAGATATTCATGTAAATTGGAGTTATGAAAACATATCAAATATCAAGGATGATGTTTTTGAGACAATAAATTCGGTTTTGGATCAATTGGATTTGGGACGCAATCTTTTCAACAGCACTGCTTTTGTCAAGAAATTGCCTAAGAGGATAAGATCATTGGACCTCCATTCTAATCCGATTTCAGTAGTTCCTCTTGATTCGTTTCAAGACCTGAAAAGTCTAGAAAAACTTGATTTGTCCCGCACGCATTTGACGTACATTGAGCCAGGAACATTCAGACATCAGAAAAAGCTTAGAACCCTTATGCTCATCAACAATGCAATCAGTGAATTAAAATCTGGATTTTTTGAAGGTTTGGATAGCTTGGAGGTTATTAATTTGGAGGGGAATAGAATTACGAAAATTCCTAGTAATATGTTCACGGGATGGAATCATCCACCAAGAATCCACTTCATTTCGCTGCTTAATAATCCCATATCGAACATCGAAGATGGTGCCTTTTCTCATATGAATATAAGATATCTTAGCGTAGGAGGAGATTCCTTGGGGGCTGATGGAATTCGAGAGGGCTCCTTCAACGGATCTATTATATATGGGCTCGAGCTGATGGCTTCTAAGCTCAAGAGCTTCAATGGCGAATGGTTCAGGAGCATTTCAGGACTTAAGGAAATCGTTCTCTATGCTTGGGGGGTCACGAAAATCGAGAAGGGCTTTGCCAAGTACATGAAGGATGTAATTACTCTGAAAATTGAAGGTACTGCAGTAGAGATCCTACAGAATGGGGCTCTATATGGACTGTCAAAGGACAAAGATGTCCGCGTTTACCTTCCCGACCATAACCTCAAGCTCATAGAAAGAGGTGTTTTTGATGATCTTTGAAGCAATAGCACATGTTAATTGAATTTCATTGCAAATTTGAATAAAGAATTATTCCTTGAAACAAATGCCTCTGTCTACATCCTTTCTCTATTTACCTTCAAGTCGTCAGTAAAAATTTGTTGTAGAGAAATTGGGTAAATTTCCCAACAATATAGATATACTGAATTGTCTCTCCATTTTCTCCAGATTTCTCTGTAAAGGTCTTCACTAAAGAGAAGCGGTTAATTTTGCTCTGTAGTTTCTGCATGAATTCTCGACATGAGAAGCATTTTCATGGAAAAATCCACAATTTGAATTCCATAATTTTCTTAATTTTTAAATTATTGTAATAATGCTATTTTTCACTATTTTTCACATGAGATTTTTGAAATTATTGATTGGAAATATTCAACAATAATTAGGCGATTGTTAGATACGTATATTCATTATATATTCAATTATCGATTATAAAAGATGAAATGTATGCTCGTTAATGTTGTCAATCTCTGTACTACAATAGGTCTGATGGATTTTTCTCAATCCAAGGTCAAGTAAACAAAATCAATCCATTTATCGATATGCTTCTCTCCTTTCCTGTGAGTCATTACTGAAATTATTAGCACGGAATGAGGATTAATCGGTTCTTGGGAACTTCTTGACTTCTTTTTTGTGCTGCGACTGAGCGCTTGCTGGCCATCAGCCTCAAGCTATGCAGCCAAAAGATTTTCTCTGGAACTTGATTACTGGTTAACTAATTTCAAGCTACAGTTAGCGGTTGAAGATATGAATTCTAAAAATTTTCCACTAAAAATAACTTTACATGATATGTGAGTAAACATCGGGAGGTGGCCTACGTACTAAGGGCTCAAGCACAATGATAAAACGGTTCGGTTAAAACCTACAAATGACGTCATATGTAGGAACGAAATGGAAATGAAATCGATGCTCGTGCCCTCTGCTTTCAGCTGTTGAAATTTGAATTAGGAAACAATTCCTTACGCATACAAACAATTTTTCAAAATTTTCAATTTTCCATAATTTCCAATCACTTCGCAGTATTTAGTTCTATTTTGCACACAATGTTTCACTTGTATTCCACGGTAAATAGTCACCATTGACGCAGTTCAAGTCCACAGTCCCTGTTCAGTCCGGTCTCATGTTCCTACCGATGACGTCATTTGTAGGTTTTAACCGAACGGTTTTATCATTGTGCTTGAGCTCTAAGGCCTCCTTCCGATGTTTACTAACATATCATGTAAGTCGAGTCACGTAGGCCACTGAAATCACCAATTAAAAACACGGTTTCACCTTTCGATGTATAATGATAAAACTATCATGCTGAACAAAAAATAACCGTATGATTATTCATTATCTTTGTCCAAACAAATTCATTCCAAATGCTCAATCTAAGGACATAATTGATGTCATTCAAGATTAGTAATTATCATTTAATGCTCCGACCGATAATATATTTCTTAATTTTCATTACAAGGCCATTTTTTGGTAACTGCTATCTTCTTTGGAAGGTTCGAAAGAAGAAGAAAAAAGAGGGTGAATTCGAATTTTGTACCAACATTTCGACTCCACTGCAGAGTCCTCCGCAAGAAATGTGTCATCAATACCCAGATAGCACAAGTTACCGACGACTCTAAATTTTGTTTCAAATTCTAGAGTATAAATTCGGGTTGACGGCAATTTAAGTGTGAATTGTCGACACTTTACCGTCAAATATTGACGAAAACCGCAGAAAGTTATCGGAGTATTTGGTTTGGAATATGCTGCAAAGATCCTCTGCAAACTACGGCCAAGTTGTAGGGAACAATTACCGATGAAAATGTCTCGGAAATGGCGTTTATTCGCCGTTAAAGTGAGACCAAAATTTGCAGCAATTCTTCGGCAAATTAGTGGCCAAATTTCTCGACACGAGAAATCTCATACGTAAATTCAAAAGTGTTTGAGGTGACGATTATTTGAATTTTGTGAATAAATAGTGACGACTTATCAGTGCAAATATGTTGACTCAGGTGACTCTATCAATTCTAATGTTAAATGAAAAATTTTTCATGGAAGAAACTCGAGAAATTCTATGATAACCTTGAAGCTCAAGTGCCTCGAATTTCAAAATTGTCTTTTTATTTGTTACACGTATTTTACGACTTATAAAAAATCCAGTGATGGAAAATCCTAAAAACATGTTATCAATATGGAAGAAAATCTGAAGAGCGAAATAAAATTGAATGGAACAATTGAATGAATAATGATTGTTTCTTCACGCAATGATTGACATCTTATGCTGAAAAATGTGTAAATGAAAATAGTAACATATATATGCCTTCAGAGGGCGTAATCGGTAGAAGTCTGTTGAAATTTGAGGTTGCCGTGATAGGTTTTGATCAGAATGGCCTTGAATTTCTGCATGGAACAATAATGAATACTTTGTATAAATAAAGCAGTTCGGACAAGATTTGTATTGAAAATGGGTGAGATAAATCAAGACTTCATTTGATTGCACGAGGATGGACCATCAGAGCATCGGTGAATTTTCCATGTGAGACTAACGACTGGTCGCATGGACCCAAAAAATATCTATACCACAAGAGAAAGGGCCCTCAGTTCTTTCTCCCAATGAAATCATTGTTTATGTTTATATTGGCCTCCCCGGCTGTCACCACGTCGATTCATTTTTGAACTCATCATCTCAATTCATACAAATAATAATTCCCAGTAATGAAATGAAATAATAATCCAATAATTCGTCATCCAGACAAAGTGAGAGTACTTTTTTTCCATCCTTGGTTCATAATCAATAGAACACTAAAACCGGGATGAGACATGAAAAATATTCTCTGTATCCATTTTTATTTATTCTCAAGGAGGAGACAAATGAATTGCCGATGACATCTCCGGTACTATACGATGGATTTTGAAAATATTTTTAGAATAAAAAGAATGACCGTAGTCATTTCAGTAATACTTATGAGTATTACTATTTTCATGAATATATTAACTTTTAATATGTTCACTTTTTTACCTCTTTTGGTCATGTTTATTCTCTTTATATACACTATGATTAACGGTTAGATAAGATTGAGTATTTATTGCGAAGAACACACCAAATATCATCAGTTCTCATCGTGTTAAAATAGAATCAACAAGTCTACTTTCAGGTAAGAATCTATAATTGATTATCTCTTGCATTTCAATGAGATTCGGAAAATAAATTTTCTATACGTGTCTACTATGAACAAAGCCCCATGGGAAAAATATATATCAAACACATAAGAAAATATATGGTACAATATAAACTTTTCATATGAAATATATATGAAAAATGAATTGAATACAAAATAAAAAATAATAGCTATTTAGGGGCCATCCATAAATTACGTCACACGTTTAGGGGGGAGGGGGGTTCTCAAATTTGTGACAAAGTGTGACAGAAGGGTCCGGGGGGGTCTTGAAGATTGTGATATCACAGAAGTCAAATTTAAAAAAGTAGGAAATATTTAAATATATCTTTAAAATTCCCGATTAACGTGCCAAAGAAATTTGATGCTTATTCAATGAAGACGAGAATGCTGTATGGATTGATGGAGGAGAAGTCGACACTAGTCTCATTCCGAATGATATTATGGATTATAATGATAAAGGAAGTGGCATGCAAGTGATTACAAATATAAAGGATGGGTGCGTCAGTCCATGGACTGAAGAGAAATAATATATTTTTATTTTTAATACCACAATAATATTATTAAATAACCCTTTAACGCTTAAGGGCGTTTCCCCCACTCTGCGGCCTGGTAAGCAGGCGGCGCATATCTACGTTAGTGTGTATCCGTGAGCTCTGGCGAGCAATACCGTACCCACTATGAGGTTGCTGTTTGTTTTAAAATTTTATCGGGTTTGTTATTGTTAGTCAATAATTTTGAGTTTTTACGTTCATTATTTTGTAATTTTCTATTCTACATCATCAGAAATGATATGAAAAGAAAGATAATTCAAGAATATTTGAATAACAAAAGAAGGGGCACTGAGGGAACCCATCAGATCTGTGTATCACGGTAATGATCGAGCCTGAGTCTCTTAAACTGAGGTAGTGGGGACTGAGAGCGCACGCGATTGGCTATCCCCACTCTAGCGCCGCGGGTACGAGTTAGTCCGACTTCAGCGTTAGAGGGATAATATTGAGTGAAGTCTGAAAGATGTTACCAAAAAAGTCTATCCAATTGGTCTCACTAAGATTAATTTATGCAAAAAAAAATCCTAAAATGATTGAATCTGGGGTATAAAAGTGATTGTGTGACATCACAATGCGGGAGGAGGGGGGGGGGGGGGGGGGGGTCAATGAAAATGTGACAGAATGTAACACGGGGGGAGGGGGGGTCTAAAAACCATGAAATTTGTGTATCGTACTTTATGGACGGCCCCTTTTATATATTTTAATTATAAAAAGGGATAATGCAATTCATACATGAAATTTATGTAAAAAAATATGAATTTCATATACGAGAAATATCATAAATTAGAGCAACAAGATGGAATTTATCTTGGTGATGATTCCGTTGAAAGTTTTTGGCTATTGTAGAAGCCCTAGCGAATTCATTTCGACCTAAAAAATACCCAAATTGTGCTCTGGATTTGGGTATATTTTCAGTGATTTTCCGGTATAATGCTGAAAACATACCCAAATTATGCCCAAAAAATACCGATATTTTGGATATATTTGAGAATTTTCCCTACCGAATTTATATCTTTTTTTTCCATATCGAATTCCAGTCTAATTACTACTTCTGTACTGTCCGAAACGTTTAATGATTATAAAGTAAAATTTGTAGAGAGGAAAAACCGAAAGGCAAATTAGAAGGCAGAGGTGACAATAACTAGAAATGATTTTAAAAAATTAGTTCTATAAATGTAAATTTTTTTAGCATTTCTTTTCTTAGTATTTCCCCACTGTCATAACTTAGCAGCAGCGTTACTGAAGTCAAATTTTGTTTTCATCACAAGAATAACCCTGGCTCCATCTTGCATTTATTTTTCTGATCTATATTTTGCAATTTTTGGGAATCTGACCTCTTTATGATGAATCTCGATTGAAAAACCTAAAAAAACGCTGCTGGTTCCATACTGAACGAATTAATCGAATAAACTCTACGAGGGTTTATTTTTTTGCAGAGAAAATTCGAAAAAATGTTTTTTTACGAATTCGATATTTTTTGGAAACAATTCAACGAATTTTAACTAAATTTGACTGACAGCCTTTCACATACGGAGGAAAAATAGTGTCAATTTTTTAAAATTCGAGTAATATTCCGATGAAAACTTGGATTCGGAAAAAATCAAGGTTACATAGCTTTCATTCCCCTCATTATAAAAGTATTTTCCTTGTTCTTCCAATACTTAAAAATGGAATTTCATTTATTCATAGTAATCTTTTTAACTCAGAAATGTTTGACATCATTCTATTTCTTCACATTCATTTGGAAGCAAATAAAAAATTACTCAATGATCCAAGAAGAAAGTTATGATAAGACACGATGAGTGTTCTAACTATTTTTTTTGGTACTGAATATTTGTATAAAAAATTTGGACTTCTTAATTTCTGAATGTTTGTTATCAATTAATTCCAACATCCAGACGTGATTATCATTGATTTATTCAATGTCTGTTTACAGTTATTCAATCAAAGACAATGGATCTTCAGGGTCTGATGCTGATTCTTGACATTTTTACTCGTCAGTGGACATCAAATGTCTCAGTCTCAACTCCAATCTCAAATGTGACCTATGATTTATCCCGTGGATACCTGATGAATGTCTCGGCAAATGGTGACAGACACGTCAACTTATCAAATTTATCCATCAGAGGCTTCACCTATCACTGTCTTGATGCCCTAGAAAAAGTAGAGTCATTGGATCTATCAAATAATAATCTACGTAGGTTTCCACCAGGATTTTTCTCAAAAATGAAGAATCTCAAACGATTATCATTGTCCGGAAATCCACTTACTGAATTTTTCAACACTACTTCCCTTGGTTTGAACAATCTGGATTACTTGGACCTATCAAGAACTCGGCCATATGGTCTAAGAACAGGACAATTATTTGGTATGACTGAATCGGGCAAAGTCAAAGTCAACGGAATCATTATCCAGAGAATTACAACATCAGTTTTTGAAAATCCGATGGTTCCTGTAGCTCCTGCGGATAAAGAATACCCACCGATTCTGTCTGCATTTCCTTGGGGATGGAATGATCCTGCCATGTGCATGAACAGAAGTGATGAAACTTTGACTTCCATTAGAATCTATGAAAAACGTAGCAAATTGATTCCTTGCACATCATGGAGAAGAGTGAGACAGATTAATGATGGTCAATATATTTATGTAAATTTGAATTATGGAAACATATCAAGTATCGAGGATAATGTTTTTGAGACAATAAGTTCGGTCTTGGATAAATTGAGTTTGGCAGGCAATCTTTTCAACAGCACTGCTTTTGCCAAGAAATTGCCTAAGAAGATAAGATTCTTGGACCTTGATTCTAATCCGATTTCAATAATTCCTCTTGATTCGTTTCATGACCTGAAAAATCTAGAAGATCTTGATTTGTCCAATGCGCATGTGACGCACATTGAGCCAGGAACATTCAGACATCAGAATAAGCTTAAAAGCCTTATGCTCATCAATAATGCAATCAGTGAATTAAAATCTGGATTTTTTGAAGGTTTGGATAGCTTGGAGACTATTAGTTTGAAGCGTAATAGAATTACGAAAATTCCTAGTAATATGTTTACGGGATGGAATCATCCACCAAGAATTCACCTCATTTCGCTGTATGCGAATCCCATATCGAACATCGAAGATGGTGCCTTTTCTCATATGAATATAAAACATCTCAACATAGGAGGAAATTCCTTGGGGGCTGATGGAATTCGAGAGGGCTCCTTCAACGGATCTATTATATATGAGCTTCAGCTAACGGCTCCTAAGCTCACGAGGTTCAATGGCGAATGGTTCAAGGGTATTTCAGGACTTAAGGAAATCGTTCTCAACACTAAGGGGGTAACAAAAATCGAGAAGGGCTTTGCCAAGTACATGAAGGATGTAATCACCTTGAACCTGCAAGGTACTGCAGTAGAGATCCTACAGAATGGGGCTCTATATGGACTGTCAAAGGACAAAGAAGTCAGCGTTTATCTTCCCAGACCGAGCCTCAAGCTCATAGAAAGAGGACTTTTTGATGATCTTTGAAGCAATAGAACATATTATTTGAATTTCATTGCAAATGTTGAATAAAAAATAATCCCTTGAAACAAATGCCTCTGTCGATATTCTTCTTTTATTTTACTTTTAAGTCGTCAGTAAAATTTTTTTTCAATAGATTCATGAATTAGTAACATAGAATGAGGATTAATCTTGCATCTCAGCCTGAAATAGGGAAAGAATTCTTTTTTGAAGTAAAAGTCTCTGTGGAGAGAAATTGGGTAAATTTCCCAACAATATAGATATACTGGATTGTCTTCCCATTTTCTCCAGATTTCTTTGTAAAGGTCTTCACTAAAAAGAAGCGGTTAATTTTGCTCTGTAGTTTTTGCATGAATTCTTGGCATGAGAAGCATTTTTACGGAATTGAAAAATTCCACTTTTTCAGGAATTTTATGGGTTCGATTGATCGTAATGGCTTGGTACAGATCTTACAGAGAACATAACATGATCTCGCTTAGTTAACGTGATATCACGATGAGTATGATGATCAAAGTAATCTGATTTGTGCTGATTTGATTTAACCTCGTCATTACCCACTTCTCCATGACTTTTGGTCATGATCTGACGAAAAAATTGATTCTCAAAATTTTCCACGGAAAATACCTTCACATAACATATGAAATAAAGATGTAGTTATAGAATTATCATGCTAGAGTATAAAATAAGCTCATAATCGTCTACTATCATTGTACAAACAGATTCATTTCAACTGCTCAATGTGATGAGGAACCGTTTCGAATTTGCTTCCTTCAAATTAGAATATTTCAAAATAATCAATAATTAATCGTCAATTCTGGGGTGGAAACCCTCAGCCCTACTTTTTTTTGTTGCTCTCATTTTTTTTTTCTATGGGGAAAACGACTGGATAGTATGACCCTTAGAAACAGGCTAATGCTCCATTGGATAAAAAAACGTGAAATAAAATGATAAAAATACTATTTTTTGGCTGACTGAGCTGTTTTCCTCTGTCACAAAAAAAAATCGTGTTTTATCTTTTCACTGCTGGATGCAGTAGTGGAAGGATGAATCAGAATAATTTGATTTTTTCGCCGACAGTTTTTTAAGAATATCTCGGAAACTGAGCGAGATAGCGCAATATTTTTTCTTCATTTATCCTCAAGGAGGAAGCAAATGAAAATAAACGAAAAATAGTATGTGCTGCAAAGATCCTCTGCAAACTACGGCCAAGTTGTAGGAAACAATTACCGATGAAAAGGTCTCGGAAAATTCAAAAGTATTTGAGGTGACGATTGTTTGAATTTTGTGAATAAATACTGACGACTCATCAATGCAAACATGTTGACGCAGGTGACTCTATCAGTTCTATTAAATGAAAAATTTTCCATGGAATAAACTCGAGAAATTTTATGATAACCTTGAAGGTCAAGTGCCACGAATTCCAAGATTGTCTGTTTATTTGTTACACGTGTTTTACGACTTATAAAAAATCCAGTGATGGAAAATCCTAGAAACATGTTATTAATATGGAAGAAAATCTGAAAAGCGAAATAAAATTGAACGGAACAATTGAATGAATAATAATTGTTTCTTCACGCAATGATTGACATCTTCTGCTGAAAAATATGTATATGAAAATAGTAAGATATATATATGCCTTCAAAGGGCGTAATCGGTAAAATTCTGTTGAAATTTGAGGTTGCCGCGATAGGTTTTGATCAGAAAAATGGCCTCGAATTTCTGCATGGAACAATAATGAATACTTTGTATAAATAAAGCGGTTCGGACAAGATTTGTATTGAAAATGGGTGAGCTATCATTTGATTGCACGAGGATGGAGAATCAGAGTATCGGTGAATTTTCCATGTGAGACTAACGACTGTTCGCATGGACCCGAAAAATATCGATACCACAAGACAAAGGGCCCTCGATTCTTTCTCCCGATGAAATCATTGTTTATGTTTATATTAAGCTCTCCGGCTGTCACCACGTCGATTCATTTTTGAACTCATACTCTCAATTTGAACAAATAATAATTCCCAGTAATGAAATGAAATAATAATCCAATAATTCGTCATCCGGACAAAGTGGGAGTACCTCTTTTCCATCCTTGGTTCATAATCAATAAAACACTAAAACCGTGATGAGACATGAAAAATATTCTCTGTATCCCTTTTTATTTATTCTCAAGGAGGAGATAAATCAATTGCCGATGACATCTGCGGTACTATACGATGGATTGTGAAAATATCTTTAGAATAAAAAAATGACCGTAGTCATTTTAGTAATACTTATGAGTATCACTATTTTCATGAATATATTAACTTTTAATATGTTCACTTTTCTACCTCTTTTTGTCATGTTTATTCTCTTTATATACACTATGATTAACTGTTAGATAAGATTGAGTATTTATAGTGAAGAATACACCAAATATCATCAGTTCTCATCGTGTTAAAATAGAATCAACAAGTCTACTCTGAGGTAAGAAATCTATCATTTATTATCTCTTGCATTTCAATGAGATTCGTACAATAAATTTTCCATACGTGTGTCTACTATGAACAAAGCCCCATGGGGAGAATATATATCAAACCCATAAGAAAATATATGGTACAATATAAACTCTTTATATGAAATATATATGAAGAATGAATTGAATACAAAATAAAAATAATATCTATTTTATATATTTTCATTATGAACAAAGATAATGCGATTCATACATGAAATTTATATGAAAAAATCCTTTAAAAACGCTGCTGGTTCCATACTGAACGAATTCATCGAATAAACTTTACGGGGGTTTATTTTTTTGCAAAGAAAACTCGAAAAAATGTTTTTTTTACGAATTTGATATTTTTTGGGAATTATCCAACGAATTTTAACTAGATTTGACTAACAGCCTTTCACATATGGAGGAAAACGACTGTCAAATTTTGAAATTCTGAGTCATATTCACATGAAAACTGGAATTCGGAAAAAATCACGGTTACATAGGTTTCATTCGAGAGCTAAAGCTCTTTTCCCGCATTATAAAAGTATTTTTCTTGTTCTTCCAATACTTAAGAGTGAAATTTCATTTATTCATAGTAATTTTTTTAACTCAGAAATGTTTGACATTATTTTCTTTCTTCACATTTATTTGAAAGCAAATGAAAAATTCCCCATGTTCGAAGAAGAAAGTTATGATAAGGCATGATGAATATTTTAACTATTTTTTTATTATTGAATATTTGCCTGAGACTGTTGAAGAAAAACAATTATGAATTTTTCAAATTGTTATAAAAAATTTGAACCCCTTAATTTCTGAATGTTTGTTATTAATTAATTCCAACATCCAGAAATGATTATCATTAATTTATTGAATGTCTGTTTAGAGTTATTCAATAGAAGACAATGGATCTTCAGGGTCTGATGCTGTTCATTGACATCTTTACTCGTCAGTGGACATCAGAAGCTTCAGTCGCACCTTCAATCTCAAATGTGACCTATGATTTATCCGGTGGATACCTGATGAATGTCTCGGCAAATGGTGACAGACACGTCAACTTATCAAATTTATCCATGAAAGGCTTCACCTATGACTGTCTTGATGCCCTAGAAGAAGTAGAGTCATTGGATCTATCAAATAATGGTCTGATTAGGTTTCCACCAGGATTTTTCTCAAAAATGAAGAATCTCAAACGATTATCATTGTCCGGAAATCCACTTGATGAATTTTTCAACACTACTTCCCTTGGTTTGAACAATCTGGATTATTTGGACCTATCAAGAACTCGGCCGTACGGTCTAGGAACAGGACAATTATTTGGTATGGCTGAATCGGGCAAGGTCATAGTCAACGAAATCACTATCGGGGCAATTACAACATCAGTTTTTGAAAATCCGATGATTCCTGTAGCTCCTGCGGATAAAGAACACTTACCGATTGTTTCTGCATATCCTTGGAGATGGGATGATCCTGTCATGTGCATAAACAGAAGTGATGATACTTTGACATCCATTAGAATCTATGAAAAATATAGCGATTCGATTCCTTGCACATCATGGAGAAGAGTGGAACAGATTAATGATGGTCAAGATATTCATGTAAATTGGAGTTATGAAAACATATCAAATATCAAGGATGATGTTTTTGAGACAATAAATTCGGTTTTGGATCAATTGGATTTGGGACGCAATCTTTTCAACAGCACTGCTTTTGTCAAGAAATTGCCTAAGAGGATAAGATCATTGGACCTCCATTCTAATCCGATTTCAGTAGTTCCTCTTGATTCGTTTCAAGACCTGAAAAGTCTAGAAAAACTTGATTTGTCTCGCACGCATTTGACGTACATTGAGCCAGGAACATTCAGACATCAGAAAAAGCTTAGAACCCTTATGCTCATCAACAATGCAATCAGTGAATTAAAATCTGGATTTTTTGAAGGTTTGGATAGCTTGGAGGTTATTAATTTGGAGGGGAATAGAATTACGAAAATTCCTAGTAATATGTTCACGGGATGGAATCATCCACCAAGAATCCACCTCATTTCGCTGTATGAGAATCCCATATCGAACATCGAAGATGGTGCCTTCTCTCATATGAATATAAAAAACGTTTGGGTAGGAGGAAATTCCTTGGGGGCTGATGGAATTCGAGAGGGCTCCTTCAACGGATCTATTATATATGAGCTCAAGCTGATGGCTTCTAAGCTCACGAGGTTCAATGGCGAATGGTTCAGGAGTATTTCAGGACTTAAGAAAATCATTCTCAATGCAATGGGGGTAACAAAAATCGAGAAGGGCCTTGCTAAGTACATGAAGGATGTAATTACTCTGGACCTTGAAAATACTGCAGTAGAGATCCTACAGAATGGGGCTCTATATGGACTGTCAAAGGACAAAGAAGTCAGCGTTTATCTTCCCAGACCGAGCCTCAAGCTCATAGAAAGAGGTCTTTTTGATGATCTTTGAAGCAATAGCACATGTTAATTGAATTTCATTGCAAATTTGAATAAAGAATTATTCCTTGAAACAAATGCCTCTGTCGATATTCTTCTTTTATTCACTTTTAAGTCGTCAGTAGAATTTCGTTTCAATAGATTCATGAATTAGTAACATAGAATGGGGATCCTCCATGACTTTCGGTCATGATCTGACAAAAAAATTGATTCTAAAAATTTTCCACAAAAAATAACTTTACATAACATGTGAAATAAAGATCCGAACGTGGCCTACGTAACTCACGGATTAAAAATACATTCAAAGCTTAAGATATAGTAATAAAATTATCATGCTAGAAGATAAAATAAGTTCATAATAGCCTACTATCATTGTACAAACAGATTCATTCCAACTGCTCAATGTGATAAGGAACCGTTCTGAATTAGCTTCTTTCAAACTAGAATTTTTCAAAATAATCAATAATCAGGGCCAGGAACTTGGTATAACTAAAAGTATTATCGGCCTAGCTGATACCTTGGTTACGGGAGTAAACAAATAATAGAAAATGTCAAATTCCATACAAGTTCGGCATTTACAATTGTATTAATTAACATTGAATTTAGAAACGTTTAATTCAGCAATGTGCGCGAAAAAAAGTGTTCTGGTTTAATGAAATATAATGGAGTGAGCGAAGACCGAGAAAAAAGGTATTTATAACCTGAATTTTGACTTTTTCGTTATTGGGAAGATACTTCAAGGAGGAGAGAAAAAAAAAGACATAATTGAGATTTCATGAAAATCTCTTTCATGTTTTTTTTCACTGGACCCAAAGAGTGTTCTTTGGGCATTCTCCAGATCTCTCCCAAGTATTTTTTATATCCCCCTCATGTGGCTTATTTTATTCTTTCAGATTTGCACCAGCTCGGAAGTGGATTAGGGTTCCTCTAACAAATCTGGAAAGGGGAAATTCTGAAGACGACTTGAAGAAAATTGCAATAAGACTTGGAGAAAACTCAAAAAATACTCAAAGAAGAATAAAATAAGACATGAGGGGGATATATAAAATACTTGTGGGAGATTGAAGCAAGACACGGGGAAGATATAAAAAATACTTGAGGGAGATCTAGAGGAGGCTCGAAGAACACCTTGAATCCAATGAAAAAAGACATAATTGAGATTTTAAGAAAATCTCTTCATTATGTCTTTTTTCATTGGACCCAAGGTGTTTTTTGAGTCTTCTCCAGATCTCCCCCAAGTATTTTTTATATCTTCATCATGTCTCACTTTAATCTTCCACAAGTATTTTATATATCCCCCTCATGTCTTATTTTATTCTTCTTTGAGTATTTTTTGAGTTTTCTCCAAGTCTTCTTATAATTTTCTTCAAGTCGTCTTCAGAATTTCCCCTTTCCAGATTTGTTAGAAGAACCCTAATCTACTTCCGAGCTGGTGCAAATCTGAAAGAATAAAATAAGCCACATGAGGGGGATATAAAAAATACTTGGGAGAGATCTGGAGAAGGCCCAAAGAACACTCTTTGGGTCCAGTGAAAAAAAAACATGAAAGAGATTTTCATGAAATCTCAATTATGTCTTTTTTTTCTCTCCTCCTTGAAGTATCTTCCCAATAACGAAAAAGTCAAAATTCAGGTTATAAATACCTTTTTTCTCGGTCTTCGCTCACTCCATTATATTTCATTAAACCAGAACACTTTTTTTCGCGCACATTGCTGAATTAAACGTTCCTAAATTCAATGTTAATTAATACAATTCTAAATGCCGAACTTGTATGGAATTTGACATTTTCTATTATTTGTTTACTCCCGTAACCAAGGTATCAGCTAGGCTGATAATACTTTTAGTTATACCAAGTTCCTGGCCCTGTCAATAATTAATCGTCAGTTCCTGGGTGGAAACCCTTAGCCTTACTCTTTTTTTGTTGCTCTCATTTTTTTTCTACGGAGAAAACGATAAATGGGTAATATGGATTTAAAAAACGGGGAATAAAATGATAAAAATACCATTTTTTGACTGACTCAACTGTTTTCCCCGTTCACAAAAAAAAAACTCGTTTTTCCTATCTTTTCACTGCTGGATGAATTAGAATAATTTGACTGTTCTACCAATAGTTTTTTGAGAATATCTCGGAAACTAAGCGAGATAGGGCAACATTTTTTCTTCATTCATCCTTAAGGACGAGGCAAATGAAAACAAATGAAAACTAGTATCGTTAAAACTTTGGTACTTTATAATGAATTCTGGAGAGGATTTTAAATGAAAAACAAGATTCAGTATCATTATCTTCATGAATCTATTTTCTAAAAAATTTTACCTCTGCTTCCTATGTTTATCGTCTTTGTACACACTATGATTAACTGTTAGATAAGATTGAGTATTTATTCAGAAGAATCCGACGAATATCATCAGTTTTTATCGTGCTAAAATAGAATCAACGAGTCTACTCCAAAGGTAAGAATCTATAATTGCTAATCTTTTGAATTTTGAAATAAGATTTTGTAACATTCGTTTTTCATTGCAACGATTTCTGCGAAACTAAATTGTTATGAAATATGATAATTATGATAAAAATTTGAACCTTAATTTTTGAACCTTCAATTCGAATCTTTTAAAAATTAGAACCTCAATTTTTGATTATTCATTATCAATTAATTTTCACATAAAAAAATGATGATTATTACTTCTTCAAATGTCTGTTCAGATATATTCAAAAAAAGAAAATGGATCTTGGGCCCCTGATTCTCCTTCTTGGAATCTGTTTCCCTCATTGGACAGCAGGAATTCCAGTCTCAAACGTGACCTATAATTTAGTCGACAGAATTCTGGAGAATGTCTCAGCACCTGAAGCCAGACACGTCAACCTATCAAATTTATCCATCATGATCCTCGGAAATAACTGTTTTGATACCCTTGAAAAAGTAGAGTCATTGGATCTATCGTATAACCATCATCTCTTTCATCTCCCACAAGGAGTTTTCTCAAAAATGAAGAATCTCAAAAACTTATCATTGTCAAACAACCGACTTTATTCATCTTACAGAACACCATTGTTCAACAATCGACATAATGGATTTTTCAACACCACTTCCCTTGGTTTGACGAATCTGGATTATTTGGACATATCAAGAACTAGAATCAGTACTCTAGAAGCAGGGCAATTATTTGGTGTGACTAAATCAGGCAAGGTTATAGTCGATGGAAATAAGCTTCGTTGGATAACAACAAGAGTTTTTGAAAACCCATCGGTTTCTGTACCTACTGAGAACGAAGGAGAATGGCAATCGCGATCGCCATTCTTCTGGCACCCTCAACTGAGTGCGCCAGGAAATTATGGTTTTTTTCACTTGTGCATAATAAAGAAAGATGGCATCTTGATATCCGTTGAGAAGTCTGGAGAATATCACTCTGTAGATCAGTGCACATCATGGCAGTCTCTCGCAATGACAACAAATGAGCAATATATTGACATAAATTTGAATTCTCAAGGATTATCAAATCTAGAAGATCAAGTCTTTGTCAGAATTAATTTTACATTAGATAAATTGGAGTTAGAGAAAAATAATTTCACGAGCCTTGCTTTTGTCAGAAAATTGCCTAAAACAATAAGAATCTTGAAACTCGATGATAATCCGATTTCAGAAATTCCCCTTGATTCATTTTATGGCATGAAAAATCTAGAATCACTCTCGATGAACCATACGAAGGTGACGCATATTGAACCAGGAACATTCAGAGATCAAGAAAATCTTGAATCTCTTATTCTCACGAACAACCAGATCAGTGAATTGAAACCTGGATTTTTCGAAGGTTTGGTTAGACTGAAGGTCATAAATTTGGATGACAATATGATCACGGAAATTCCCAGTAATATGTTCACAGGATGGAATTATTCACCAAGAATCTCCCACATTTCGCTGGATTGGAATCGCATATCAATCATCGAAGATGGCGCCTTTTCGCATATGAATGTGAAACATCTTAGTCTGCAAGGAAATCCCTTGAGGGATGATGGAATTCGAGAGAGATCCTTCAACGGATCTATTATATCTGAACTTGATATAATAGCTGATGAACTCACAAGGTTCAATGGCGAATGGTTTCGGGGTATTTCAGGACTTGAGAAAATCATTCTTGGCTCTACGGGAGTGTCGAGACTCGAAAAGGGCCTTGCTAAGTACATGAAGAATGTAACCTCCTTGAACCTGGAACATAGTCGAGTAGAGATCCTCCAGAATGGAGCTCTTTTTGGACTGTCAACGATAAATGAAGTCGTTGTTCACATTTGGGATGGCATTAAAGTCATTGAAGGAGGTCTTTTTGAGGATCTTTGAAGCAATGAAACAGGTTAATTGAACGTTATTGTAAATGGAGAATAAAGAATTATATCTTCCAACTAATGCCTCTGTCAAAATGCTTTTTCTATTCACCTCTAAGTCATTAATAAAATTTTGTTTCGAAAGATCCATGAATAGGAATACATAATGAGGATGAATCTTGCATCTCAGCTTGAAATAAGGGAGAAATTCTTTTTTTGAAGTGAAAACCTTCATGAAATATATTGAAAAAATTCCCCAACAATATGGAGATTGTTCCCCAGATTTTTTGTGAAGGTTTCCACTAAGAGAAAATTCGGTTCATTTTGTTCTACAGCTTATGTATGGATTCTCGAATACTTAGAAGATCTATTTTTTTAATGCAAATAAACAATGATTCGATAATTCAATTCCCTTTATCGTATTTTCTGGCGATTCAACGATTTAAAAAAAAATTAATTGAAGGTCTACTTTTTCCCGTTCAAATTATACAGAGGAAAAAATAGATTTTCTCATCGATTCTGGATGCTGTAACCTGAGATTTTAGGACCCTTGTTGTCCCCAGGAGTCCCAGTATGGATCGAATACTAATTATTATTTGTAGAAGCTCAGTCGATCCTGAATATCATCCATTGTTGCCTCCGGAGTCATGTCTCCTCGCTCTTGCAATAATTTATAAATGGCAGTTGCCGATTCAGACTCGAATCTGAAACAAAAAAATTCTAAACAACAAATTCAGAAGCGGAATGAGTCTATTTTTTCAATCAATATAAACATTTTATTCTGCGATTCGATAGTTTACAATATTCTTGAGAAAGTAATGAGTTTAAATGTTTTTTTCGAAGAGATTGAACGTTATGAATTAAGAAACTCTCCTCAGTCCTACAGTTCTGAAACAACTAAGTCCCTCAGCTTCCTGAAGATCTCCACAATATTAGGTGTATATCTCAGCTTCATCCTCAAATAAGAATCGACATCAGGCTGCTTGGAGAAATCTTCAAACAATCCATAAAGTAGTGCTCCGTTGAAAAACTCAGGGATTGAAATTTGCTCGTAAGCATAATTCAATATTTCATTCAACTCGATCACTGACTTCAAGCAACTGTGGAGCTGATTGAAGGTGTGAACCACAATCTTCCAGGGAGTCCACCAGTCCTCAGCACCCACCTCCTCCTCCGGGATATGGTCAAGAAAAAATGACAGAGCCAGAATGCATTCTGCATTGGACACTAGGTGGACCAGATCCTGGAGACTCACGTCCTCCTTCGCTCTTCCCCTGTTTCTCAGTGTCTCGGGATCAATACCGCCGAACCTCCGGTCGTACAGATGCTCCGACCTAACGAATCCAATTTTCTTATCAATAATCGCAATCAGCATTGCGAACAAAACCGAGTTTAAATGAGCCTCCGTCTTCAGCGGGGGCTGCTCCTGCCTCATCCAGAACATCACCGTCATAACGTAGAGCCTCCATTCCCGCGGCAGCTTCTTCAACTTGTTTCCATCAATGCCGAGAACATCATCGATGAATCGCCTCTTCACCGTATCCCTGATGTTTTCCATCTTCCTCAAATCCATCGAGGCCTTTACAACCCTCTCCACCTGCACAATGAAGCGTTCATCTCTGGCGATGTAGAATTTCAAGTCACTCTCCTCATCTTCCTGCAGTGTCAAGATCAAACTGTAGATTGCCTTTATTATCGGTATGCTGATCATTGCAACTGGTGGATAGTCATAGTCCTCTGCCTCGTGTTCCAGTAATTTTTTTATCGGCTTTATACATAGTTTCAACACGCTCGTTGATATAGCTCCTGATGAGTAATCTCTCATTATCCAACGAGGCAGGTGTTGACTCAATTGCTCTTCACTCCACTTGACAACCTTCTTTTCTTCGATTTCACGTGAATCTTCATGATTCGTGCTATTTACTTCCTTCAAAATTCTTGATTCCAACAGATCTACATTACCGACATTCATAACATTTTCGACAGCTCTCTGGATCACTTCCTCCGGAAATCGCAGAGTATGAAGCGCCTGAAGTGACGGAGTGCTAATATCATTTATCTTCTCTTCTACAATTTCCAGGATTCTCTTCCTGTATTTCTTGTCAACGCAGCTGACAAGTTCTCCAACAGCTTCTTCCAGGGATGAACAGTCTCCCAACCACTTCAACGTATTCTCAATTTTATTATGAGACTCCTGGAAATTCCTGCTTCTGTAGCGATCCTGTAATCTTGAAAAAAGAGGGATTAGCACTTGGGGAGGAAGGAATGTAATTTCCTTCTTGTGCCCGAGAATCAGCAGCGCCAACGGAAGCAGGTGCTCTTTGTCGAGAATCTTGACATTCCTAAGGAAAATGTCGAACTTGAATAATTTACAGAACATCCAGTTCTTCGGAGACTCTCCAGTTTCGCTGGATTTCACCTTTCCACGGAACTCGGACAATGGTATGAACTTAATTCCGCGGAGAAAGTAGTCACCGGTGCTGGTTAGCACAGGACAGTCATATTGTCCAGCAATTGCTGCTATCGTAGCCCCAGCATCACCGATTATCTGGACCATTTTGATTCCCTTCAGTCTTACAATTCTCATGAAAACCTGACGCATTAAATACAAGCCTTCTTTTTTCTTCTTCTTCTTTGATTTGAGCTCAGCTTCTGCCTCTTCGATGGATGCCTCACTGCTCGTCAGTATCCCACTGTCAATAACGACAATTGGATTCACCTTGCAGCATTCAAGGTTATCGAAAAAATTGTGGACCGATTCACCGTAAAGATCGTATTTCTCACCAAACTGATGTGAGGTCTTGAGTGATCGAAATAAGTGATACGCGATGGTGATACCATCGATTACGAGGTTTGTGTTGTGGAGCCTATAGCATTTGTCGTAATAGTTATCGTTCCTATCGAGGTAAGTCTTCAGGCCCTTAACACCCATTTTTTTTTTTTTTTTGAGACTGGAGATAAATTACAAATGAATCACAAGTAACGTTTGCGAGGTTATGTCGACTGTTTCGACTTTTCTCGAAGTAATCCGGGGATTCCCGAATGGGCAGGGGCCCAAGGGAAAGGGAAATTCGCTGGGACCAATCGGGGACTTCCAATGATTCACTGAATAAAAGCGCGGGAATTCAAATGCAAAAGACGAAAAGATTTTTTTTAAAGAATAACAATGTACCTAAATGCGCACATGGCGCAAGACGCTCCCACATCTTCTAATATCTTGACTTTAATCGAAGTTTCTTATCAAAGAACTTCTACATTTGCTTCATAAAATTATAGTTGAGTCAATAACACGATTACGCATTCACGAAACTAAGATAAGAAACTCAAGGAAAGTACGAAAATGAACGAAACCGAATGAATAATGTTGTAACTTTTTCTGCTGAGGTGTGAGTAACGTGCTTCTTAACAGAAGGATAAAAATGTCATATTTAGAACCATTTTGAGTATTTTTGAACCGAAAAATCAGAAACAAAAAAATTTTGAGCTAGTGTACTCGAACAATTGATCAATATTTCTATATTTTGAAATGATGGGAACGAATTCTCTCTTATGGCTTCCATCAGTTCTAATTGTAACTCAGAATTTCGGTTTGTCCGGAGGAACAGTGGAGGAAAAATGGATTGAACAATACCAAGATCATTTAGATGACAATAATCATGAAACTTGGTTGATGAGATACTATAAAAATAATCAATTTTATCGTCAATCTGGACCGATCTTCATCTTAATTGGTGGTGAAGATGCAATGGCGGCTCATGGTGTTGGAGATACTTACTTTATGTACGAATTGGCCAGAACTTATGAAGCGATGATGTATAGTACTGAGCATCGGTATTATGGAAAAAGTCATCCAGTTCCGTGAGTTCATTTATTTATTTATTGATTCATCAACAAAATGTCTGATGGTGAAGCGGAAAAACGAAAGAACTAAGTTTTACTCTCCGATTGATGATTCTGAACGGACTTCACACAGTTGTTACATAGTTTTTAAACGGAATTTACACAGTGTTTACACAGTTTTCAAACGGAATTCACACAGTTTTCATACAGAATTTACACCGCATAAATCTTGCACAAATAAACGGTATATATTCCGTGTAAATTCCGTGTAAACACGGTTTCTACACTCCAATGGTGTATACACGGTGTTTACACCGCATTTTCGGAACCTCTAGGGCTAACATGAACAGAAAAGCTTATCAGCGACAGGGAATAATTCAGCTCCTTCTCATATTTTATTACTGGACTTCTTCGTATTAACAAGAACAAATTAATTCGGTAGTCAAATGGTAAAATACGACATATCGACTCATCTTAGTCATCATTCTCAATAGAATATTTCAAAAAATAATGGAGCTATACGAGTTTTTTTCAGATCCTTTTCTGTAGAAAAATTTCAAGTGTTATCAATGAACTTAAGATCAAAATCGCCCTATCTCGTTTAGTCACCATGATATTCTTTGAGCAATGGATTTGAAAAAAATAGAGTTATCCTATTTTACCTCTTCACTACCGAATTCGCATGCCATGAACAATATGCTGGAATGAATTATCATTATCTTCTGTAGAGACACTAGTTTTGGAAATCTCAAATACTTGACCATTTCGCAAGTACTTGCCGATATAGCGTTTTTCATTGAAGCCATGAAGAAGGAATTAAATAATCCCAAAGCTTTTGTCATGGTTTTCGGAGGATCTTATGCTGGTAATCTAGCAGCATGGATGAGAGTCAAATATCCAAATTTGGTACATGCTGCATTAGCAGATAGTGCACCCATTCACCTTAAAGCTGATTTCTTCGGTAATTATTTTTTATAGGAACCTCATCAAATCTTCGTCTAATTGTAATTCTATGATATTTTGTTTCCGTTTTTCCTTCAAGAATTCTATGAGTTTGTTGAAAAATCTATTCGTAATTACGATGAGAATTGTGCGATGAATATCAAGGAAGCATTTTCAGCTGTTGAAGAGCTTGTTAAAAGTCCAGCGATTAACACCATCAAGTTAAAAAAAGATTTCAGGTAAATTAAAATACCTCCCAAAAATATGCCAATGAATGAGTAACTACGTCATTAATTTCAAATATTTTTTTTCTTTATTTCTGTAAAGACTGTGGAATCCAGATTTCTCTCAACATTCTGAAATCCCAAATTTGATGTTTACTTTGGCTACTGTAATGGAATTTTTTTACGAACTTCTATTCTCAATATTTACTAAGAATAAGAATTAGAAAAAATCAACGTACATTTCTTTTCGTAGATGTTTTCTCAGGCTTTAATGTACAATATGATTGAGAATATTTGCATGTCCATGAGTGAAAATGAAGCCATATCCCCATACTATAGACTTGCTGAAATTTTTAAAGAAAAATATTCGGAAGATTATTCTTTGATAGACGCGAAGTATAATGCGATAGAAGAAGATCGTCAGACGTCCTGGGAATCTGAAACAGTTAGAGGTATCGAACTTTTCATATCGAATTAAGGGAGTTCATCCGGTAACTGAATTAACAGACCAATAATTATGAAAAAATTTGAATATACTTCGGAAAATCTAAAAAGTCACCTGTTAAAATTTCAAACTCTTCGGATATCTTATTTGGGAGAAATTAATAAATAAAGATTTTTCAATTAACACGGTCCCTTATGGGTTTTCGTCTATAAACATGAAATTTGTGGCAATTAACAGGTTTTTTGGGGAGAAACTTCCATAATGGATGAATAAATATGTAAAGAACAGTTTAAGAGCTTCCTCAAATGCATTAGATACTTGGTGATTTAAGAATAAATTAATTTGTCTCGAAAAATGCTGATTTTTGGGAAGTTAACCTCTGTCTTCCTTATAAATCAATAAGAATGCTTTCCGAATAACGCAATGTATGCTATGCTTGCACATTAAATCATACAAAACTAGTTGAAAATGTGCTGAATTGACCTTTCTCTATTTGATCTTCAAAAAAATTATTTCTATAAATTCGATTTTTTACAAAAAAAACAATTATGATCGACGAACAAGAATTTCTAGTACATAGCAGCTGTACAGGTTACGACTACGTTAGTCGTATCACCATTACGCTAGTCGTGATAATTTTTCGTACTATTAAATCCCATACCGGATGAACTTCCTTAAATCAACTCAACCAAAAAAATGAGAAAAAAAAGTCTACACAGATAAATTTTTGTCGGATTTTCAAATATTTAATGGAAACTCATCAGAAAATGAACTGCATTCATATTATTTTACCATTTCATTCTGAAGATTCATTCTTGCATAGGCAGACTATGGATGTATCAATCCTGTACAGAGCTTGGATACCATCGGAAATTATGGCGACCTAACTCAATATTTGGTTCACTCGTTCCTGAAGAATACTTCGACGATCTATGTCGAGATACATTTACACCAGAGTAAGTCATCATGTTTCAATATAGAAAGAATGAAAACTAGATTAATCACTTGTATTTTCTACTCCTTCAGCTTTGATGTAGATTCTGTGAAGCGTAATATCAAGAATATGAATCTTTTATATAATTCACGATTACCTAATACCAAAAATATGATTTTTACAAATGGTGTTTTTGATCCATGGAGTTCGATCTCAGTACTCTCTGCTCTCAATGCTGATTCACCAGCGTTCCTCATTGATGGTTAGTCGTTCAATTGAATTATATTAATTTATCTAAAAAAAAAACACATCTCGTGATCAAAATATTTTTGAGAAATTCATGTTATCACCTTTTAATGAAAAGAATGTTGGAGCTATCATTTCTCCATTTTACTGAGGCTTTGGGATATTTAGTAAATGAACCAATGCCGAATAAATTTGGGCCAATATATTAATTTACTCCAGTATTGGTTGGATCAATCATTAACTCTTTCTCTATTCTGGGCATTACAGATGCATCACATTGTGACTTCTTAACAGAACATGAAACAACACAAACCAATAGCCTCATTGCTGCTAGATGCCAAGTTACTTTTATGATTCATGAATGGGTCATGAAGTACATGAATTCATATGGATAATTGTCCATATGAATTAACATCCGAAAACTTAGGAGTTGAATTAAAAAAAAAATTGTGAGTAGTTTTATGAATAAATCCATAACAGTTTGGCTGTTTTTCACTTACACATTTTTTTATCGATGGATGCATAGAAGTATTCTTAAGAATTCCCACGAATTTCACCTATAAAATACCAGCTCAGAGACAATTTTCTACATAAAACTTATGTTGCAATTGGTCACGATATCCTCCACTTCATTTAGGAACTCCTAAACAAAATTGTTAATAAGTATCACTTCAGGAATGTTTCAAAAAATGTGAAAAAGAGATAATAACAATAAAAATTCTAAATTCTGATTTTGTTGTCAATATCAATATTTTATTCTGCAATTTGATAGTTGACAATATTCTTGAGAAAATATTTGAAATATATATTTTTTTTGAAAAGATTAAACGTTATGAATTAAGAGATTCTCTAGTCCTAGAGTTCTGCAACAACTAAATCCCTCAGCTTCCTGAAGATCTCCACAATATTAGGTGAATACTCGAGCTTTGCACTCAAATAAGAATCGACATCAGCCTGCTTGGAGAAAGCCTCAAACAGTCCATAAAACAATGTTCCATTGAACACCTCAGGAAGTGAAATCTGCACATAAACATAATTCAATATTTCATTCAATTCTATCATCGACTTCAAGCAGCTATGAAGCTGATTGAAGGTGTGAACAACAGTCCTCCAGTCCTCGGGACGTCCGTCATTAGCTGCCTGATCCTCCGGGATATGTTCGAGAAAAAAAGGCAGAGCCAGAATGCATTCTGTAATAGACACCTTCTGGACCAAATCTTGGAGACTAACATCCTCCCTCGCGCTTCCCCTGTTCCTCAGTGTCTCGGGATCCATTGCACCAAACCTCTCGTCGTACAAATGCTTCGACCTGACGAATCCAATTTTTTTATCAATAATCCCAATCAGCATTGCGAATAAAACCGAGTACAAATGAGCCTCTGTCTTCAGCGGTGGCTCCTCCTGCTTCATCCAGTACATCACCGCAGCAACATAAAGTCTCCATCCCCGTGGAAGCTCCTCCAATTTGTCTCCATCAGTCCCAAGAACATCATCGATAAATCGCCTTCTCACCACGCCACTGATATTCTTTATCTTCTTCAAGTTTATCGAGGCCTTAACGACCCTCTCCATCTCCACCTGGATGCGTCTACATCTAATAATGTGAAACTTCAATTCCCCCTCTTCATCTTCCTGCAACGTCAGGACCAAACTGTAGATAGCCTTAATTATTGGTATGCTGATCATTCCAGCTGGTGGATAATTGTAGTCCTCCACCTCCTGTTCCACTAGTTTTTTTCTCGGGCGTATGCATAGTTTCATCAAAGTCGTTGATATAGCTCCTGATGAGTAGTCATTGATAATCCAATGAGGCAACAGTTGAATGAACTTCTCCTCATTCCACTTGACAGTCTGCTTTTCTTCAATTTCACGTGCATCTTCATATTTCCTGCTATTTACTTCCATCAAAATTCGTGGTTCCAACTGATCTACATCGCCAGTGAATTTGAACGGTTTCTTGACAGCTCTCTGAATCACTTCCTCCGGAAATCGCAGAGTATAAAGCGCCTGAAGTGACGGAGTGTTAATCTCCCTCATGTTTTCCTCCACAATTGCCAAGATTTTCCTTCTGTCATCCTTGTCAAAACAGCTGAGAAGCTCTCCAACAGCTTCATTCATGGATGAACAGTCTGCCAACCACTTCAGCGTATTCTCGATTCTATTGTGAGATACTTGAATATTTCTGCTCTTGTAGTGATCCTGTAATCTTGAAAAAAGAGGGATTAACACCTCGGAAGGAAGGAAGGGAGTGTCTCCCCTGTGCCCAAGGATCAGAAGAGCCAAAGGAAGCAGGTGTCTTTTATCAAACATCCTGATGTCCTTGAGGAAGAGGTCAAACCTGAATAATTTACAGACCATCCAACAGTTCAAGGTCTCTCCGGTTCTGCTGGATCTCACGTTTCCGGTAAAATTAGGCAATGGTATAACCTTCCTTCCACGGAGAAAGTAGTCACCATTTCTGGTCAACACAGGACAATTGTAGTATCCAGCAATAGCTGCTATCGTAGCTGCAGCATCACCCATTACCTGGACCATTTTAATTCCCTTCAATCTCACAATTCTCATAAAAACTTGACGCACTAAATACAAGCCTTGTTTCTTCTTCTCCTTTCGTCGAAGCTTAGCTTTTTCCTTTTCTATGGATTTTTCACCGCTCTTCAGTATCCCACTGTCCATAACTACAATTGGATTGACATTGCAACGACCAAGGTCATCGAAAAAATTGTGAATAATCTCACCATAATGGTCGTACTTTGCACCGAGCTCATGTGAGGTTCTCACTGATTCAAATAAGTGATAGGTAACGGTGAGTCCATCAATTACGAGGTCCGTATCGTGAAGCTGATGGTTTCTGTAGTAATTGCCGGGATTATTATTGAGATAACTCTCTAAACCTTTGACACCCATTTTTTTTATTTTAGATTCACCACTCGAACAAATGAATTACAACTGACCAACTGACATTGGCGAGGTTACGCCTACTATTTCTATTTCTCTCGACGTAATACGGGGATTCCCGAAGCGGCAGGGTCCCTAGAAAAAGGGGAAACCCGCTGGAGCCAATCAGCGGCTTTCACTGCGTCACTGAAAAGACGCGCGGAAATTCAAATGCAAAAAAACAAGGAAATTGATAAAAATCCATCTCTTTAATGCATATAAACAATGATTCAATAATTAAAATTCATATATCGTATTTTCTGGCAATTCGCCAATTTAAAAAAAAAATTGAAGGTCTACTCCTTCTTATTAAAATTATGCAGGAATATTTTGTGCCCTCGTTGTCCCCAGTAATCACAGTATGGATTGAACAATAATTAGTATTTGTACAAGCTCAGTTGGTCCCGAATATCATCCATTGTTGCACCAGGAAACATGTCTTTTCTCTCTTTCAACAATTTATAAATGGCAGTTAATGATTCAGACTCGGATCTAAAAACAAAAAAAATTCCAAGATATGATCAAAATTTTTTTATCATTCGTTTTTTGAGAATATCTTGGAAAATAAGCGAGATAGAGCAATTTTGCTATCATCCTTTTTAGTAGAAAATTCCAAGAGCTACAAAGAAGATTTCTACAAAAATTTCCCTATCTCGCTTAGTTTCCGAGATATTTTGTAGAAACAAATGAAAGATTTCATTTTAATGAAAAGATAAAAAAAATAAGTTAATTTTTTTCGTCTGTTTTTTTTGAGAATATCTCGGAAACTAAGCGAGATAGGGTGATTTTGCCTCAATCCTTTTTTGTAGCTCTTGAAATTCTCTTCAAAATCATATTCGGGTAAAAAGGGCGTATCTCCATTAGTTTCCGAAATATCCTCAAGAAAACAAACAAAATCGACTTATTCTGCTTCACTTTTGTTTTTACTCAGTGAAAAATCTCGTAATTACTGTTTTTCCTCCAATAATTGATCAGCTGTTAATTTTTCCTCGACAACTTTTTGCCTCGCTAATTTGTAACGAGCCTGAAGTCCCGGCATTTCATCATCAACATTTTCTTCCCACTGAAATAGACAAAAATTTCATCAAATACTTCGAAAAAATTGAAGAAAAAAAAAAAGCTTTTTATAATAATAAACTGTTATTTTTTTTTACCTTTGGCTTCTCGTCACTTTTTCTTGTCAGAAAAAACGTCACAACAACGGTGAATACAGATACAATAACACAATATATGTATAATGCTGGTAAATTTGGAAAATATGTGTTCCAGTAATTCAAAAATAAATCTATCATTTCTAAATTATTTTTAAAAAATCAATAAATTAATAAAATATATTACTTCAATTTCCGATAGACGGAGGTTAGGTTTCCCCCTTTTTCTTAATAATAACTAATCGAATTCTTATCAGGTAACGGTTTCCGTTGTCCAACCCCCCCCCCCCCCTCTCCTCCTCCTCCTCTGCCTTGCGGTCTTCATTAAATTGCGCAAAAAAGAGCGCAAATCAATGAATTAACACAAAAAAATACTAAAATAAGTTTATAAATTTTTAAAATTTTTTCGTGATTTTATTATCAATTTAATTATCAGTTTAAAATTTTTCATTCCGTAATTTATAAAAATCGGAAAATGGACAGTTTAAAATTTTACGTTTCAAAATTTGAAATTTTCCAGTATATTTGTTAATTTAAAAAATTGACTAGTTTTCTAAAGATCCTTTCGCTCTTTTTTTTATGTAGAAACCAAAAAAAAAAGAATTAATTCTTTTTATTTAGAATTTTTTAATGGAATATTCTAAATTATTCAAATTGGAATAATTTAGATGTTATTGAATTTGTCCAGGTACCATTCCTGATTTTTCATTGTTGCTAATAGTCCATCCTCGAGGACCATTGAGTCAGTAACTCCAAAATCTAGTTTTGCAGTACCAGAGAGTGACGTTACAGTTCCTCCAAGTGCCCTAAAAACGATTTTTCTGTTAAAATACCAACTTTTTGATGTTTCATAATTTTTTTGAGGGTGAAGGGGTTCAACGAAAAATCTGAAAAAATTCAGAGAGATGCAAAACATGCTGGAGTACTTTCTCAAATTTTTTCAGATTTTTCCGAAGACTCTTTCACAGGAAAAAAAATTGAATTCAATTTTTTTTAAGGATTTTTTCGTATTTTTACCTGATAATTGCGGTTCCAGCGCAAATGTCCCATTTTTTAATTGCCGTCATGTGAACGTAGGCAGTTGCATTACCAGTAGCAACTTCTAAAAACTTGTATCCAGCACCAGCAGCTGAAATTATCTTTACATTCTCGCCTAAAGCTACTTTGGAAGCATTGTAGACACGTCCAGCGTGGGATCTCGATACTATAAGAATTGGATCCGTGTGTTTTTTCTGCTAAAAAAAGGAGATTTACGAAATTATTATGAAGATGATGATTAATCATGATAATTAAAATAATAGACATATGACAATTTTTAGTCTTTTTTTTTTGACAAATAAATTATTTAAAAAAAATAAAAAAAATGCAGTTATAAAAAATTTAAAAAAACTAAAAATGCAAGTTTTTAAAATATTTTTTTTGTAATAATTTATTTGTTTAAGGGGTTCCACCACTGTAGAATTTTCAAAAAATCTATTTTTTCTTTGCTTTAAAAATTACTTTGGGCCTTCCAGAATACGGGCAAGAAAAGTTATCACCTGAAACCCATTTTTTCTCATGAAATTTTGAATTTTTCCCAAGGCATTTCTTCATATTCATAGCCTAAGTCAAAACTTCAATCGCGTTTTTCTCGAAACATGATTTTTCAAATTGGCACGCAGCATAACTCCAATAATTTTCATTATTTTCATTTGAATTTCCCACAGCATCTTGAAAACAATATTTCGAACAGAAATACGTAGGGGATTTTCAAGAAATTGATTTGCACATTTTTTATTGATAAAAAATTGCCGGTTTTTTGGCCGAAATTTGAATTTTTTCATTCTAATGGTCACCAATCACACAAAAAACAATATTTTTGAAATTCCCTACGTATTTCTGTAACTATATGTATCTAGGATGAGCCAATTTTTTTTTTTTTTTAATTCAAATTTGCAACAGTTACACTGCGTGCCGCAGAGTGTTTTAAATTCGAGGAGCCTCGCAAGAACGGTTCTTGTGTCGTCATTTTTTGATATTTTTTGATGATTTTTTTTTCTGAAGATTCAAATATATGCTCAATCACTCCCTCAAATATCATTATTTTATTGCCACTTTTTTTATATAAAAAAATATCCAGAAATACCCTTTTTTTAGGCTTTTACAGTGGTGTAGCCCCTTAAAAAATTCCAAAAAATTGTCAAATGCTCACTATCTCCAGTATCATAATATTGTCAGATATCTGTTATCTCCAGTATCATTGATTATCTTACGGTGGATAGAGACTGGAGATTTTTGGAAGATCCATAGGAGCTCCATGCCCAATACGTCTGTTGAGGAGCAAAGGGCTTGTGGATAACTCCCATTATTGGAACGCCTTTAACAGCAATGCAGACCATTGTTGTCACGTATTCCAGTAGATTTTCTGTAATTTCGTAATTAAGAAAATTGTAATTTTTGAATCAATTAAAGAAAAAAAAAAGAATATTAAATGTTTTTTTTAAGAAAATCTCGGAAAATAAGGCAAATAGGAGACTTTTGTCCGAATCCTTTTTTGTAGCTCTTGAAATTCTCTGCAAAAAACGATTCAAGTAAAATCTTCCTATCTCGCTTAATTTCCGTGATATTAAAGAAAGAAAAGGAAAAAAGTAGATTCTTAAAAAAAAAAATTTGTGACAGTAACTTTTTTGGAAATATCTCGAAAACTGAACGAGATACAGAAATTATCATGAGAGCCTTTTTTGTAGCTCTTGAAAATTCCTACAAAAACGTATCAGGGCAAAAAGGGCGTATCTCCCCTAGTTTACAAGATATTCTTACATCATTCTACAGTGATGTTACCCCTTAAAAAAAAAGCAAAAAAAATATCAAATGTATGTTAATTTCATCATCACCATAAAAAATCGTCTTTTTTTTACTAAAAAAAAGGAAAATCACCTGTAAACTCTTTCGTAGCATCCAAAGGATCAATCCAAACAGTGATATGTTCAGGATCAACAGCAATATCCCATCCAGGATCAATTTGCTCCAAAACTGTAGAATCATCAGTAAAAATTGTTCCACCAATTTCTTCACAATTTTTCGATTGTTCCTCAGATATTATTGTTAAAGATGGAAATGTGGAAGACAAATAATTATAAATAGCACAATGTGATTTGTAATCAGCCAGTGTAACAGGATCATCAATTCCCTCTTTTGTTTTGCCTTTAATTTCAATTCCAAGTTTGGATTTTTTATGTACATCAACTACCTCGAGTCCTCCAATTTCTGCGGCTTTTATTGAACCAGCAAGTAGTAATTTTAATGATACAAAATCACTAGCTGTTTTTGAATTCATATAGGACGACTGTCTTATTGCATAAAGATACAATAGTGTCAAAAAAATAACAGTAATGCATAATCCAAGTCTGTGAATTCGAACATTGGCTCCAATATTTATTGTCATTTTTCTGGTAAATAACGAGAATTTTTTTTTTGAAAATTTAAGGCTCACTCCATTTATTTATTTATTTTTTCTTGTTTGTGTGTGTACAAAATTGCTCACTTTGATGGAACGTAAACATATGAGCACTGGAGAAGATGATGATGCAGTGAGGCTAGTGGGGGTCTTGGGTGGAGGGGATTGAGGGGAGAGTGGGGGTAACAATGGGGAAAAAGCCGATTGTTGGTAAAAGTGAAGAGTTGATCGACTGGAGGTAAAGGTACGGCCTCATGCAGGCGTTTTTGACACTAGCGTCAGCGTCAAATCAGGTCACGTGACACTACTTTGAATTTCCCGCTGCTTAAAAAAATTTAGCGATAAGTCGCCGCGTCAAACAGAAGCGTCAACATGGCTGTTTACAGGAGTTTTAAGCATCAGTAGATGATGAAAAATAGCAATTATTGTCCGAATCTATATTTTTGTCATTTACTGAAATATTTTTTGAGGTTTACATCATCTGAACTCATAATTTTTAATATTCTAGGACGACAATATTGACGCTCCTTTTCCAGCGATAAAACTCAGATTGTTGAGCTTTTTGCTATTTGTCGCTAAATTTCTCATTAGTGGCGGGAAATTCAAAATTGTGTCACGTGACCCGATTTGACGCTGACGCTAGCGTCAAAAACGCCTGCATGAGGCCTTACCTTAGGGAAAACATAAGTATTTTTTTTAGAAGGGCGGTTAAATGCAGAATTTTGAATTTTTTTGGAAATAAAATGGGATAAGTCGATGTTTTGAACATAATTTTTTGAAAATATAGCAGAAAGTTAGCAAGATAGGGCTATTTTTCTCCTATCTTCTTTAGTAATAACAATTTTTTAAATGATTAAAATTATTCTCAATTATTTTTTAATATCATCATTTTTTCTTACGTATTCATTCTTTCTATTATCGTGTTAAAATATATTTCTTTTCTGTTTCGAAATAAACTACATAATTTTCTTTGTTTAGTTGATTTCCACCGTTTTTATCTGATTTTCGCCATTTCAAACGAAAAATGACACGAAGGCATATTTCCAAACTATTATTGAATTATAAATGTTAATGAAGAAAGAATAATTTATTCACTTGGTCCTACTGTAGATATATATATTTTCGCTACTGGATTTTCAAAATTCAATTCAATTAATATCGTGGCAAGAAAATTTTTTTATAATCATATTTCTCGTTGAAATTTTCATATTCAGATACCGTGAAGGTACCAGTTACCGGACGGTTAAGGCAATGGTACCGATTCCCGGACAAGTTAGAATTAAATTATTAAAATGATATAAAATTTCAATTAAATGAATCAAAAAATTTGTTTGATTGTTATTTCAATATTTTGCAAATATTGGAAAACTACATTTTTTCACTTGAATATTAATTATTAGTATATTTTGCTGCTGTATCCGGAAACTGGGACCCGTCCGGTAACCGGGTCCACCATGGTATATTGAAATTTTCCGGCACGAAGTGAATTTCCGACGTCTAAATCAATTTTCTTGCTCCAAACATTGGTTTTCCCCATGAGGTGCAGTGTTTTCCTTATTGACTACATCCCCTGTGAGGGCACAGTCCCACAATCCGTAGCGATGTACATTTACGAAGACCACTGGAACATGAGAAAGGTTGGAAGCACGTGGAATGGTCCTCTTCATGATACCAATTACTTTGCCTTCGCATACAATTGGATTGCCAATATCAGCCTAAAAATTGAATAAATACAAGGGTATAAAGATTTCGTTCTTTGCCAATCACTTTTTTTTAGATATCTCACAATCCAGAAGATCGAGCAATTTCTTCCTAATTCTTTTCTGTAAATCTTGAAATTCTCTACAAAAGAGAAGAGGGTAAAATCGCCCGGTTTTCTTAGTTTCCGAGGTAACACGTCAGGATAATATATCACTGTAATATTACATCCAAAAATAACCCACAACAATAACATTACACTTTAAAATATCCCGACAATAATGTCCCAGGCATAAATACCACGATTGTAATATCAAATGCAATAATGAAACGTATGAATGTCGAATTTTCGGAATAACACAAGTAGGGGAGACTTTGACAACCCGGGAAAAACAGATTTAGATCTACCTAGATCTAAATTTTGGGATAGACCTAAGTAGATCTAGGGAGATATAGATAGATCTAAGGAGATCTATGGAGATATAGATAGATCTAAGAAGATCTACGGAGATATAGATAGATCACTTCAGATCTCTTTTGATACCCGAGAAAAAAATTATGTATAATATTTTTTCAAAAATACCCTTATATAAGTTCAACTGATTATATAGGGTCATTTTCTATACATAAGTGAAATTTTGAGAGAGAGAAAAAGAAAAAAAAAGTGGCACCCGGGTGGGATCGAACCCGGGATCCTTCAATTGCTAATACTAGAACTCTGCTATTTGAGCCATCGGCCTATATCATATTTGTTACCAATTTTCAATCCTCATAATTTCATCTTCGCCTATTTTTCTTAAGGTGAATCTACAATAAGCGCGTTGCCAACGCAACTGCAATTGCGTTGCGTCAAATACATGAAAAAGGGAAGCAAAGCTACGCAGAGTAATGCAAAGCTAAGCGAAATCATGCAAAGCAAAGCAAAATACTCGCCCGCTCCGCTTCGCTCCTCTGCTATTCATTTTATACCAGTCCATCGAATACCTTCAGCCTGTTTGGTGTCGCTTAACTTCGCTTAGCTTTACATCATTTCGCTTAAGTTTGCATCATTTCGATCAGCTTTGCTTCGCTCAGCTTCGCATTGTTCCGCGTAGTTTTGCTTCCCTTTTTCATGTATTTGACGCAACACAATTGAAGTTGCGTCGGCAACGCGCGTTATTGTAGATTCACCTTTAGACTAATTGGAGTAAAGTTGAAGTAGTTTGATCGTAAGTTCTCGGAGTCGTTGAGTATATGAGAAGGAACGTACTATATAATTTAATCTCTCATAGAATATGTAAATGTAAGCCCATGAAAGAGATGATTAGACAAATTGAACATGTTTTATGTAGATCTTTGGAGAGCTGTTTAGATCTAACAAGATCTCAGTAGATCTAATGGAAGAGATACCATTTAACCTGTTTGGATCTACGTAGATTGACGTAGATCTACTGAGATCTCAATAGATCTAATTTGTTAGATCTAGGTAGATCTAATTCTGTTTTTTCCGGGAAAGTGGACGAAGTGCAGCTCGGTGTGAATAATTTTACATTAATTTTCAAAATTGAAAATTTGGTGGACATAACAAACATATCTCGGAAAGTAAGCAAGAATACGGCGATTTTGATGCTGTTTTTTTTTAAGCTATTGAACTTCTCTGTAAAAAAGAATCGCAAAAAAAGACGTATCTCCATTAATTTCGGAGATATTCCCAAAAAATGCATTCATCCTATTATATATTTTCTCAACTGAATCTGTTTCACTCACTTCTTCTGCAAGTATCTTTGAATATGGATTCACGGCACAAAATTCTCTACCTTGAAGGGTTGTCATCCGTTTTTTGCACTGTGTGGACGTCAATTTAATAGCAGGAGACGTCTTTAGCTTCCATACCTCTTCTCCAGCATTTTCTTCACGAAACCATCGAAGAACCCGGCAAATGTGCTCAGGACGAGCATCAGAGACTTCGCCCAATTGCAACTGACCAAGATATTCCGGAGCGACAGGTTCGCTGAGCTAGTGATGAGGAAAGAGAATGAAAAATTAGACAAAACGTTTTTTTGCTTCCGAATGGAAGCATTGTAAACGCGATTTTTTTCGATCTCGAGATTTCATCGGAATATGACTCCGAATGTTCCAAAACGTCGAGAAATGACATTTTTAAAAAATGTCTGTATGTATGTGTGTGTGTGTGTGTGTGTGTTTGTGTGACAGATATCAGCTCATTGCTCCGGAACGGTGATACTTGGTGACCTGAAAATTTAACAGTACTTTCTCTCCCCATGCAAATTGCTCTCCGTGAAATTTGAGCGAAATCGGTTGAGTACTTTTCGAGAAAAATCGTTTTTTCGATTTTTCTCCGCGAAAAATTGATTCACAGCCCCCACTCTCAGCGATGAAATTCATCTCATTTGAACACACAATTTTCACTCGGGGTAAATTTTGCTGCGATTTTTCGTTTACGGATAATTTCAATTACAGTGTTTTTTATCCTGAATTTTGTATACACGATAGCTCAAAAACTATTTGAGTTAGAGACTCCAAATTTCGTGGGTTTGTGCATCTAATGAACGAAAAGTTTGTTATTGAAATTGGGTGAAATCGGTCGAGTAGTTTCTGAGATATTGCACAAAAATCATTTTATGAAAAGAGGATATATCTCGAAAACTACTGGAGCGATTTCGCCCAAGTTCAGCTTAAAAGATTCATCTCAATGAGCCCCACAAATGGTGAGAATTTCAGATTTTTCAGAGGTAGTCTCTTGTAAGAGTTTTCGATAACTTAGTTTTTTCAAAAATCACGGTTTTTCTTAGCTTCCTCCCTAAGAACACTACTATTTTTCATTTCACAATTCGAAAGTAGACAATTTTTTCTACCAAATGAGTACATTTTCTTCTGACGACAATCGGAAAGAATAGGAATCCTATTTGAAATCTGAACTTCAATTTTTAAGTTTTATCGTAGGATCTCAGTTTCCATCTAATATTGAAAATTTATGTATCACATGACATTATTGCAGCTTAATCGATTATGGTAAGCTAGGACTGCAGGTCCTAAGATTGCATCCCGAACAGATCGATACGGTCTGGAACAATATTCGTAGGAATGTTTAAGTGCGTATTTGTCGTAAAAATGATGTTATTTTTTTGAGCAATGGAATACATGAATAGCGATTTGATGCAATATTGATGAAATTCCATTCGGAAGCATTTTGCCAATCGAATTGGCAACATATTAAATGTCCCACGAGGAGTAGGGTTTGCCAGTAACGCACAAAGAGTGGCACTCCTGCTTGTTTTTATTTTTAATAGAAAGTCATTTTTAGTGAAACATACTTACAATGAGGATTGCAATACCATTCCATGCGAATTCTTTTGCTATTATACCGAGGACTAAACCCCTTTCAACTGCTATATCATCCTCCATTCTCATGATTGATATCCCGCTCTGTACATAATCAGTTTCTTCCACTAGAATTCGTCCCGCAATTACTTTCAGAAAATCCCGATCTATCTCTTGAATGAGACGTTCAATAGTGATTACATGGTGATCATCATAAATTATTCCGTTACCAACATACTCGCCAAAATTCCAGAGAGTAGCAGAGAATGGGAATTGGTTTTGACCAGCATCAATTTTATAATCTGAAAATTATTTCATTATAATTGAATTAATTCAGTGGTGAAGGGTTGAAACGGGATGAGTCAATTTCTTTCATTCAGGTCATTCATTTTTTTCAAAATATCTCGAAAACTAGAAAAGATCGAGCAATTTTGCCCCAATACTTTTCCGTAGAAAATTGTAAGAGCTGCTAAAAAAGGTTCAGATAAAATCGAGCTATCTCACTTATTTTCCGAGATATTCTCCAGGAACAAATGACAAAATATTTTCATTCCCACTAATAAATTTTGATTTATTGTTTAAAACGTGAAGATGATTTTAGTTGACAGTTACCATTAACAACATCAAGGAGAAATTCTAGATAGGGGAATATCTCCAGGTAAATCGAAGGTCGATCAGTTACTTCTCCGCCTTTAACAACAAGTCCAACGACGTAGTTATTGCAGACAACTGGAACACCAACGTCTTCCTGCAAAGAAATTATGAATCAATTCACACGAATAATTCCTTCATAAAAGATGTACTAGAAAGTGAAGTAGACTTTCCAAATGATTCTATTGAGAAGCTGAGTTAAAAATTTGTACTTCTTTTACCCCACATCTCCCTGTTAAGAAATATTTTTTCTCACGTTTTCTATCACTGTAAGTTGATGTAAGTCACCGATACATCGTTGATGATCAGCCAAACGTATGGGTTTTCCTTGCTCATCTATATTGCGCTCGTGGTATACAGTGTTCCAATACAAACTCACTAATTCTTTAGGATATGGGAATTCATAATGCCATCCAGGCATAATGCAGCTGTTACAAGAACCAACCACCATTGCTCCATTCATCAGGGGAGCTGGTGCGATAGTGGGACCCCAAGTGAATTCTCTGCTGAGCTGGAATTAGTTAACGATTGAGAAACGAGAATGCAAAACAGGAGATATCCATTTTCTTATTATTTATTCTTTCTCTAGTATCTCAGAAAATGATGAGGATACGCCCTTTTAGCCCAAATCGTTTCTGTAAAGAATTTCATGAGCTACAAAAAGAGATCGATCAAATCACCCTCTCTCTCTCTTGATTTTCGACATATTCACAGCTTCCTTTTAACTCTTCATTACTCAATCACATCAGACCTCAAGAATTACCTTCAAAACCGCAATATCATTGTCCCAAGATTCCTGATTTGACGACATATTAGGCTCAGTGCTCTTGAAATGGAAATGGCTCTGAATCCACTGCACTGGAATCGCTTGGAACGATGGAGATATCACCACTAACTTTCCAGCAACTACTGATAAAAGAAATGAGGGAATCCCATCAACTGCATGTGCTGCTGTGACAATATGCATCTCATTGATGATGATACCGCTGCAGTGATGCTTATCTTCTTTCTGAATAGAGACAACATATTTGAATTGCCCCTCAGCAGCTGGCTCACCGCCTGTCATGCTGCTCACACCTGAAATGAGCTCCTGGTGTAACTAATGTATAAAAGTCATATTTTCTCACATTCTCCTCGATAACAAACTGGCGTATGTCCAGAACTTACGCTAAATTACATGATTTGATTCCACAATGATTTTTATCAGAAAAGAAAATTGATTTAAAAAAATGTATTATTTGAGAAATCCTACCATAAATTGTCACAATAGCAATTATAAAATAATTAATCATAAAATTCTTCATTTTGTATGTCATTTTCAAAAAACTTAAACTATTCAGGAAATATTTTTACAATTTTCTTGCCAAGTGATATCTGTACTGACGTGGACACAAATCATGAATACAATCACTTATATACTGCTCGTGCTGAGTTAATCTCTAGTTCTGTTTCATGACAGGAGAAACCATTTGTGGAGTAGTTGCCACGCTGCATTTATGCAACTTATAAACTATATGTAATGCGTAGGGTCGAATATTCTCCTGTTTAATTTGTCCGCTACAGCTGCTAAACAACCAATATTTGGTAAATTAACGAGTTTTAAAAATAGAGAGCAAGACGAAATGACCGGCTGAAATAGGATCAGTGTATTTTTTGTCACTTTTTCCAAATATCTCGATAACTAATAGAGATATGCTCTCTTGACTCTAATACTTTTTTGTGGGAAATTTCAAGAGTTCCGAAAGAAATCAGGGTAAGAAGGGTGTATCTTCATCAGTTGAAATTTTGGTCCCTCCAGGGGCCGTATTCTCATTTTTGGCCCCTCCAGGGGCCATATTTCAATTATTGGCCCCTCCAGGGGCCATATTCGTATTTTTGGCCCCTCCAGGGGCCATATTCGTATTTTTGGCCCCTCCAGGGGCCATATTCTTATTTTTGGCCCCTCCAGGGGCGGCCATATCTCTCCGAGATATTTTCAAAGAAAAAAATACAAATAATCCACTTGTGCTGTTCACCTTTTCGTTGCTGATCTTTTTTTCTGTAACTCTTGGAATTATCTACAAAAAAAATTAGGGCAAAATCAAGTTGTCTCGCTTAGTTTTCGAGATATTCTCAAAAAATTATTGGAAGAACAAATTGATTGCTTATTTCAATCGATTAACCTCTTCACTACTGAATTTTTTTTTTCATTCAATTTTTATTTCATTTGATCAATTATAGTCACTGACAAAAGAGAATTTAATCCTATCAAATCATGATGAATTCTTCTTTTCTATTCTTCATGTATGATTCGTAGGGACGTACACCCAAGAAGATCACTGGAAGAGGAGTATACACGCACTCATGGGAAAACAAAACCATATTGACGATAATCCCAATTATTTTGCCTTCGCATATAATAGGATTGCCAACATCTTCCTGAAAATTGAAAAAAAATGCAGGGGGTATAAATATTTTGTTATTTGTCAATTATTTTTGAAAAGACTCGGAAACCAAGTTAGATAGGGCAATTTCACCTTAAAACTAAGCGAAATGGAGCGATTTTTCTTCAGCCTTTTTTTGTAGCTCTTGAAATTTTTTACGAAAAAATAATGGGGGCAAAAAGGATTCATCTCCATTGATTTCCGGAATATTTCAAAAAAAAAAAATGCACTCATCCTGCTTCATCTCTTCTGGACTGAATCCGCATCACTCACTTTTTCTGCAAGTATCTTTGAATATGGATTCACAGCACAAAATTGATGAGGATCAAGATATGCCCCCAGTTCTTCACAGCGTTGGCGCTCCAATAAAACAGCAGGGGACGTCTTCAGCTTTCTCACTACATTTCCAGCATGGTCTTTAGGAATCCATCGAAGAACCCGGCAAATCTGATCAGGATGAACATCAGAAGAATCTGCCAATTGCGGCTGACCGAAAAAATTCGGGATGAGAGGTTCACTCAACTAGTCATCAGAAGAAAGTGTAAAAAACAATTTAAAAAATGTTTTTCGAGTAAAGGGTCATTTTGAGGTAGTATCCCAAAATACGGTCGATAAAATAGAGAAGAAAATAAGTATTTGTAGAGTAGTTTCCAATTAATTGCTATTAATTCGGGAAAACGTGCTCCAATTTAAAAAATGTAAAAAAATATCATATTTGAAGCGGCATCATAAAAATAACGGGTTAACCGTACTCGAGTTTGCTGGGACCTTGGTGGGAAAATACGTACGGTGAGAATTGCAATATCGTCATATATGTATTCATTTGCTAAACCATTGACATGAACACTACTTCCAATCTTTCCATGAGGTTCAATATGATCAACTAATAACCCCTTTAGCACATAATCATCTTTTTTCACTCGTAATAGTCCTGCAATTACATTGAGAAAGTTTTTATCTGCTTGACTAACACAATGTCTAGCAGTGATGATGTGAAGAGCATCATAAATTATTCCGCTGCATAGATAAACGCCCAAATACCAGATAGTAACGGAATACGTGAATTCGCCTCGACGGGCATCAACTTTACCATCTGAAAATTAGTAAATTCAATTGAATTAATTTAGTAATGAAGAGATGAAACAAGAATTGTTTAGAACGTAGAGATGATTGACATTGATATTTACCGTTAATAATATCAAGGAGAAATCCTGAGTAGGGAAATATTTCCAGGAAAATCGAAGGTCGATTTGGCAATTCTCCTCCTTTAACAACAAATCCAACGACGTGATTGCTACAGACAACTGGGACACCAACATCTTCCTTCAAAGAAATTATGAATTAATTCACAGGAATAATTCCTAAATGCAAAATGTATTAGGAAATAATTTTTCTCACGTTTCTTATCACAGTAAACTGATATACATCGCCAATGCATCGTTGATGATCAGCCAAATTTATGCGACTTCCTCGATCATCTATATTGTACTTGCGGTGTACAAAGTTCCAATACAAGCCCACAGATTTTCTGTCATTAGGAACTGCATAATTCCATCCTGGCATCATACAGATATCACAAAAATCATCCATCATTGCTTTATCCATGAGTGGAGCTGGTGCGATATTGGGACCCCAGGTGAATTTTCTGCTCAGCTGAAATTATTAAGAATTAACCCTCTGAGGCTGAATTTGTAGTAACCCGTAGTGTGGCTCCTAGAATAGGGCTAACCAATGAGCATACAGTACACTATAAACTTACACGCGCCCCACTCCATGTCATGAACGACCGGTTGCCGTGAGTGGCCACAATGGCCGCTTACCAACAAAATTAAATTCCAAAAGTTACATGAAATGCTCATAATAAATTGCCCTATCTCCCTTAATTTCCGAGATATTCCGCAAAAAAATGATTCAAAAACAAATCAGATCTCAAAAATTACCTTCAAAACCGCAATATCATTCTCCCAAGAATCATGGTGCGGCCACATTGTAGTATCAGTTGTCTTTAATTGAAAATGGACGTGGATCTGCTGTATTGGAATCGCTTCAAACCATGGAGGCATTACAACTACCTTTCCAGCAACTACCGATAAGAAAGATCGGGGAATCCCAATGATTGCATGTGCTGCTGTAACAATATGCATTTCATCGATGATGGTACCACTGCAATAATGCTCACCATATCGCTGAATGGAAACGACAGATTTGAATTGTCCTTCAGTAGCTGGCTCACCAACTGTCATGCTGTTTACACCTGAAACGCACTCCTGATGTATCCAATATATAAAAGTGATATTATTTCATATTTTCCTCCAAAATATGAAAAAATGTAATATGAAATGAAATAATAACAATAAGATCGTATGTCCAATTCATCAATGTGAAAAAGAACAATTTCATCTCGAAATTATTCTTATTAATAAAAAATTTTGATGAGAAAAAAAATATTATTCAATAAATTTTACCATATATTTCCACAATAGTAATTATAAAATACTTAATTATGAAATGTTTCATTTTAGACGTAATTTATAAAAAATCTAAAATTTTCATGGAATATTCGCACAATTTTTCTACTGAGTGATATCTGTACTGACGTGGAAATGGATTATAGATGTAGTCACCCATACACTGTTCGTGTCGAGTATAATGGGAATTTTATGAAATCGTAGATCAAACACTCACCTCTTTATCTAAGATTGAGAGTAGTAAGTGCGCGTTTCTAGCGAAAAGGGGCGGGGCTTCCCCCCCCTTCCCCCCCTCTATTGTGCGTCGGTCCCATTGTGGGCCCCTCTATTATTAGGATGCAGGTGTTCACCTGTAGGGAATGATTAATGGGTTTTCCGTCGTGGGAAAGATTTTTTCCGAAAGTGGGTGGCAGAGGGTGGGAAAGGAATTTTTGGGGAGGTTGTGGGTGGCGGGAGGAGGAAAATGGGGTGGCGGGAGGAGGAAAATGGGTGGAGGGTGGCATGTGGGGTATCTACGGAAAGGGAAGAATGAGGGGAGGAGGGTCGTGAAAGAAAATTGTACAAAAACCAATATTTGATGAAATTGACAAAATTTATTCAAATTAAATCTTAAAACTAGGATACAAGCAGTCGTGGCTTAGCATATTGATTAAAATAAGATAATCCTCTACCAGACAAGTTCTGGAAGGTGTTTCTTGTATTATTACGCTTCCTCTTCATCTTAGACGTGATAGATTTAAACAGTTTGATAATTATACGGTCGTTCCGTTTTGTATCATTTGTAAATAATCTATGAAAGGAGCGTAAGCTCCCATTATTGTGAACCCAGTGAAGCACAACAATGCAGTACTGGCCGCAAACATTAGACGATATGTTTTGGAGTCTTTTTTCGCTCCATTCAAATATACGGCAATTTCTCCTAAGGCTTTGAGTGATTCCTGAGTTGAAAGGTGGCATTCCGAAGCTGTCGAAATAGAGTCCGCGTCCATTGGAACCGAGATATATTGCCACCCAGTGGGTTCCCGGCTGTGAGTGATTATCGGTGTTGACAATGATCGCACAAGGCCTCGTCCACGACCAGGGAACTCTGTCCGCAGGGTAGACCCCTCCGATACCGACATTAGTAAACGGTAATGCTTTACGCAACTGTAGGGTATTCATAAAAAAAAGTCCGCAGGCTGTAGCAATAAGTCGTGCTGTTCAAAAGGATGCTCGTATCTTACTGGCGGATATATTACACCAAGATCACAATATATAGATCTTTTATTTTTTAACCGCTATAGTCCATTATAACTTGTCTCGTCGAATCAATTTCTAATAAGTTGTCGTATTCAGCATATACAACACAATTCACATTTTGTGCTATAGTTTCCGCGAAGCCTACTTCGATACGGACACATCCGCTCTTGACAAGGTTCCAATGACTTGCGCAGCTTGCCGATAGATCTGGTGTTAGATCGAAAGCGAATAAGCAATAACCGTCTGCATATGAGGACCGATTGATACCATTGCCGTGATCACTAAAGTGTGTCCCGGTTCCACAAAATACAGTGTTAAAAGCTTCGACTGATGCTGAAATATCTTCAGTGAATTTCGGTTGAAGGGGTTTCGTAGGTATTTGGCGGCCATCAACGTTCAGACAAAGGAAATTAATACCAAAATTTCGGAAATTGAATGGATTCTTCTTTTTTGTAGCATTAAAACTGGCATTTTCCACGAAGCCTAAAATTATTCTTTTAGGTAATTGTCCTAAAATTACATTATCGATAGTTTCCCCAAGAATTCCGCTGTGAAGTACAAATGATTTTACTTCAACACGCGTTAATGGATACTTTGCCGTGGTTTTTGATAAGGTCTTCGCATGGGCAATCAGGATTCCAGGGCTGAGTTTAACACGCCTGACAATTAGTGATGCTTCCATAATTTGGAGCTTGTAATTATGAGCTGTATAATCCATGAGGCAAAAACTATCCTTGGCGCGAATGAGGCGAACCCTCATCTCCACACCATTCAATAAAAATTTATCTTGATTGAAAACATCGCAATGCAAATGCCCAATCATATCGAATGTTTTGCCTCCTTTTGTAAAATTGTATCTAGCAACGAGCCCCTCATTTTTGTTAGTTGCTGCAGCAGCTTCTTTATCCATTGAACCAGCAGTATCCGACATCCATAACCCCATTTGAAGATGAGAATTTTTAGCATCCTCGCCATAATTCAATAGTGTTTCAATGTAGGCTCTGTACGCATATAAATTGTTAGGGGGCGTGACAATTTTCTGATTGAAGAACACGTCCACTTGATTGAACATAGAATGTAAGAAATTATTCACTGGTCCAACGGAGTCTGCATCCACGGCAGTACCGTCAGGTTTCACTATTTTAGCCTGTATTTTTATCATAGTATGAGCTAAATCTAGATAGTCTTCACCATGGCCGGGTACAACGAATTCAATCGGAGCATCATCGCCTATTGTTGAAATCGGATTGTAATAAACACATTGCGACTGTTCAATGCTCGTTTGCGTTGGAGGCAGTGTGAAAAGATCCAACTCAGATTTCGCACACTCGGAGGAGTGAGAATGTAAGAACGACATTTTTATTTATTGGAAAATATCGTAGACACTACGTTTCTTATTCTTTTTCTTTAGACTCTTCTTTCCTTTGCTCTTTTTCTTTTTGATTGAAGCACTCTTTTTCTTCTTCTTACTTAATCTTTTAAGGTTGTTGACGCGACTACGACTAACGCGTTTCTGGGTGTTTCGGCGTTTACGCTTCCTTTTATAACCCGATCCCTGCATCATAGATGAAATTTTATCCGCAGCCTTCCTTTTCAGAACGCGTCCTGACTCGGTTAATCGGTTCTCGAGCGCCACCTTTAACGGCACTCTATTTCCTACATCACCTATCACGTTCAAGCCTGCACTGAGGGCTTCTTTACCGACAGTGCGTGCAGCGCTACCAAAAAGGGGTAGAATACGTCGGAAAAGTCCTCCAAGAAATGCTCCGATTCCATGACCTCTTTGATAAGGGTTTCCAACATAAACCCGTCCGAAATTGCTGAATTTCTCAACAGCCCCTCCTCCGGCCTGATGCTCATAATATTCAAGATAAGGTACCATAATTAATAGATCCTCTTGAAATGAAGTGTCACGTTTAAAGGTCCGTACTCGAATGGTATCGCCTCTCCTTGATTATTCCTTATATCTATTTCTATGGTACGAAAAGATGCCCTTATGAGTGGTATATAATGAGGCTGCGAAAATGTAACGCAGTTCGTACTACCATAAACATATTTGACAGCATTTAGAGGAATGACACGCAGCAAAGGTGACACAACATCCCCTGTTACATATGGTGTGCACAAGTCTGAATAAATGAAGAGACTTGACGGTAAGGCTCGTAATAAACTCCCAGGTCTTGCAGCTCTATACGTGTTGGGTTTATCAAATACGAAATTAACAGTGGTAAAACCAAATATATCTGCAAGCTTTTGAGAAATCACCAGCCTATGACACACTGTAACACATTCTTTCTTCGTGCAATTACGTTGTATCAGGGCGGTATTAGTCTTGGGATTCCATTTAACCACCAGGTGATCCACCATCGCACTTGCTTTATTCATAGTTTCTACCAATTCAGGAATGGTATTATACACTCCAGATGGGAGGGCCATCCTCTTCGAGTTCGAAAGAATTTCTTCTTCTTCTTTTTTTGTGAACGTGGATACATCGATGAAGCCGTTATCTGAGCTCAAATGTAGAAAACTACAGGGAAATTGAATCTCACTCAGTCCTACCACCCACTCCCCATTCAATTCAATTTGATTAGGAAGAAGCGTAGTGTACTTCGATGCTGTATTGGATGGATAGTAATCCATACTGCTATCGCTGGGCAATACAGTGTAAAACTCGTTTTTCGTCATTTTTTCGTTATATTCTGGATGTTAACCGCAGGTATCCAAGAATTAAATTTGTCGGGATATCCTTCCCACTTCACGAGCACTTCTCTTTTCTTCCCTTTTCCCCTAGAGCGAATAACACGCTCCACTATGAATTCATCTTCTTCGATGCTTTTATTCACAGGAACTAGCTCTTGTTCATAGAATATTCCATCAATTTCTTCCGAACCTAAATCTTTCAATTCATATATTGGAAGAGATTGTTTCAGCAGACATCTACGTATTTCGAAAATTTCTTTGCTCCAATTATTCTCATATCCTTTCTCGAAGACGCCCTTAGCCTTACTGATACGAACATAGTCTCCAACCTTATATTTAAAGGATTCTTTACGGGGTTTTTCATTAATAAATCGTTTTTGTATATTTCGCCATGCCTGCGAAGCATTATCAATAGTGACTGCAGCAGGCGTCATTTTTATTGAAGAATGCTTTGAATGATTATAAGCACTGACAATTTTTTGTAATACATCTACATATTTGTGAGTTCTAGAATACGTGAAATAACGCCACATTCGTTCTTTCAAAGTTCGATTAAAACGCTCTACAACAGCTGCTTTTATATCAGGATTACGAGCAATCCGAAATTTTATGTCATTCTCTTTAAAAAACTTTTGAACGCTACTGGCAATAAATTCTTTCCCTTTGTCTGTTTGTATGGCAATAGGCACACGACCATCACTTCTCTTCAAAATCTTTTTGAATCCGTCAAGCACTCGTGGCGCTGACTTATCCTTCAAAGGTTCAACCCATGCATATTTACTAAGAACATCTATGACTACCAATATATAACATATATCATTATTATAATTTTTCAGCGATCTAAGTTCTACCAAATCAGCCTCCCACACATCATCAATATTCGTTACAGCATAGTGTAAACGGGGGAATTTCCGTCTTATCGGCCTATGAAGAGTGTACGTATCCTGAGCATTCAGCCAATTCTTAACATCATCTGCAGGGATTTCACGTTTATATTTCTGTAGAAGGTTTCGAGCCCCCGTGTATCCTACAGGTTCTGAAGGGCTATAATATGATTTTGACAACTTCTCTAGAAGTGGAGCCATTCTCTCCTCCTTTTCTTCTGAGCCGGAGGTGATGAGGGTGGTGATAGCGCTTCTTCTGCTCCTTCTTGAATATTGTCGACACGTTGCTGTGGTGCTGTAAATACACGTCTGAACACTCCAGCTTGGTATTTGGGGTTACCCATAAACTCCAGGGGTGTGTTTATCTCCCGAAGAAATTTAGCGAAAGCTTCCCAACCCCTAGCGTGATGATTTTTCCTGGCGCGAAGGGCATCCTGTACAAGATCAATTATATTAGCCCCGGGTATTGATTGGCCATCCAACGTCACTTGTCCACGTTCATCCCATTTCAATCTCCTCCCTCCATCAATCTGATCTATATGCTCAAGTAATCCTGTAGCCTTTCGTTTATATGTTCTAGGAATAGTTGCCACAATTGCTTCTGCTTTATATCGCGATTCGGGCGTAGAGCCTTCTATTATTTGTGGATGCTCCGTGTTATTCCTGCTATAAAACAAGTAGCGCCTCAAAACATCATTATACAATTTCCACTTTTCATGATCATCTGTACGATTTTTTGAATTCAAAATCTCCAGCAGTTGCGCATCTAGGCGACTGATAGCGTCACCAGGTGTTTGGGCTGTGGGCTGAATTTCTTGGATAACAGGCTGCAGTGTTTGCTGTGTGCGCTGATTATCACCTACAGTTTGCTGATGCTTCAAATGCTCCACCCGATTTTCAGGGACAAGAACCATTTTTTGAGCATGCATCATGGCCAGTAAAAATTTTTCTCATTCCAGTTTGTCAAACTAGAGATGAAATGATTGTACTTATTATTGGGCCTAGGAGCAATGGTAGAAGGGCACCACCTTTTTGATTTATGATTTTTTTTTTCTTTCCGAGAGGTTCTTTTTTATCTGCCAATTTTCTCAAAATTTTCTTATATTTTCTCAGGTTTGCTTTCTCAGTCTCTTTCAAATGAACGTTCCCGTGCAACAAATTCAAAGCGCACTCGCAGATGCAACGAATCAAATCTTTATGAGCGTGTTTCAATAGGGTGCGACGCAGCTTGGGAGGAGCGTGAATGAGCGCGTACAATAGGGATGTATTTTTTTCACCCAGCGACTTACGAATGGAGCTGGAACCACAGTGACTTTTCTCAGCCATTACAATCTCACAACTGGTACATCCGTCGAGTTGCCTCCTCCTTTTATAAGCGGACTCTTTCGTGGGACATAAACATAATGATAGATGTCGCTAGGGAAGATGCAAGTTCTGAATCTACAATTTTCTGGTGTCGATTGTTTGAGATCGAGTAATAAATATCCATGCGCAGGGGTTGTAGCATCGAAATACGCTTCTTGTAAAAATTTCGGATCCTCAGGATATATCTGTCTTGCTAAGTGAGCAATTTGAGCACGATCACGGGGGTTCTTGAAAACAATTATGTAATTAGTGTTTAGTGAAATATCTCGCTGGCCTTTACCTTGATGGAAAAGATTCTGCGAGAGAAACATAACACTGAGATTTTTATGATGACTACCCTTAGTGAATAAATCCACAATGGCCCCATTCGATGATTCACGCATTAAGTCATCAACAACTACAAGCTTTGGAAGGTTATCATCGAAATCACCAGATTTTGGTATTCCTTCCCGAAACTCAACGAAATTCTTATCATAATCCATATATGCACTCTGCCATTCGGCATAATAGAATATCACTTTTTTTATTTCCGTGTTACAAATTTCCTTAATTTCTTTCAAAAAACGCTTGACAAAAAAAGTTTTTCCACAACCTGTAGGACCACATATCATAGATGTGAAAGGATGCTTCCATCTCGGATCCATTTTCACATATGAATAAATTTTATGAAAAACACTTCTTTTATAATAAAATCGTATAATTCTTGAGGGATAGTACAGCATCCGAAACTTTCTACCTGGGAAGCGCGTGGGGGGGGGGGGGGGGGGGGGGGGGGGGGGGTAAGAGCGCTAGCCGAAGGGTCTACCTGCGCCGGGCGCCCCTTTGTCGCACCTGCTAGCAAAGGAAAACTCTATAGGGGGGGTGAAGCATTTTTCCCTATGCACGCCTACCGAAAATTTGGGTTTTCACTTTTTCTAAGATGCTGTGGTCAGTTCCACCTTAGTTGTCGACCATGTCACAGCATCCCGAATTTCCCGAAGCAGGCGGCTCCAGCCAGCCTGCATTTTTAGCGTACGCTGATCCTGAAGTTCAACAGGATGCGTACGATTATATTGAAAATTTCAACCCAGATTTATTTGTCGAACCGAGTGACAGTGAAGTGGAAAATTTATTCAATAATCCTCAAATTCCGGAAAACGCTGAAGAATACGTTGTCAATTTTGACCCACAATTATTCGACCAGGCAATGATGAACGATCAACTAGGAAATGGTAAGTACAGAGGAATTCAATCGAAACTACAATGGAAGACTGAAAAAAACAATAATTAACTGCTTTTCTTATCATATTTCACAGGGGTACAGCCTGCTGAAGAAGAAAATCACGCAGCTCTGAGAGTAATACGCAGATCACGTGAGCGTCTTCAACGTTTTAAATTGGACACACATGTGATGGAATTTCGAATTAACCCACTACCTCAAGGTGCTACGCCAGAAAATTGGATTGAATGTGCTTTTCGTGAAGTTTACAATAAAATTATTGAGGCGGGTAGAGATGGCAAGAACCGTATGTGTTTGACATTCAATTTTGCTAATATGCAAAAAGATAATGCTTGGGTGAGTCCTCGAGTTATTGATGGATATGAATTTGAAGATTTATGGAATCTTGTTAGTTCTGTCGCTCAAAGTGCTAATGGTTTTGATTGTGCTGACACTTTTTGGATAAAACTCCATGTAGCAGAAGTACCTGCAGGAATGGCTGATCCAGACGCAAAAAAGAGAACACGGAAACAGGGATCAGGTGTGATACGAATTTTGAACACTGATAATTTATGCCTACCCCGCTCACTCGTTGTTACGAAAATCCACGGCCACAAGACGAATTCTAGAGCTGATTCAGGGAAAATAAAGAAACAATGGAATGCTATTCGACAATTCAAAGGGAAATTACAACGAGAGGAAGCAGTAAAATTAACCGAGGCAGCAGGGGTAACGATACCAGGAAACGGATGCGGCATGGAAGAAATCAAGCAATATCAGAGGTATCTTGCCCAAGAGGGGTATGCTATTATAGTACATTCACTGAAAAGAAACGGTAAATTACGGCCCATCCTCTATGACGGCACTCCCGAAGTTGCTGCAAATAAAGTGGTCTTAAAAGGCACATTGCGCATTGTATATCATGAGGAAAAAAAGCACTATGAACCGATTGTTTCTATCCATGCGTTTTTCGGTTCTAAATATTACTGTCAACATTGTGAGAAACCGTACGAGTCGCCTGGTCACCTATGTGACAAAATTTGCGATAGATGTTTGAAAAACCCTCCATGTGATAGCGCGATTGTAAATAAGATGATATGTGAAACTTGTGCTCGCGAATTTCATGGAAAACAATGTTTTGATCAACATAAATTGGCAGGTTCATACAGTGGGAAAAAACCAACAGTGTGTGCTAACATTCAGATATGTAAGACATGCAGCACAAAGTTCTATCCTATCAAAACTAGACACGTGTGTGATAAATATATGTGTTCTATATGCCATCAAATCGAAGATACATCTCACATCTGCCATATGCCTCCATTGAAACCTAAGAAACGTGGAACTGTGAAGCGTGTTGGGTTCGTTTTCTACGATTTTGAAACGCGCCAAGATGATACAATGGACGGTAATGAAAAAGTGAACATCCATGTGCCAACACTCTGCGTGGCCCAAACTGTGTGTGATTCTTGTGCCGAAGAGAATGATGATGACATTGGAGGCATGACAACGGACAGTCCATGTGAGGTTTGTAAAAAACGTGAAAATATATTTGACGGAGATGATCCGGTTCGTGGTTTCGTGGATTATATTACATCGATGGGAAAAATATATAAAAAGGTAGTTTGCGTCGCTCATAATGCGAAGGGGTATGACTCTCAATTCATTTTACGAGACGTAATAAAGCGGATAAACAGCGAAATTAAAGCTATCATTAACGGAACTAATATCATTTTGATGGAATTTAATGAAAATAAACTTATCGATAGTTTAAATTATTTCCATATGCCTTTGGCTAAATTGCCAGAAGCTTTTGGCTTGTGTGGTATAGGGAAGGGATATTTCCCTCATTTTTTCAATACTCGTGATAATCAAAATTATGTAGAACGTATGCCGGATAAAGAATATTATGGATGCGACAATATGACTGTGAAAGATCGTGAAAAATTCTTAAAATGGTATGATGAACGAGTAGAGAAAGATAATAATTTTGATTTTAAAAAAGAGATTCTCCATTATTGTAAACTTGATGTAACAATTTTGAGACGAGCGTGTATCAAATTCCGTCAATTGATTCTAGGGGTTAGTCATGTCTGTCCGTTAACAGAGTGTGTGACAATTGCCTCAACATGTATGCGAATATATCAGACGAATTTTCTGAAAAAGAAACAAATTGGTATCATACCGCAAGGGGGTTACCGACTCAGTAGAACGCAGTCTAGAGCAGCGATCGAATGGCTATTATGGCGGGAACACAGAGAAAGACATAAGATAGTTCACGCGGGGAATGGGCGCGAGCATAGGGCTGTATCAGGGCACTGCTTAGATGGGTATTGGAAAAATGAGTCTACAGGTATAAAATATGCTTATCAATTCCACGGATGTTACTGGCATGGTTGTCCTCGCTGCTTCAAATTTAATAGAGATAAAGAATTATCCCACAAGGATACATTAGAAGGGCGTTATGAACGGACTGAATCCACAACCCTAAAACTGCAAAATTTAGGTTACAACGTTATTGAAATGTGGGAATGTGATTTCAATCGTAGTAAAAAGAATGACCCTATATTAGCCAAATTTTTGAGTGGCACTAATCAACAATTATTCATACCGTTAGACCCCCGAGAAGCTTTTTTTGGAGGGCGTACAGGGAATACTGTTACACATTATGATGTGAAAGAAAATGAAAAAATTCGGTACGTTGATGTTTGCTCGTTGTACCCGTATGTGTTGAAAACAGGTATTTTCCCTATAGGCCATCCTGAAGTTCATGTTGGAGACGCATGTAAGAAAATATGTCCGAATAATGATATATCGCGGATTGAAGGGATCATAAAATGTAGGGTTTTACCGCCGCGACAATTATTTCATCCTGTTTTACCGGTCAAGGCGCATGGAAAGTTATTATTCCCACTTTGTCGTTCTTGCTATGAAGGATTAGTGCAAGATGATTGCCCTCACGATCGCCCGCAAGACCGTGAATTTCTGGGCACTTGGGTATCAATTGAACTACGTAAAGCTGTAGAGGTCGGTTATAAAATTCTAGAGATAAGCGAGATTTGGGAATACAAGGAAACAACACGCTATAACCCTGTAACGCGCACGGGAGGCTTATTTGCGGGCTATATCGATATGTTCCTGAAAATCAAACAAGAAGCATCAGGTTGGCCTGAGGAATACGTGACTGAGGAATCAAAAAAGGAATATATCAAGGAATATGAAAAAAAAGAAGGAATTACATTAGAAAAGGATAAAATTGAAGAAAATCCGGGGTTGAGGGCTGTTGCTAAACTTTGTCTGAATTGTTTATGGGGAAAATTCGGAGAGCGGGAAAATTTATCAAAAAAAGCAATAGTTAGATCTTATCAAGAATTTGCAGAATTGATGTTTAACCCTGAAGTAGAAGTAACAGGGTTGGTTCCAGTTGACAATGATACACTCTTCATGTCCTGGAAACATTTGAGAGAGGCTGCAGAGGTTTCTACGAAAGCGAATGTTGTGATTGCCGCGTATACAACAGCTCACGCGAGATTAAAACTTTATAGCTACTTGGAGAAGCAGCAAGACCGCGTCTTATATTATGACACAGATTCAGTCTTTTATGTGAGTGATGGGAAAAACGATCTACCATTAGGTAACTTCCTTGGTGATTTAACCGACGAAGTAAAGGGCTCCAAGAACGGGAGTTTTATCAAATCATTCGTTTCCGGGGGTCCAAAATTTTACACATATCGTGTACAAAATCCGAATGGTTCAATCGTTGAAAATTCTGTAATTAAAGGAGTGCGGTTGAATCATGGAACAAGGGAAGAAATAAACTATAAAACAATCCGAGCCCTTGTAGTCGATAAAGCGAAAGAGTTTGAGATCTCATACAAAGGGATACGACGTACAATGTACCACGACGTCGTTACAAAGACGGAAACGAAAAAAATTAGAGCCACGGGGCCCAAACGTCGGATCGATGAGGGCGCTACTACTCTCCCGTATGGGTTCAAAAAAACCCCGGCAAAATTAGCAAGACTTTCTAGGATTTTATGAACCCATACGGGAGAGTAGAATGAACAGATTCTACATTAGTAAGATAGATAGATAGATAGATTTTTGATTAATAATAATGGAAGAGCGTTAGGGAAAAACAATAGATTTAGTAGCAAGAAAATAGTGGAAATTAGAAAAAAAGCAAGAGAAAATACAACAATAAGATGGATTTAAGGATAATAGATTTAACGGAAAGTAGTGTAGATTTAAGAAAGAAAATCTGAGAAATTATCAAAAAAATCGTAGAAATTTTTGGGGAGAAAATTATCAATAATATGTAAGAAAAATTGTTCAAAATACAAAAATAAAATACATTTAAGAAAAAAAACGACAAATATGAATTAGATTTAAAGAAACTATGAATTGAATCACTCTCTAGATAGAACAGTGGTATAAAATGAGCGGAAAATGATTATAATCCTATGAAAAAAATAACGAGAGAAAATCTCAACAAATTTTTTTGAGAAAAAAGTTTAGAAACTATGAAAAAAATAAGAAGAGTGAAACAAAAATAAAATCGATTTAAGAAAAATTATAGTTTAAGAGAAAATAATCTAGCTCTAAACAGCTGACGATTGTATAGGAAATTATGGAATAAAAAAAGAAACAACAAGATAAATTTAAAAAAAACACATTCTAGGACAAATGAACTAGATTCAAAGACAGTGCATTCAACTATTAGTAATATAGAATAGAGTAATGGTTTGTGGGAAAATGATTGACATTTCTTTCAATCATATATGCGGGACTATGGAGAATAGAGAAAACTAGATAAAATTTTTTGTAGGAAAAAAAGTTAAAAAAAATATGAAAGGTAAAAAATAAGAATAATAAAATAACAGAATAGTTTTGAGAGGAACCGTAAGTTCTAGACAACTTATTTAACTCTGAATAAAATGATGACTGTAAAGAAAATTATGAAAGAGAGATAAATTTAAGAAAAATAGATTTTAGGTAAAATAAACTAGATATAACTGAATGTAATGTAGAATTAATAAATGAAACGTAAAAAATAATCATGTATATTTCTATGAAAAATAAAAAACTATGAAAAAATACAATATAAAACTGTAAATTTGTTTTTAAATAGGAAAAAATTACCGAATTTTATGAATAAATAATTAAATTCGGGGAAATCGTGCATGTTTCTATAAAAAATAGAAAAAATATGATAAAAACTGTAAATTCAATTTGAAATAGAAGAAAATGGTAAAGTTTCATTAAAAATTTGAGAAAATTCGGGGAAATCGTGCATGTTTCTATAAAAAATAGAAAAAATAGCTTAAAAATATGATAAAAACTGTAAATTCAATTTGAAATAGAAGAAAATGGTAAAGTTTCATTAAAAATTTGAGAAAATTTGCGGAAATTGTCTATGTTTCTATAAAAAATAGAAAAAATAGCTTAAAAATATGATAAAAACTGTAAATTCAATTTGAAATAGAAGAAAATGGTAAAGTTTCATTAAAAATTTGAGAAAATTTGCGGAAATTGTCTATGTTTCTATAAAAAATAGAAAAAATAGCTTAAAAATATGATAAAACTGTAAATTCAATTTGAAATAGAAGAAAATGGTAAAGTTTCATTAAAAATTTGAGAAAATTTGCGGAAATTGTCTATGTTTCTATAAAAAATAGAAAAAATAGCTTAAAAATATGATAAAAACTGTAAATTCAATTTAAAATAGAAGAAAATGGTAAAGTTTCATTAAAAATTTGAGAAAATTTGCGGAAATCGTCTATGTTTCTATGAAAAACTATAAAAAATAGCTTAAAAATATGATAAAAACTGTAAATTCAATTTAAAATAGAAGAAAATGGTAAAGTTTCATTAAAAATTTGTGAAAATTTGCGGAAATTCAATAAAAACGTTAAATAATGGAGATTTCCGCGAAAATTCATTGAAAAGTTGGAAAAGAAGCAATAGATAATAAAGATTTTATTGGGAATCGATAAAATTGCAGAAAAAAAGCGATAGATACTGAAGATTCCATGGAAAATCGATAAAAATAGAAAAAAACTACAGATAAAGAAGTTTCCATTGCCAATCGATAAAATCGCGAAAAATCTAGTGAAAAATCCCAAAGAGGGCAGTAAACTCCATTGGAAATCGATGGAAACTGCAGAAATCTATGAGTTTTGCGAAAAATCCGCTAGATGTCAAAAAGTGTACGGAAAACTGCCCGAAATCGATAAGTTTTGCGAAAAACCCTCAAGAGGCGGTGAATTCCATTGGAAATCAATGGAAACTGCAAAAATCGAGGAAATTCGCGAAAAATCCGATAGATGCCGGAAGGTGTACGGAAAACTACCGAAAATCGATCAATCTGTTTATACGGTTTATTTTTTTCAATTTTAATTTCCAACTTTCAGGATTAGTTATTGAATTTAAACAAGGGACAAAAAGAGGAAGGGGTTCTTTTAAATAATAATGAGAAAGTATCAATTTTTAATAGTTTTTTTATTTAAATGGTCTTAAAACCTGCTACAAAATAATTTCAGTTTCTTCTTTTTCTTATAATTATTATTATTACTATTATTATTATTACTATTATTATTATTATTATTATTATTATTATTATTATTATTATTATTATTATTATTATTATTATTATTATTATTATTATTATTATCACTTCGTGGAGGGGGAGGGTGTGGTTAATCCCAGGACTCCAGGTCCCAATCCTCTTGTGGAGTTTCGGGGGCTGGTGGGGCTTCTCCGAAGAGGATCCGCAGGTTCCAATGGTCCTCCAGGTCAAAGAGCTCTGCGGCGGCTTCTTCCTCACGGATGTTTTGGCGGGCTTCCGCTCTGAGGTCCGCAATCCAACGGGCTCTGGGCATGTCCGGCCCTATTCCTCCGGAAAACTGTTCACCGCGCTGGAACAGAAAAAATAAACTATTAGTTAAAAATAAAATAAAAGAAAAAAATGTGTCAATTGAAAAAAAAAGTACAAATTCGAGAAAAAATTTTTTTTACAAAAATAATAATGAACTTGGGGTATGAAAAAATAAGTGAATTGGGGAGGAATCTGAGAAAAATTGAAAAGAGAAATAGTAGAAGAAAACTCTTACCAAATATGCCTCGTGCTCCAGCTGTTGCTGCACAGTTTCCTCCATGGAGATGAGGGCTCCGATACCCCACACGTCCTCTCCCTCATATGCCTCCTGATCTGGGTCCGTCCAAGCGAACCAATCATTCATGGCCCGGTCCATGTCCCTCTGACGACGACGCTCCTCCATCTGCGCGAATAAACAAATACACATGGTTAATTTCCATTTTAAAAAGCAAAAAACACTATCACAAACACTATAAAAAACCAAAAAAAACAACTGGAATTATCACACAGAACTCACCTCAAATACAAACAACACTGCAATTGCCTCTAAAATGGGGACGGCCATTTTTTTTCACTTTTTTTTTTTTAAAACGTAAAAAAATTTGAAGTTCCAAGCTGCTTGGAAAACTGATTGTGACAACCAGAGTTTCCGAGCAGCTTATATATCTGTTGAAAAACCAGGATGAAGAGGGGATAGCACCCCCGAAGCCGTACTCCAGAGGAAGACATCTTGGAGAAAGGGAGAAGTAAGAAAAAGATGCAATTTTATGTTTTCAGGTAGAAAAAAAGAGACGAGAAGATTTTCATGTTTTTTTTTCAGGCAAACCCTCTCTCTCTCTTTCTCTCTCTCTCTCTCTCTTCCTGACGAAATACCCCTTGGTGGAGAAGCCCCCTCAAAAGAGGAAGAGACACGAATGTTTCTTAGGAAAAAGGTTTTATGGTAGGGGGAGGGGAAAAAGTTTCGGAATAAATTTTTTTACATCTTGTTTTTTCTGTAAATTTTTTTCTTTTATTAATAAAAATGATAATCCTATACATTATTTTGATTAGAAAAGAGTAGCTATCAAAGTTAATGCAATGCTATTAATCTTTTGATTCATAAATCATTTGAGAAAAGAGTTATTTTTGGAAATTAAAAAAATTCTCGTTAAAAATTGAAAAAATTTTAGTTAATTGAATTTTTTATAAAAGTTGCGTGAGACTTGCGTAGTCTATTCCCTGTCGCAGCATGTTTTCATCTTCGTCATCGGAGATCCCCATGTGTAAATCAACCCACTCCTGTGAGGTTAAGCGTGGGCATCCTTCCGAAGGGGGTGTGTTAATCAACGGGAGACGGTCGGCTGTAAAAAATAAAAAAATCAATTATTTATCAAAAATTTCACTAAAAAAATTGAAAAATTTCACTAAAATTACTATTTACCATAAGCCTCGAATTGTTCTTCATCGAAGCACTCCACCATGCGAGATATAGCGTCCCACGCAGCTTTTTTTTCAATTGATGCTTCAATCAATTTCTCTTCCTTTTCCTTACGAAGTTTATCGTGGGCGAGAAACTCTTTTTTCTTCTTTGCTGCTCTATCTAGCCGTCTCTGCCTCTCCTCTTTCATTTTTTTCAGCCATCTTACCCACACTGAATGAAATAAACGATCATTTTTATCGTTGAACACTTTTTTAACCCGTTTCAGCCATTCCTTGTCCGCCGCGGAGATCCTTCGTCCTTTCCTCACAGGTCCCCCGCTGGCAGCTTGTCGATTTATGAAAGGTTTTATTACACTTACTTTTGGTAATTCCAACTGAGGAGTTTTGACGGTGTGTTTCACTATTGGGAGACCCCCTGGGGCCCCTCCACTGTTCTCGTCACTCTCTGTCACATTTGATTCAATCGGTTGAATCCACTTTCCGCCACACGCTTTTTTAATCACTCTATTCACTTTTGTTTTCACTTCATACAGATTTCTTTTCACTCCTTCTTTCATATCGCGTGATGCTGATGCTCTGGATCTGGAAATGTCCAAGGTGCTGTACCCCATAGATGTCCTGCTGCTGTTAGTGATTCCCGATGTTGATGCCATTTTTTCAGGTGGAAACTGTGCCCCAAATCTCAGGCACTTTGCCGAAGAAGATTGGAAAATAGATGAAGACCGAATTTTACACCTTTGATGGAAGGAAAATTAACGGGAGTGGGGGGGATACGCTGGCCCTATTTTCCCCAATCGTGGAAACGCTGAAAATCCTCAGTAGTGGGGATACGTCCTGCCCCCTTTTTCGCTATAAACGCGCGGGCGAGTGAAAAGTCAGAGCATAGGGGTGGAAGGTTTTGAACATTCGAAAAAACCCCCTATAAAAAAGGTTCCGCTGAAAACTGGAGTCAGTTTCCTCTTGACTTTATACCTGCTGTGAGACCATGGCCACCAGCAAGTCAGTGAGTAGTAGTGCACCCGAACAGCATGTGGTATTGGCGCAGTTAGTTTCTTTGAATAAATCCGACACAAAGCAACTTCGTGTCGGTTTAAAATGGAACACTGTAAAAGAATTTGGGCAGACCGTCCAGATTATCGCGTCACGCCCTCATCGTGCTGTAATACCGTTAAGTGGTGAAGAATGGCACCTGCTGTGTGAGGATCTCCCTTACCTACAACATTATTTTGAAGCATCGGGGCACTCAGCGGATTTCCAAAGGAAATTCCAAGAAAAGAATTATGGGAAACTGACTGTTAAATTCACAACCAGTTTCCAAAATAGTTCCATCACATTTTCCCACGCTGATGGGGAACAAAAAATTGTGATGTTAAAATCAACAATAACGGAGCTGAAAAAGAAAGCATCATGGGCCAATCAATGGCTGAATCACTTGAACACTTTGCCGATCGTTGCATACAAGGATTCTCTTCTTGATATTGCTACGCGTGTCGTGATGAAAAATATGCAGTATAACGCATTACCGGATGCTGCTCAGCTACGAGAATACATCCAAGCCGATTTTGAGGACATCTTCAAGAGCTGTTATGCAGATCTACGCGAGCGTTTCCCCCGATATAATTTGGAATATTTATATCAATTCTTCGGAGAATTATTCAATTTCGACTTTGATAATTTAAGCTACGCGTTGGGCGCACCTGCTGAGGTGCCAGCCTTTTACACACCATATGATACATATGTATAAAAAATATTGGAAAGAAAAAATATATGTGAAATTTTAATTCTGAAAAAAAACTTTGTTTCCCATTTATTCGACCTAGCCTTGTCCTTTACAACCTCCAAATATTTTCCTGGGAAAAAGGCCTACCGCATGAAGACAGAGAGAGAGAGAGAGAAAACTTTTGAGTTTTCTGTTGGGTTCACCCCAAATGGTGAGATCCCAAAGATAGATGACCACAGAACGAGAGAGAGAGCGAAAGAGAGCGAAAGAATTTTTGGGTTTTTTCATCTTTTAAGAAAAGGCCTTTTCACATTCCAGGGTCATCTTTGGGATGGTCATTCTTTTGCTGCGTTGGGTTTCTTCTGTTTAGGGAGAGGGAAAACCTGTAGAACGAGAAAAAGAGAGAAAGAAGGAGAGAAAAACCTTTCTCGATCCTTTTGTTGTTTTCTGTGAAAAAAGGTCTTTTCAATTATATAATTGACTATTCAGACCTTGGGGCAATTTATGTTTCCGTTGGAAACGAAAAGAAAAAACCATCTTTTCTTGCGCCAGGCTTTTAGGCGACGGTATATTTTTCAGCCTGAGATTAGGAGAAAGGCAGAGAAGAGGATGAGGAGAAAACATGTATGTTTTTTCTTTTTTTTTCATTTTTCAGAGGAGAGTTTCAAAAAATGAACTTTTGAAGTTGCGAGATTTTTTCTCGCTCTTGGAATAGCAAAATTCACCCACCACCCACCTCCCCACGTTCTCCCCTTTCCCCAGACACCTCACACGCCACCCTCCGCCCTATTTTCCTCCTCCCACCACCCACAACCTCCCCAAAAATTCCTTTCCCACCCTCTGCCACCCACTTTCGGAAAAAATCTTTCCCACGACGGAAAACCCATTAATCATTCCCTACAGGTGAACACCTGCATCCTAATAATAGAGGGGCCCACAATGGGACCGACGCACAATAGAGGGGGGGAAGGGGGGGGAAGCCCCGCCCCTTTTCGCTAGAAACGCGCACTTACTACTATTGAGAATTGAATTTTGGTCTTTTTCCGTAACATTAATACATAGTCAGCTTAAAAACGAAGTAGCACAAATGCTATGTGTAAGCATAGCACTTGCGCTACTTCGTTCCGAAGGCGACAATATGAACATTCACAAAAACTTATGACAGAGAAACAGAGTTATATGTGACTGACAAAAATTGTTTCTTGAAGATCGATACAGCTGAATTTTTAGTTTTCATTATATCGAGAATCATTTTTGCCGGGGATATGTTGCAGACAACTCCTTTCACTGTCTTACGAATTTCGGGATGGGTGCAACTGAGCACCGCTAACACTGTGCACACGTTCATTGCATTTTTGCAACTGTGCACATGAGAATCATCAAGTGAGCACTGTTTCTTTACCCTCCGAAATTCCGTTTAAAAGTAGCATTTTTTAGCTGTAGCAACTTTTTTTTTGTGTACCAAAAAATATGGTTTCATGTTAAACAAGTGAGAATTCGAGATTCCTAGGTTTCTGAGAAGAATCCTAATCTTTTATTAATGGCTATTAACTACTTTCCGAAGAATTATTATCCAAATTTTTCGTGTTCCAATCAATCATTCATGTAGGAGTTTTGAAAATCGTTGAAGTATTAATACCATACATTTTCTCATGACCATTTTTTTATACTTATTGAACGTCATCATATTTACGCTAAGATTATGCCAATTAGCGACGGAGGGTCATGGTGTGTCAATGGACAGAGCACTTGTTAATAATTCTACAGTGGTGCTCGTATCATTCGGCAGGGACTAGGATTTGAACTCGGAGCTTGGAGTTGGCAATCCGATACTCTAACGAAAGAGCCACCGTTCACCTCTCTTATGACCATCAATGAGTATTTTCTATGTTGAAATTATTTTGCCTAAGAATATTGTTCTTTTTGGGGATATTTTGTCTAAGGACTTTTCGTCCGAGGCTTTTTTGTCCAAGGATATTTTGTCCGGGGATGAATAATCAGGGATATTCAACTAGTTAAACTGTTTGAATTGAGTAAATCCAATGAATTCAAAGGATTTTTTAATTAGTTCAAAAAAATATTTGCTAAGGACAAATGGTATCAATATTTAATAGTGTTTAACACTTTATATTCTCAGTGTATTCTTCCCTAGCTGTTGGAATTCCTTACAAAAAAGGATTTGGTCAAAATCGCTCTATCTCGCTTAATTTCCGAGACATTCTTACAAAGTACTTCTTCGCTACTGCATTTTTTAAATTTAATTTTCATTCAATTTGATTAATTACAGTCATTGATAGAAGAGAATTGAATTCCTATAAATCTCACGATTCATAAATCATCAGTAGCGATGCACATTCACGAAGACCACTGGAACATGAAAACGGTCAGAATCACCTGAAACGGTCCTGAGCATAACACCAATTACTTTTCCTTTGCATATAATAGGATTGCCAATGTCTTCCTGAAAGATGAATAGATACAGGAATAGAAATATTTTTTTTTGCCAATAATTTTTTTGTTAATATCTCGGAAACCAAGAGATAGGGGAATTTCACTGGAGCGTTTCAGTAAAATTAGTTTCCAAGATATTCCCAAAAAAAAATGTACTCATCCTGTTTTACTTTTGCTTGACTTAATTCATTTTACTCACTCTTTCTGCAAGTATCTTCGCAAATGGATTCACAGCACAAAATTGTCTATTGCGAACAATCGCCCCTTTTTCCCTACACTGGCTGCGCGTCAATAACATTGCAGGAGACGTCTTTAACTCCCTCACCACTTCTCCAGCAACATTTTCACGAAACCATCGAAGAACCCGGCAAACGTGATCAGAATTACCATCAGAGAGTTCGCCCAATTGCAGCTGACCAACAAGGTCTAAAGAGACAGGTCTGCTGAGCTAGTCATCAGAAAAGAAAATTTTAGAAAAATTTAAAAAAGTTTTTTTTTTAATAAAAACCAAAGTCATTTTGAATGAGTGATACGTACAGTGAGGACTACAATACCGTTACGCACGTATTTTTTTGCAACGATATCAACAATGTCATCCTTTTTAGTTTTTGCAAAAGTCACAATATTCTCAACTAATATCCCGCTTTGTACATAATCAGTTTCTTCCACTAGAATTCGTCCTGCAATGACGTTGAGAAAGTTCACATCTACGTTTTGAATGGGATTTCCAACAGTGATTATATGGAGTTCATCATAAACTATTCCACTACATACATAATCTCCGAAATACCAGAGAGTAGCAGAGTACGGGAATTGGCCTTGACGAGCATCAATGATATAATCTGAAAATTATTTAATTTAATTGAATTGATTTCGTAGAGATAGAATATTTTTGCCTCAAATATTTCTTTTGCAGAAAATTTTGAGAGCTGCTAAAAATAAACTATGGAGATGATTTTCATTGACAGTTACCCATAATCTCACGGAGGAACTCCAAGTAGGGGAATATTTGCAGGAGAATCGAAGGTCGATTTGTCACTTCTCCTCCTTTAACAATAAATCCAACGACGTCGTTGTCGCAAACAACTGGTGTACCAACGTTTTCCTTCAAAGAAATTCTGAATTAATTCACACGAATAATTTATACAAGTAAGATGTATTGAAAAATAACTTTTCTCACGTTTTTTATCACAGTAAGTTGATGTAAGTCACCAATGCATCGTTGATGATTAGCCAAATTTATGCGTTTTCCTCGCTCATCTACATTGTGCTCGCTATATACATAGTTCCAATATAAACCCACTAATTTTTTGGAATTTGGGACTTCATAATTCCATCCAGGCATATTGCAGCTATCACAAGAATCTACCGCCATTGCTTTATCTATGAGGGGAGCTGGTGTGACATTGGGACCCCAGGTGAATTTTATACTGAGCTGAAATTATCAACAATTAAGTCCCAAAAATGCAGAACAGGATAAATCTATTTTCTTGTTATTTATTCTTTCTCAAATATCTCGATTAGTCATTTTTTCCCCAATTCCTTTTCGTAGAGCTACAAAAAAGATCAGGATAAAATCATCTCCTTTCCCTCAATTTTCGAGATATTCCGCAAAAAGTGATCACAAAAAACTGTCACCTTTTACCTCTCCACTATTCAAACACATCAGAATCAAAAAATTACCTGCAATATGGCAATATCATTCTTCCAAGAGTCCTCGTATGGCCAGAGGTTAGTTTTAGTTCTGTTGTACCCAGAATGGACGTGAACCCACTCTACTGGAATTGCTTCGGACGATGGAAGTAACACCATTACTTTTCCAGCAATTACTGATAAAGAAGATGGGGGAATCCCAGCAACTGCATGTGCTGCTGTAACAACATGCATTTCACCAATGATGGTACCACTGCAGTGATGCTCATCTTGTTGCTGAATTGAGACCACATATTTGAATTGTCCCACAAGAGCTGGTTCACCATCTATCCTGGTGCTTACATCTGAAACGAAATCCTAGTGTATCCAATGTATAAAAGTCATATTTACTCATATTTTCCTCAATAACAAAGAGGTGTATAGCCATCACTCATGCCAAATTACACAATTTCATACTACATTTTCTTTCATTAATAAAAAATATTGACAAAGCAAATATATTAGTCGATAAATCCTACCATTAATTATCATGATAAGAATTATAAAATAATTTATTATGAAATCTTCCATTTTACAAGTAGTTCTCAAAAAATTTCAACTGTTCAGGGAATATTTCCACGATTTGCGGGTCGAGTGATATCTTTACTGACGTGGATACAAATCATAAAAACAGTCACATACATATTGTTCGTGTTGAGTTAATCTCCAGCTCTGTCTTATGATAGGGTAAACTATCTGTAAAGTCGTTTCTGTGCTAGATGAACAATGTGTGAAGAGTGCTTAATTCAATGATAAATTAAATACTCGCGTCTTACTTCAACTTCACAAATTGAATTTTTTTTTTTTTTTTTTTTTCGTCGTATTATTATATAAAAATGCACGAAAATTCATGATAGAGGAACAAAGTCATATAAAAATATTTCCAGTCATAGGAATGGAGAATTTTTTTTTTTATTCGTTTGTTTATTGGTACTACCCATTCAGGTTTTATACCCTCCAACTGCCTCGCCACCTCCCATAAAATGAGAAATGGAACAGATAATGAAATAATAGTGTGCAATTCGACATAATTCTTCAAGTTTTGTGAGAATTTTTATGACGAATTTTGACAGAGAGTATCGTACTATGACAAATCGATTACATGACATATATTGTCATTATTTGACCCTTTGTGTCATCATCATGTCCGAAAATGTCATTTACATTTGTCCTAGATGCTGGGACAGCGTAATGCAAATTCGGAACAATAGTGGATATTTATAATATCATTTATTAACAATTTATTATAGTGAATGTCGTTTCAATATCAGTAAAATGTTACAAAATCGAAATAATTAGAATATTTATGATAACTTAGAAACATAAAAAAAGAAAGTAGATCATTTGAACTAGCTGCTTTGATATCCTTGAATCACACGATTTATAAATTATCCGTAGCGATGTATATTCACGAAGAGCACTGGAACGTTAGAATGGTTGAAATCACCTGAAATGGTATTCAGCATAATACCCATCACTTTGCCATTGCATAAAATAGGATTGCCAATGTCTTCCTGGAAATTAAATAAATACAAGAGTATAAATATTTCTTTTTTTGCCAATCATTTTTTTAAGATATCTCGGAAGTCAAGAGATAGGGCAATTTCACTTCAATCATCTCACTCATTTCTCGAGGTAATACGTCAGAATAATACATAACAGTAACATCCCATGCAAAAATAAGACACAACAATAATATTACATTATAGAATATCACGACAATAATGTTCCATTAACAAATGCTACGATTGTGATATCACATGGATAAATACCACGTATATATATATTTATGTTGCACTGAGGGTCAATTTTATCCAGTTCTCTCTAAATAATATTGATAAACAATAATTTTACATTATTTCCATTGTAATATAATTATGATTATATGTCATTGTTATATGTGTTATTTTTGTATGTGCTGTATATATATGTGTTATTTCGGAATAGAACTATCTTTTTATGTAGCTATTCTCTACAAAAAAAAGGGCATATCTCCATTAGTTTCCAATATATTCCCAAAAAAAACACTCATCTTGTTTTATTTTGTCTCGACTTAGTTCGTTTCACTCACTTTTTCTGCAAGTATCTTTGAATATGGATTCACAGCACAAAATTGTTTAGTGCGTATCTTCACTCCAAGGTTAGCACAGTGCCTGCGCCCCAATATAACAGCGGGAGATGTCTTCAGTTTCCTCACCACCTCTCCAGCATCATATTCACGAAACCATCGGAAAACCCGGCAAATGTGATCAGGAGAAACATCATCGAGTTCACCCAATTGCAACTGACCAACAAGTTCTGGAGCAACAGGTCTGCTGAGCTAATCATCAGAAGAGAAAATAAAAAAAATTGAAAAAAGGTTTTTTGAATAATAGGTCATTTTGAGTGGAAAATACGTACAGTGAGGACTGCGATACCGTTATGTACGTATTTTCTTGCTACAGTATTGACACGGAGTTTGTTTTTAAATTTTGCAGGAGTCACAATATCCTCAACTAATATCCCACTTTGTACATAATCAGTATCTTCCACTAGAATTCGTCCTGCAATTACATTGAGAAAGTCCACATCTACATTTTCAATGGGACGTCCAACAGTGATTATATGGAGATCATCATAAACTATTCCGCTACATACATACTCGCCGAAATACCAGAGAGTAGCAGAGTACGGAAATTGGCCTTGACGAGCATCAATGCTATAATCTGAAAATTATTTAATTCAATTGGTACATAAATGAGCTAGAAAGCTGCCATGCACGTTTTTACAAAAATCTGTTGGGCCTGAGCAAATCAACAGCCAATGTGATCATCAAAGCAGAAACTAACGCCTGCGGCCCGAGCATCCAATTACTGCGCGCTACTCTCAATTAGATTGTCAAGATCTTGGATATGTCACAAGAACGTTACCCCCTACTTTGTTTTAAAAAACAACTATTATTATATAACAAAGGTAATTCAGACGCACAGTATAACTGGGTTACCCAGGTATTCCAACTAATTGAAAGAATTGACCCTAAATTCCTATACCTATCCCAAACTCTTGACACTCAAGTATGGCGTACTGCTTCAGTATCTTTAGTCATTAAATATCAAGCCCAGCTTGAGGAAAAACTAAAGTCCGTAACGTCAACAGCCTCGTATTTACAATCATTCCCACTGTACATGAATTTCTCAAATCATTATTTGTACATTAGAGCACCCTTTTATCACAAAAAAATACTCTCTCAGTTAAGACTAGCTAATAAATACCATTGTCATCTTTATATAAATGGGAATACGTATAAGTTTTCCCCTGAAAGTCTCCGCCCAACATGTTTATCTGAAAGCCCTGACTCTGTTGAACACCTTTTACTATCATGTGTAGCCCACGAAGAGCAGCGGAAGAGACTACAAAAAGCATACAACTGCAAAACCTCAACGATTTTAAACAGATCCATACTCCTTAATCCCACACATCCTAGACAACTCAAGGCACTATATATTTTTATCACAAAAGTAGTTGAACGAAGGGAAGAAATATTCAGTATATCTCACTCAGAGAATGACGCGTCTTGCAGCTCTACATAAGCTGAATAATCTAATTTAAGTGTAATATTTGTAACGAAGATGTTCTTTTTTTTGTAAAGACCTTATATTCTTCTATACAATAAACTATCTATCTATCTATCTATCTATTTAATTCAATTGAATTAATTGAGTAGTGAAGAGGTGAAACAGGATAAATTTCTTTCTTGTCTTTCAGTTGTTTCAAAATATCTCAAAAACTAAGAGAGATAGAGCAATTTTGCCTAAATTATTTTTTTGCAAAAAATTTTAAGAGCTGATAAAAATACTCATTCGCATTAATGAATTTCAATTTGTTGTTTATAATGTAGAGATAATTTTCATTGACAGTTACCATTAAATACATCAGAGAGAAAGTCTGAGTAGGGAAATATTTCCAGGAGAATCGAAGGTCGATTGGCTACTTCTCCTCCTTTAACAATAAATCCGACGACGTAGTTGTCGCAGACAACTGGGGAACCAACGTTTTCCTTCAAAGAAATCATGAATTAATTCACAGTAATGAATCCCTTAAGGAAGATATATTGAAAAATAGCTTTTCTCACGTTCTTTATCACAGTAAGTTGAAGTAAATCACCGAAGCATCGTTGATGATCAGCCAAATTTATGTGGTTTCCTTGCCCATCTACATTGTGCTCGCGGTATACAGAGTCCCAATACAAACCCACGACTTTTTTGGAGTTCGGGACTTCATAATTCCATCCAGGTATCATGCAGCTATCACAAGAATCAACAGCCATTGCTCTATCTATGAGGGGAGCTGGTGCGATATTGGAAGCCCAGATGAATTTCGTGCTGAGCTGGAATGATTTACAATTAAGTCGCACAAATGCAAAACGGGATGGGTCTGTTTTCTTGTTATTTATCCTTTCTTAAATATCTTGGAAAGTAATGGCGATACTCCTTCTTTTCCCTAATCGTTTTTATAGAGAATTTCAAGAGCTACAAAAAAGATCAGGGTGAAATCGCGCTCTCTCCTTCAATTTTCGTGATATTCCGCAAAAGGTAATAAAAAAAACGTCTCCTTTCATTTCTCCACTACCCGGGAAAAAATTTTCAGATCTGATCAGATCTAATTAGATCTAATTAGATCCAATGAGATCTGACAAAATGGAAATTTTCAACATGAATAGATCCGATCAGATCTAATTAGATCTGATTAGATCCAATGAGATCTAAGTCTGATCAGATCTGTTTAGATCTAACTAGATCTGATCAGATCTAAGAAACTCAGATCTAATTAGATCAAATTAGATCTGATCAGATCTAAGGAACTCAGATCTCATGTGATCTGATCAGATCAAATTAGATCTGATCAGAACGTGCCAATTCTCAGATCTGATCAAATCTAAGGAACTCAGATCTAATTAGATCTGATCAGATATAATTTGATCTGATCAGATCTGAACATTTTTTCCTGGATACTCAATCCCATCAGACCTCGAGAATTACCTGCAAAACTGCAATATCATTATTCCAAGAGTCCTCGTATGGCCAAAGCTCATTCGCAGTTCTGTTGAAGCCAGGATGGATGTGAACCCACTGTACTGAAATTGCTTTGAACGATGGAAGTAATACCATTATCGTTCCAGCAACTACTGATAAGAGAGATCGGGGAATCCAAGCTATTGCATGTGCTGCTGTAATAATATGCATCTCATCGATGATGATACCACTGCAGTGATGCTCATCTTGTTGCTGAATGGAGACGACATATTTGAATTGTCCCTCAGCAGCTGGCTCACCAACTATTATGCTGCTTACACCTGAAACAAGCTCCGAGTGTATCCAACGTATAAATTATATTTTTTCACATTCTCCCCGATAACAAAAGGGCGCATGTCCAGCACCTACGCCAAATTACACAGTTCGATCCCACAATTGTTTTTATTGATAAAAAAAATATATTATTCAATACATCCTACCGTAAATTGTCACAATAGCAATTATTAAATAATTAATTATAAAATCTTCTATTTTACAAGTAATTCCTGAAAAACTTAAATTGTTCATGGAAGATTCCATAACTTTGGTGCCGAGTGATATCTTTACTGAGATGGGCACGAATGATAGCAAAAATGTCTGGGGATTAACTCGAAACTGTTCATGTTGATTTAATCCCCAGTTCTGCCTTAGGAGAGAGAGAGAAAGATTTGCAATGTGGTTGTGATTTGTGATGTAATAAATTCAATATTCGCTTCTTTCTCTAATATTACAAATTGAATTTCGTTTTTTTTTCTTTTTTTTGCAGCATTAATATAGACTCAACAAAACAATTAAAGGAGCAGAGTTTTTCTTCCATTTTTTTCAGTGATTGACAAAGGGCTATAACTTCGCGAAGAATGATCAGATTGAGATGAAAAAGAAAGAAAATGAATCTAGGAATGTCTACTTTAAGAATCTTGAGATGAAATTTTTTTTTGGACATCACTTATAGCGCGAAAAAAGCAATAAAAGGGCATATCTCCATTAGTTTCTGAGATATTTCCAAGAAGCTATGAAAATAATCCACTTGTCCTGTTCACTTCTTTACTAGTGATCTATTCTTCCGTAACTCTTGAAATTCTCTATATTACCAAACACTTTTTCACTGCTAGATTCTTCAAATTTAATTTTCACTTAATTTGATTAATTACAGTCACTGACAGAAGGGAATTGAATTCCTTTATATCACGCGATTTATAAATTATTCGTAACGATGTACATTCACGAAGAGCACTGGAAGCTTAGCACGTTCGGAATCATCTGTAAAGGTCTTGATGATAATACCAATTACTTTGCCTTTGCATATAATAGGATTGCCAATGTCTTCCTGAAAATTGAACAAAAACAAGAGTATGAATATTTCTTTTTTTTTCAATCATTTTTTTGAGATATCTCGGGAACTAAAAGATAGGGCAATTTCACTTTAATCTTTTTTCATAGCTCCCTGATCAGATCTGATTAGATCTAATTAGATCTGAGTTCCTTAGATCTGATCAGATCTGAGAATTGGCACGCTCTGATCAGATCCAACTAGATCTGATCAGATCTGATGACCCAATTTAGAAAAAACTTAATCAGATCTAATTAGACCTGATCAGATCTAGTTAGATTTGGCCAGATCTAGTTGGATCTAATCAGATCTAGTCAGATCTAAACAGATCTGATCAGACTTAAATCTGATTATATCTAATCAGATCTAATTAGATCAGATCATATCTATTCAGATCTATTCATGTTAAAAATTTCCATTTTGTCAAATCTCATTGGATCTAATCAGATCTAATTAGCTCTGATCAGATCTAAGCTGATCTGATCAGATCCGAACATTTTTTCCCGGATTTTGATATTTTTTGAAAAAGGGAGAGGACAAATCAACCCTATCTCCCTTATTTTTCGAGGTTACACGTCAGAATAATACATATGTATTGATTGTGATTATTCTGATTATGTGTCATTGTTAAATGTGTTATGACTGTATGTATTTTTTTTTTTTTTTTTATTAAAGTATGTATTTTTGTATGTGTTATTTTGAAAATAGAACCATCTTTTTTGTAGCTATTGAAATTCTCTATCAAAAAAAGGGCATATCTCCATTAGTTTCCGATATATTCCTAAAAAAATGCACTCATTTTGTTTTCTTTCGTCTTGATTCAATTCGTTTCACTCACTTCTCCTGCAAGTATCTTTGAATATGGATTCACAGCACAAAATTGTTTAGGGCGAATCTTTATCCCAATATTTTCACATTTCCAGCGCTTGAGTACAATAGCAGGAAATATCTTCAGTTTCCTCACCACTTCTCCAGCATCGTATTGACGAAACCATCGAAGAACCTGGCAAATGTGATTACCAGGAACATCCTGAAATTCGCCCAATTGCATCTGACCAACGAGTTCCGGAGCAATAGGTTTGCTTAGCTAGTCGTCAGAAGAGAAAATCAGAAAATTAGAAAAAAGGTTTTTTGAATAAAGGGTAGTTTTGAGCGGAAAATACGTACAGTGAGGACTACAATACCGTTACGCACGTATTCTTTTGCTACATTATCAACATAGACATTCTCTTTTAATTTTGTAAAAGTCGCGATATCCTTAACTAATATTCCGTTTTGTACATAATCAGTTTCTTCCAGTAGAATTCGTCCTGCAATTACATTGAGAAACTTCACTTTTACGTTTTTAATGAGGCGTCCAATAGTGAATATATGGTGAGCATCGTAGATTATTCCGCTACATACGTACTCGCCGAAATGCCAGAGAGTAGCCAAGTACGGGAATTGATCTTGATAAGCATTAATGCTATAATCTGAAAATTATTCAATTCAATTGAATCAATTCAGTAGTGAAGCAGTCAAATAAGGATTTTTATCCGCACTAATGAATTTGAATTTATTGTTTCAACCATAGAATTAATTTTCATTGACAGTTACCATTAATAACATCAGTGAGAAAGTCTGAGTAGGGGAATATTTCCAGGAAAATCGAAGGTCTATTCACCACTTCTCCTCCTTTAACAATAAATCCAACGACGTAGTTGTCGCAGACAATTGGGGAACCAAGGTTATCCTTCAAAAAAAATTATGAATTAATTCATAGGAATAATTCCTGTAAGGGGGGGGGGGGGGGGTAGGGTATTTAATTTTTTTTTGCTCGATTTTTTGAAAATTTTTGAGGTGACAGTACCATATTTCAGGAATATTCTGTGAAAATTTCAAGTCGATCCGAGAGAAAATTGACGGTAATACAGCATTTTTAGTATGAGTGGTTTAGAATCGAGCTCAAATCAAAACTACGCTTCCAAGCAAAGAAGGTCGCGTTGGCCAATGGCAAGAGTGGCAACGTATTCTGGACACCTCTGATGATAGTTTCATATTGTGCGGACGCGGAATTGACGACTCTATGTAAGTAAAAAGTTTAAATTTCAAAATTCAAGTTCAAACTTCAAATCGATTTTCCCACAACTTGCTTTTTAAAAGTCGGTGGACACTCTCACTCAGAATCTACTGAACCGATCGATTTGATTTTTTGCACACTTTTTTAAAACATATTCAGCGAGGTAACGCGGTCGAGTTTTTTTTTATTTTTTTATTTTAAGTATTTTTTATAGGAGTTTAAATGTTGGTTTTTTAGTCAAAAATCAGGTTTTTGACTTTAAAGTGCAATCAAAAATCCAAAAATGTGAAAAAAAAAATTTTCTCGACAGGGTTACCTGGGTAATCTTATAAACTAACGGAATCGCTTCGCTTTTTTCATTTTAGATGATCCAGTCTTGAGTTCCGCTGTCCACCGCAAAACGCTTTTTTTCCGAGGCGCCTGACAAGAGTTGCTCCCACTGGCTCAAATCTTTATATTTTTCCACGAAAATTTCAGAGTCTTCTTGAAATGTGGCTTAAGAATACCCCATGGGAACGACATCATTTATGTTAACTGTTTCGTTAATAAAAATTCATAAAAATATGCCTTTTTTTGACCGAATTAACCCTACCCCCCCCCCCCCCCCCCCCCTTAAGCAACATGTATTGAAGAATAACTTTTCTTACGTCTTTTATCTCAGTAAGTTGAAGTAAATCACCGATGCATCGTTGATAATCAGCCAAATTTATGTGATTTCCTTGCCCATCTACATTGTGCTCACGATATACAGAGTTCCAATACAAACTCACTAATGCTTGAGAACTCCAGACTTCATAATTCCATCCAGGCATAATACAGCTGTCACAAGAATCAACCGCCATTGCTCTATCTATGAGGGGAGCTGGCGCGATATTGGAACCCCAGATGAATTTTGTGCTGAGCTGAAATTATTTACAATTGAGTCGCACAAATGTAAAACGGGATAAGTCTATTTTCTTGTTATTGATCCTTTCTTAAATATCTTAAGAAGTAATGGCGACACGCCTTCTTTTCCCTGATCGTTTTTATAGAGAATTTCGAGAGCTACAAAAAAGATCAGGATGAAATGGTCCTCTCTCCTTTAATTTTCAAAATATTGAAAAGAACCGCCTCCTTTTATCCATTCACTACTCAATCCCATCAGACCTCGAAAATTACCTGCAAAACTGCAATATCATTATTCCAAGAGTCTGCGTATGGCCAAAGCTCAGTCGCAGTTCTGTTGAAGCCAGGATGGATGTGAACCCACTGTACTGAAATTGCATTGAACGATGGAAGTAACACCATTGACGTTCCAGCAACTACTGATAAGAGATATCGAGGAATCCAAGCAACTGCATGTGCTGTTGTAACAATATGCATCTCATCGATGATGGTACCACTGCAATGATGCTCACCATTTTTTTGAATAGAGACAACATATTTGAATTCTCCCTCAACAGCTGGCTCACCAACTATCATGCTGCTTACATCTGAAACGAACTCCGAGTGTATCCAATGTATAAGTCATATTTTTTCACATTTTCCTCGATAACAAAAGAGCGCATGCCCAGCACTCATGCCAAACATGTTTGATCCCACAATTAATTTTATTAATAATAAAAAATATATTATTAAATAAATCCTACCATCAATTGTCACAATAGCAATTATGAAATAATTAATGATAAAATTTCCCATTTTACAAGTAACTCCTGAAATATTTAAACTGTTCGGAGAATATTCCCACAATTTTCGTGTCGAGTGATATCTTCACTGACGTGGACACGAATCATAGCAACAATCTCTGGGTATTAACTCGAAACTGTTCATGTGGAGTTAATCCCCAGTTCTCTTTTATGATAGGAAAAACAATTTATAAAGTGGTATCCGCGCTACATGAGCAGCGTTTAATGAGTACTCAATTCAATTACAAATTGAATACTTGCTCCTTTTTCTAATATTACGAATTGAATTTTGTTCGATTTTTTAAATTTATATATAGCTTTTCAGATATAAAAAATGCACAACAACTTATGATAAAGGAACGGAGTCGTATGTGACCATGAAAAATTGTTTTTGAAAGAGATGGATTTTATCGACCGTGTATAGATTATTTTTATTATTTCGTGACAGCATTTCAACGGCAATTTTCGGTCATATAGGCCATTATAATAGTATGATACTGAACTCCCGGGAAAAACAGAATTAGATCTACCAGGATCTGAGTAGATCTAGAAAATGAGAAAACGGAGATCTATCTAGATCTCTGAAGATCGCAACATATTGGTAGTGATCTTGCCTATGAGATCTATTGAGATCTACTGAGATCTACGGAGATATAAGTAGATCTAACTTGTTAGATCTCTTTGGATCTCAATATGTCTGAAATGGTTCAAGTTGATGGATGAAAACACAACACAGATTGATAAAAACGGATGATCAAATTCCAATGGATCCAAGGATATCAACGTAGATCTACATTGATCTAAGTAGATCTAGTAAGATCTACAGAAATGGAGATCTACCTAGATCTGCCAAGATCTACGTAGATTTACGTAGGTCTACGTAGATCTAAACAGCTCAAAAGGTATTTCTCCTAGCAGATCTACTGAGATCTAAAGAGATCTAACAAATTAGATCTATTTAGATCTCAGTAGATCTACGTGAATCTACGTAGATCTAAGCAGCTCTCTAAAGATCTACATGAAGCATGTTCAATTTTTGTAATAATCTCTTTCATAGGTTTACATTTACATATTCTATGAGAGGCTGAATAATTTAGTACGTTCCTTCTCACATACTCAACGACTCCGAGAACTTACGATAGAACTACGTCAACTTCACTGCAATCAGCCTAAGAAAAATAGGCAAAGATGAAATTATGAGTATTGAATATTGATTATAATTACAAAATAGGCCGATGGCTCAGATAGAAGAGTTGGAATATTTATATCTGGAGGGTCCAGAGCTCGATCCCACCTGCAGGCCACTTTTTTTTATTTTTCCCGCTCTCAAAATTCAATTATGTATATATATAATAAGTTGAACTTATATGAGACTATTTTTGAAAACTATTATGCATAATTTTTTTTTCGGGTATCGAAAGAGGTCTGAAGTGATCTATCTGTATTTCCGTAGATCTTCTTAGATCTATCTACATCTCCGTAAATCTCCTTAGATCTATCTATGTCTTCCTAGATCTCCTTAGATCTATCCCAAAATTTAGATCTAAGTAGATCTAAATCTGTTTTTCCCGGGCTGTAATGACAATGTAGATTTATTTTTTTCGTCATTTGATGCGTTTATTGGTAAATTTACTAAATATGTATTGAAATCTAGACCATAACTGCTAGTATTGAGTGTGTGCGTTTGTAAAATCTTCTGATGAAATTTTTTATATTCTATATTTATAATTAATTTGCATTGTTTTTTTATGTGACCCTCCAGTTGATATCCTCCATATTGAGTGATTTGAGAGGAGAAAGACGAAAACAAAGAAAGGGAATGCTCCAAATCTGATGAAATAAGACACCTGCAGTAGTCCGTAGTTACTATACATTGAAAGTTTTATGGAAAATCGATCCGAATCATAATTTCCACTTCCTGCATGCAAGTTCGGACTCTATAGAAGGCATATTGACTGATTTGGAAGGAAAAAGACGAGAACAGAGAGAGGGAATGCTCCAAATCTGATGAAATGAGGTCCTACAGCTGGAAAAAGACACCTGCAGTAGTCCGTAGTTACTATACATTGAAAGTTTTATGGAAAATCGATCCGAATCATAATTTCCACTTCCTGCATGCAAGTTCGGACTCTATAGAAAGCATATTGACTGATTTGAAAGGAGAAAGACGAAAACAGAGAGAGGGAATGCTCCAAATCTGATGGAATGAGGTCCTACAGCTGGAAAGAGACGCCTACAGTGGTCCATGCTTATGACACATTGAGAGTTTTATGGAAAATCGAGCTCGATCATAACTTCCACTTCCTGCATGCAAGTTTAGACTCTATAGAAGGCATATTGACTGATTTGAAAGCAGGGTAACCAGACTCTTTTGCTGACGAGTAGCCTGGCTGTGGCGCTGAAGTAGCCGAAAGTAGCCAGAAATTATTTTGAATGAGGGACATGAAATGAATAATTTTTCTGTATAATTGTTATTATTATTATTATTCAATATATATCACTAAATATTTATTTCGATAATCATTGAATTTTCAATCTTTTTTTATTTTTATATTCAATTTATAACAAGTATATTTATTCAATAGAAGAATATAAAATTTTTCAATTTCTAGGTGATCTAAGAAATCTGAAAATTAAATATTTTTCAATACTCGTAAATATCATCAGACAGCTCATCAATATTGATGTCTTCTGCATATTTAATTAAATTGAGAACTTTGTCAATGTCCTCATCATTAGTTTGGTTATCATTATTACTATGACTGTCATCTTTGGTTTCAATTATATTTTACTAGCGCCGTCGGCGGCCGCCTCCGTTGATTAGCGTAGACTTCTATTTTTTATTTTAAATTTTAATGATACCTCCGTATACGTAGCAGATAGAAAAATTATTTTCAAAGCTAACTAATCCTTAAACTTTTCGGAATAGTTTAGGGAAGTTTAGGAAAGCATTTTTATAATTTGGGAAAGAGTCATTAATTTATTATTAATTCAAACTTTTGAAGTGAAACTTCTTTCTTTAGGTATAGATAGCAGAAATAGCTATCAGAGATAGCAGAATTTAGGATTAGTTAGAATTCAGGCTCAGCCAGGCTTGGCAGGCTCCGCCAGGCTCCGCTGGGCTCCACCAGGCTCCGCTGGGCTCCGCCAGGCTCCGCTGGGCTCCGCCAGGCTATATAATCGACTATTTTCATTTCGAGTTCGATTATCCTTCAATTCGAGATGGAATCCGCCATGTTCGATTTTAATACCCTGTCCTTTTTATGAAGGGAAGACAGCACGATCGATACTTTCAATCATATTTCGAATAATATGTTGATATAACATGATGCAATAAAATGTGGTGGTAAATTTAAATGGAAACATTCATTGTATTCTCATTTTCACAATTCATTCTTATTCTCATCATTTTTTATATTTTTAGGTAAATGAAATTGAAGATCGAAAGAGAAAATTCTCACTGCAATAAAAAAGTAGCCTTATGGCGACAAGTAGCCTTCCTTCGAATTTTAGTAGCCGGCCAATTCAAAGAGTAGCCTAAATGGCGATAAGTAGCCCCATATGGCAACCCTGTTTGAAAGGAGAAAGACAAAAACAGAGAGAGAGAATGCTCCAAATCTAATGAAATGAGGTCCTACAGCTGGGAAAAGACACCTTCAGTAGTCCGTAGTTACTATACATTGAAAGTTTTATGGAAAATCGATCCGAATGTTAATTTCCACTTCCTGCATGCAAGTTCGGACTCTATAGAAGGCATATTGACTAATTTGAAAGGAGAAAGACGGAAACAGAGAGAGGGAATGCTCCAAATCTGATGGAATGAGGTCCTACAGGTGGAAAAAGACACCTGCAGTAGTCCGTAGTTACTATACATTGAAAGTTTTATGGAAAATCGATCCGAATGTTAATTTCCACTTCCTGCATGCAAGTTCGGACTCTATAGAAGGCATATTGACTGATTTGAAAGGAGAAAGACGAAAACAGAGAGAGGGAATGCTCCAAATCTGATGGAATGAGGTCCTACAGCTGGAAAAAGACACCTGCAGTAGTCCGTAGTTACTATACATTGAAAGTTTTATGGAAAATCGATCCGAATGTTAATTTCCACTTCCTGCATGCAAGTTCGGACTCTATAGAAGGCATATTGACTAATTTGAAAGGAGAAAGACGGAAACAGAGAGAGGGAATGCTCCAAATCTGATGGAATGAGGTCCTACAGGTGGAAAAAGACACCTGCAGTAGTCCGTAGTTACTATACATTGAAAGTTTTATGGAAAATCGATCCGAATGTTAATTTCCACTTCCTGCATGCAAGTTCGGACTCTATAGAAGGCATATTGACTGATTTGAAAGGAGAAAGACAAAAACAGAGAGAGGGAATGCTCCAAATTGGATGAAATAAGGTCCTACAGCTGGAAAAAGACACCTACAGTGGTCCATGCTTATTACACATTGAGAGTTCTACGGAAAATCGAGCCCGATCATAATTTCCAGTTCCTGCATGGAAGTTCGGACTCTATAGAAGGCATATTGAGTGATTTAAAAGGAAAAAGACAAAAACAGAGGGAGGGAATGCTCTAAATCTGATGAAATGAGGTCCTACAGCTGGAAAAAGAAACCTGCAGTAGTCCGTAGTTACTATACATTGAAAGTTTCATGGAAAATCGACCCGGATCATAATTTCCACTTCCTGCATGCAAGTTCGGACTCTATAGAAGGCATATTGACTGATTTGAAAGGAGAAAGACAAAAACAGAGAGAGGGAATGCTCCAAATCTGATGGAATGAGGTCCTACAGGTGGAAAAAGACACCTGCAGTAGTCCGTAGTTACTATACATTGAAAGTTTTATGGAAAATCGATCCGAATGTTAATTTCCACTTCCTGCATGCAAGTTCGGACTCTATAGAAGGCATATTGACTGATTTGAAAGGAGAAAGACAAAAACAGAGAGAGGGAATGCTCCAAATCTGATGGAATGAGGTCCTACAGGTGGAAAAAGACACCTGCAGTAGTCCGTAGTTACTATACATTGAAAGTTTTATGGAAAATCGATCCGAATGTCAATTTCCACTTCCTGCATGCAAGTTCGGACTCTATAGAAGGCATATTGACTGATTTGAAAGGAGAAAGACAAAAACAGAGAGAGGGAATGCTCCAAATCTGATGGAATGAGGTCCTACAGCTGGAAAAAGACACCTGCAGTAGTCCGTAGTTACTATACATTGAAAGTTTTATGGAAAATCGATCCGAATGTTAATTTCCACTTCCTGCATGCAAGTTCGGACTCTATAGAAGGCATATTGACTGATTTGAATGGAGAGAGACAAAAACAGAGAGAGGGAATGCTCCAAATTGGATGAAATAAGGTCCTACAGCTGGAAAAAGACACCTACAGTGGTCCATGCTTATTACACATTGAGAGTTCTATTGAAAATCGAGCCCGATCATAATTTCCAGTTCCTGCATGCAAGTTCGGACTCTATAGAAGGCATATTGAGTGATTTGAAAGGAAAAAGACAAAAACAGAGGGAGGGAATGCTCTAAATCTGATGAAATGAGGTCCTACAGCTGGAAAAGGAGACCTGCAGTAGTCCGTAGTTACTATACATTGAAAGTTTCATGGAAAATCGACCCGGATCATAATTTCCACTTCCTGCATGCAAGTTCGGACTCTATAGAAGGCATATTGAGTGATTTGAAAGGAAAAAGACAAAAACAGAGGGAGGGAATGCTCTAAATCTGATGAAATGAGGTCCTACAGCTGGAAAAAGACTTCTACAGTGGTCCGTAGTTACTACACATTGAAATTTTTATGGAAAATCGACCCGGATCATAATTTCCACTTCCTGCATGCAAGTTCGGACTCTATAGAAGGCATACTGAGTGATTTGAAAGGAAAAAGACGAAAACAGAGAGAAGGAATGCTCCAAATCTGATGAAATAAGGTCCTACAGTAATGAATGAGTGTTAAAAAAGGTATTTTTGACAGTGAATCGTCTTCAGAAGATGTTGATCGAGAAGAGTTAATTTTCAGTAATTCTATTCTCTCCAATCACTCAAATTGATAGAAAATTTAATTATTGAAGAATAAATCTCGGCAATCGCTGTTTATGCTGGCGCGCAAAGCGCGCGTTTAATTGCTAGTTCCCTAAATACTAAAAGAGGTGTTACATTAATGAAGGCGCGCGTAGCGCGCTTTTATTTGCTAGTCCCTAAATACTAAAAGAGGTGTTACGGAACTATGGAATGCTATGCGAGATATCGCATCGATTAATCGAATATTTGAACAAATGATGATCGGAAGTTGTTTTTGCAAGAAAAGTTCCCACAGGCGCGCGCAGCGCGCCTTTAATTGCTATTTTTTTGCAGGAAAAAAATTAATGTAGGCGCGCGAAGCGCGCTTTTATTTGCTAGTCCCCATATACTAAAAGAGGTGTTACGGAACTATCGAATTGCTAATGCGATATTTCGAATGTAAATGCGATTAATCGAATATTTGAACAAATGACGATCGGAAGTTATTTTTGCAAGAAAAGTTCCCACAGGCACGCGCAGCGCGCCTTTAATTGCTATTCTTTTGCAGGAAAAAAATTATTGCAGGCGCGCGAAGCGCGCTTTTATTTGCTAGTCCCTAAATACTAAAAGAGGTGTTACGGAAGTTGCGATATATCGAATTGAAATGCGATTAATCGAATATGTAAAAAAATGACGATCGAAAGTTTTGGCAAGGTTTGCAGGAAAAAAATTAATGCAGGCGCGCGTAGCGCGCTTTTCTTTGCTATCCCTAAATACTAAAACTGGTGTTAAGGTACGGCCTCTTGCGGACGCTTGACGCTAGCGTCTAGCGTCAAATCAGGTCACGTGACACTATTTTGAATGTCACGCCGCTGAAAAAAAAATTTAGCGGCAAGCCGTTGCGTCAAAAAGCAAAGTGGCTTTTTTTAACATGTTAACCTTACTAAAATGAAACCTCACAATGATAAAAAATTATTGTTGGAACCTATATTTTCATCATTAACTAGTTAATTGAATCATCGGAGACATTTATTTGGTATGAAGCCATTATTCGCACCAATTTATTACATAAATTGCACAACACGTATTTAGTACGGATGAATACTTTGACGCTCCGCTTCCAGCCAAGAAGCTCAAATTGTTCAGCTTTGTCGCTACTTTTATTTCAGCAGCGGGAAATTCAAAATAGTGTCACGTGACCTGAATTGACGCTGGACGCTAGCGTCAAGCGTCTGCATGAGGCCGTACCTTTACGGAACTATCGAATGCTATGCGAGATATCGCATCAATTAATCGAATATTTGAACAAATGACGATCGGAAGTTGTTTTCGCAAGAAAAGTTCCCACAGGCGCGCGCAGCGCGCCTTCAATTGCTATTCTTTTGCACGAAAAAAATTAATACAGGGGCGCGAAGCGCGCTTTTATTTGCTAGTGTTATATGGAGATAGGGAGGCAACTTCCTTAAGCGAGACAAGGCGATGTTGTTCTTACCCTATTCTGTAGCTTTAGGAATTCTCTACAAAAAGGATAAGGCTATGGGAAGAAATAATCGATCTCTTTTACCTTTCTGCTACAGAATTTTCTTCATTCAATTCTATTAACTACAGTCACTGAAAGGAAAAAAAATGAATTCTCTCAAATCACATGATTTATGAATGATTCGTAGTGACGTACACTGAGGAAGATCACTGGGCGATGAGTAGGCTCGGGTTCACGTGAAACCAAAATCACATTGACGATAATACCAATTACTTTGCCTTTGCATACAATAGGATTGCCGGTATCTTCCTGAAAATTGAATAAATACGGGGATGTAAAGATTTCGTTTCTTTGCGAATTACTTTTTGAAGATATCTTGGAAAGTAAACGAGATAGGGTCATTTTTGTCTCAATCCTCCCTTATAGATCCTCAAATGCTCTATGAAGAAAAGGACGGCGGAATAGTCCTATCTCGCTTAGTTTCTGAGATATTTCCAAAAAAACACTCATCTTGTTTCATCTCTTCTCGACTGAATCCGCATCACTCACTTCTGCTGCAAGTATCTTTGAATATGGATTCGCAGCACAAAACTGATAAGGATCAAGATATGCCCCCAGTTCTTCACAACGTTGGCGCTCCAATAAAACAGCAGGAGAAGTCTTCAGCTTCCTCACTACATTTCCAGCATGGTCTTCAGGAATCCATCGAAGAACCCGGCAAATCTGATCAGGATGAACATCAGAGGTATCTGCCAATTGCAGTTGACCAACAAAATCCGGAAGGAGAGGTCTGCTCAACTAATCAGCAGAAAAAAGTGTAAAAAACAATAGGAAAAATGTTTTTCGAGTAAAAAGTCATTTCAAGGTAGTGTCCCAGAATACGGTCGATAAAACAGGGAAAAAATAAGTGTTTGTAGAGTAGTTTCCAATTAATTGCTGATAATTCGGAATAAACGCGCTTCAATTTACCCGAAATAGTAACTAAACTATTTTGAAGTCATATTCTAATATTTTAGTCAATTTCATTATTTCTGCCTGATTTGAGGAGTTTTATCCCCACAACCGCTATTTTCAGTAACTTTGATAATTTATATCTCGGAAACTATGTGGACAAAAATGATGAAACAATTCAGAAAAACGTAGAAAAATATCATCTCTGATGAGGCATCACAAAAATGAGGGGTTAGCTGTACTCTAATTTGCTGGGATAGTACCTAAGTGGGAAACTACGTACGGTGAGAACTGCAATGTCGTTAGATATGTATTCATTTGCTAAACCATCAATATGGACACCGCTTCCAGCCTTTCGATGAGTCTCAATATTATCAATTGATATCCCCTTTTTTATATAATCATTTCCTTCCACTTGAATTTGTCCTGCTATTATTCTGAGAAATTTGCCACCTCCTTTTCTCAAACAGCGTCCAACAGTGATGATGTGGAGAGCATCATAAATTATTCCGCTACATACATAAGTGCTCAGGTACGAGATAGCAACCGTGTACGGGAATGCATCATGACGAGCATCAACTTGATAATCTGAAAATCATTCAACTCAATTGAATCAATTCATTAGTTGAAGTAGAAAAACAGGATGTGATTAACATAAAAATTGAGATTAAAATTCTGACGATAGTAAAGCTTCCATCCGAAGGCAAAAATGATTTATCTCGCTTAATTTCCGAGATATCCTTCAAAAAAAGAATGACGAAGAAATTCTCATCCTGTTTTCTCTCTTCAGTAATGGACTTCAATTTATTGTTTAAAACGTAAAAATGATTTTTTTTCGATATTCACCATTAATAATATCAAAGAGATATTCTAAGTAGGGGAATATTTCTAGGAGAATCGAAGGTCGATCCGCTACTTCTCCTCCTTTAACAAGAAATCCAGCGACGTAGTTGTCGCAAACAACCGGGACACCAACGTCTTCCTTAAAAGAAATTATGAATTAACTTGCACGAATAATTCCTTCATCCAAGATGTATCAGGAAATAACTTTTCTCACGTTTTTTATCACAGCAAATTGATGTAAATCACCGATGCATCGTTGATGATCAGCCAAATTTATGCGGCTCCCTCGATGATCTATATTGTGCTCGCGGTATACAGTGGTCCAATACAAACCCACTAATTTTTTGTAATCTCGAATTGCATAATTCCATCCAGGCATAATACAGCTATCACAAGAATCATCTGCCATGGCTTTATCTATCAGAGGAGCTGGTGCAATAGTGGGACCCCAGGTAAATTTTCTGCTGAGCTGAAATGATTGAAAATTGAGGAGTGAAGACGTAAACCAGGATAAGTCTATTTTCTTGTTATTCATTATTTTTCAAAAATCTTCTCATAGCTTCCATTCGGAAGGAAAAACGTCTCTTTTTACCTCTTCACTACTCAATCACATGAGACCTCAAAAATTACCTTCAAAACTGCAATATCATTCTCCCAAGAGTCCTGATATGGCCACATGGAAGTGTCAATTCTCTTTAATTGAAAATGAGGGTGAACCCGCTGTACTGGAATTGCTTCGAACCATGGAGGGATCACCACTACCTTTCCAGCAACTACTGATAAGTGAAATACGGGAATCCCAATAACTACATGTGCTGCTGTTACAATATGCATCTCATCGATGATGGTACCACTGCAGCGATGCTCATCATGGTGCTGAATGGAGACGACATATTTGAATTGTCCCTCAACAGCTGGGTTACCAACTGTCATGCTCTTTACACCTAAAATGAACTTCTGATGTATCCAAGGTATAAAAGTCATATTTTCTCATAGTTCTCTTCACAAAAGAAGAGCGTACGTTCAGCACTTACGCCAGATTGTATAATTTGATCTGATAATCATTTTTATTCATAAAAAAAAAATATGTCGGCACTTCAGGAACAAAGTGGTGTAAGTGCTATGCTTCTACATAGCACTTACGCCACTTTTCTTCCAATGTAACAATGATATTATTTAATAAATCCTACCATAAATTGTCACAATAGCAATCATAAAATGATTGATCATGAAATTCTTCATTTTTAATGTAATTCACAGATGAAATTGTAAATTTTCAGCGAATATTTTTACAATTTTCCTGCTGAGTGATATATCTGTACTGACGTGGAAACGAATCAATCTAACTCTACTAGTTTTGAGAAAATGAGTGGGGACGTTTTTACTCCACATAGGCAAGGTATAACGACACATTAATCCAATCATAAATTTAGTACGACTCTTTGCTCACGATTTAGGATTGAATTTTGGTTCTTTTTTCCTTTTAGCTTCAGCATATGATTTTCAAGGAGGTCTTTCACTAACAGCGGACACAATCACAACTGTTTGCTTGGAAAAACTCTGATAAGGAACCCCAATAGTGGCTGAAATAGTTGAAAAATTGAATGATTTGGATTGAACTTGTTAAAAATTAAAGAAAAAACAGCAAAACTGAGCGATGAAGATATTTATTTATGAATTCGAGTGTCGTGAAAAAAAATATTTCCATTCGTGTATTTCAATTGATGAAGTCTATTTGAAGAATCTACATTCATGATATGAATTGGATACAGAATTTTTTGGGTTATCTTATCTTTCTGTGAAGAATAAACTTCGAGGTAATACTAATTTATATTGAAATTAGAATTATTCGAAGTTCATTCTAATCTAGCGATTTTGGTGACGCAGCTGAAACACGGTACAAACACGATGTAATCACGCACATTCCGATACGAAGTCTAAAAATGACGTCCAGATTATCATAAAAATATCTTGAAAACCGTTAGACTTGAAAGGATCAATTCAGACGGTTGAATGTGTGGGTCTGGATTAGCACTCAACTCGCGATTTCTATAAACACGGGATTATAGGGGAGAGGTGCTGCAGTTGTAACAAAAAATTTTCTTTTTACTATTACTTTTTTGTTTTTCGAAATTTTGAATTCTAATTCCATCAGGGAGTTACTCTATAGTATCCTCTATAATACCGATTTAGTTAAATGATTTAAAATTAACATTAACTTATTGGAGAATGAATTTATTTGGCGGAAAACAGACATCAAGATGGCGGCGTGTAAGGGGTACAATTGTAACATAATGCCCTTTGATCAATTGATAATAGAAATTCAATTATAATAAAACAATAAAAAAAATAATATAAAATACTATGATATATATTATTCGCAATATGTCTATCAAAGTATTCATACAAGCCCCGCATAATAATATTGAAAACAAAATTGTTGCTGAAAAAGTTTTGAGGTGTGAAAAAAAATGTTTCACGCGTATTTTAAAGAACTGTAAATATTAAAATATTGAAACATTATTAGAAGCTGAAACTTTTGTCCACCTCATAAATTACTATTTCAAATAAGTTACAAAAAAAAAATAATGATTTTTAATGACATTGTTAGTGATTTGATGAATGTTACAATTGCCCCTTGTTACAATTGCAGCACCTCTCCCCTAGCTATCGTTATCCTTTGTAAACGCCGGGACTACGGAGACGAGAACCTGGTAACAACGATTTAAAAGAACAGTCCGGATTTAACGTTCAAATGAAGCACTACGCGAGAAAAAGTATTGATTTACGGAAAACGTCCAACGGTTAATATCGAAATCGTGACATTAATTCGATTATTGTAGATTATGACATTCACTCGATTATGTGTAGAAATGGGGTTCTACCGTGCGTGAAACGCGCAAGTAAAACTATGTGCATTACACGTTAGGGAGGACCATTTGTGACGATTGGGATCCCATCACTCGGCTTCACTTTGTAATGTAAACTTCACAAACGTCAAAATAGCCCTCCCAGAACATGTAGCGTAATATACTATTCTCTCTCAGTGCACTCCTCTTCGGATATATCTTCTGTGAAGGGCACATCCCAGGATTCGTAGCGATGTACGTTCACAAAGATCACTGGAACATGAGAATGGTCGGAATCACCTGAAACGGTCTTGAGCATAATACCAATTACTTTGCCCTTGCATACAATAGGATTGCCAATGTCTTCCTGAAAATTAAACAAAAACAAGAGTATGAATATTTCGTTTTTTGCCAATCATTTTTTTAAGATATCTCTAAAACAAGGAATAGGACTATTCCACCCTAATTCTTTTTTCTTGTAACTCTTGAAATTCTCTACAGAAAAAGAAGAGGGCAAATTCGCCCCATCCCTGCTTATTTCCCAAGTTAACACGTCGGAACAATACATGACAGTAGATTTCCCGGGTATTATTATTATTGTTGTGATAATATTGATTGTAATTAGTCTGGTTATGTATCATTCCTACATGTATTATGATTGCATATATTTTTTTGGTGTCACTTTTGTATGTGTCACTACAGTTACATCGCGCGCGCAGCGCGCGCTAAGATTCTATAATATAACTGTGAGTGATAGACGTTCTGAATCTTCATGGCTATTGGCCCTCCAGTCCCTTCATCATCAAGCTCTTATGAAACTTCTGCCAAATTTCAAGGAAAACCTCGTATCTCCAAGAGAAATGGGTAAAAAATGACTTTCGAAGGAAATTAAATTCCGAAAATTCGACAAAAAATCGATTTCCTAAATCGTTTTCTATTTTCGATCCCCTAGGTTCCCCACATATCGTGCTTTTATGCAACTTTTGTCTAATTTCAGGGTAAACCTCGTATCTCATAGAGAAATGGGTGAAAAATGACTTTGAACGGAAATCAAATCCCGAAAATTCGTCAAAAAATCGATTTCCTAAATCGTTTCTTATTTTCGGTCCCCTAGTATTCCCAAGTATCGTGCTTTTATGCAACTTTTGCCAAATTTCAAGGAAAACCTCGTATCTCCAAGAGGAATGGGTTAAAAATGACTTTGAACGGAACTCAAATCCCGAAAATTCGTCAAAAAATCGATATCCTAAATCGTTTCTTATTTTCGGTCCCCTAGTATTCCCAAGTATCGTGCTTTTATGCAACTTTTACCAAATTTCAAGTAAAACCTCGTATCTCCAATAGAAATGGGTGAAAAATGACTTTGAACGGAAATCAAATCCCGAAAATTCGTCAAAAAATCGATTTCCTAAATCGTTTCTTATTTTCGGTCCCCTAGGTTCCCCAAATATTGTGCTTTTATGCAACTTTTGCCAAATTCCAAGGAAAACCTCGTATCTCCAAGAGAAATGGGTAAAAAATGACTTCGGAAGGAAATGAAATTCCGAAAATTCGACAAAAAATCGATTTCCTAAATCGTTTCCTATTTTCGATCCCCTAGGTTCCCCAAATATCGTGCTTTTATGCAACTTTTGCCTAACTTCAGGGAAAACCTCGTATCTCCAAGAGAAATGGGTGAAAAATGACTTTGAACGGAAATCAAATCCCGAAAATTCGTCAAAAAATCGATTTCCTAAATCGTTTCTTATTTTCGGTCCCCTAGTATTCCCAAGTATCGTGCTTTTATGCAACTTTTACCAAATTTCAAGGAAAACCTCGTATCTCCAAGAGAAATGAGTGAAAAATGACTTTTAACGGAAATCAAATCCCGAAAATTCGTCAAAAAATCGATTTCCTAAATCGTTTCTTATTTTCGGTCCCCTAGGTTCCCCAAATTTTGTGCTTTTATGCAACTTTTACCAAATTTCAAGGAAAACCTCGTATCTCCAAGAGAAATGAGTGAAAAATGACTTTTAACGGAAACCAAATCCCGAAAATTCGTCAAAAAATCGATTTCCTAAATCGTTTCTTATTTTCGGTCCCCTAGGTTCCCCAAATATTGTGCTTTTATGCAACTTTTACCAAATTTCAAGGAAAACCTCGTATCTCCAAGAGAAATGAGTGAAAAATGACTTTTAACGGAAATCAAATCCCGAAAATTCGTCAAAAAATCGATTTCCTAAATCGTTTCTTATTTTCGGTCCCCTAGGTTCCCCAAATATTGTGCTTTTATGCAACTTTTGCCAAATTTCAAGGAAAACCTCGTATCTCCAAGAGAAATGGGTGAAAAATGACTTTGGATGGAAATTAAATTCCGAAAATTCGACAAAAAATCGATTTCCTGAATCGTTTCCTATTTTCGTCCCCTAGGTTCCCCAAATATCGTGCTCTTATGAAGTTTTTGATTTTTCTCAAACCAATCACAGAACGAATAAAACGATGACATTGCCAACTTCACTCTTATTCCATCTACTTTATTATATGGGGATTTTAAAATAAGACCATTCTTTTTCGTAGCTATTGAAAATCTCTACATAAAGGGATCATAAAGGAGGGCGTATCTCCATGAGTTTCCGAGATATTCCCAAAAAAACGCACTCATCCTATTTTATATTTTCTCTACTGAATCTATTTCACTCACTTTCTCTGCAAGTATCTTTGAATATGGATTCACGGCACAAAATTGTCTACCACGAAGTTTCGCCCCCAGTTCCCTACACTGGGTCCGCGTCAATAAAATTGCAGGGGACGTCTTCAGCTCCCTCACTACTTCTCCAGCATCGTATTCACGAAACCATCGAAGAACTCGGCAAACGTGATCAGCAGGAACATCAAAGTTGTCGCCCAATTGCAGCTGACCAAGGAGATCCGGAGCGACAGGTCTGCTAAGCTATTCATCAGAAAAGGAAATAGAAAAACTAGAAAAAAGGTTTTTCGAATAAAAGATCAATTGAATGGAAAATATGTACCGTGAGGACTACGATACCGTTACGTATGAATTCTTTTGCTACATTATCAACATAGACACCCCTTTTAAATTTTGCAGGAGTCGCAATATCATCAACTAATATTCCGCTTTGTACATAATCAGTTTCTTCAACTAGAATTCGTCCTGCAATTACGTTGAGAAACTTCTTATCTACGTTTTCAAGGGGATATCCAATAGTGATTATATGTAGAGCATCATAAATTATTCCGCTACATACATACTCGCCGAAATACCAGAGAGTAGCAGAGTACGGAAATTGGCCTTGACGAGGATCAATGCCATAATCTGAAAATTATTTAATTCAATTGAATTAATTCAGTAGTGAAGAGGTGAAACAGGATAAATTTCTTTCTTGTCTTTCAGTTGTTTCGAAATATCTCAAAAACTAAGAGAGCTAGAGCAATTTTGCCACAATTATTTTTTTGCAGAAAATTCTAAGAGCTGATAAAAATACTCAGTCCCACTAATGAATTTCAATTTATTGTTTAAAATGTAGAGATAATTTTCATTGACAGTTACCATTAATTACATGAGAGAGGGAGTCCGAGTAGGGAAATATTTCCAGGAGAATCGAAGGTCGATTCGTTACTTCTCCTCCTTTAACAATAAATCCAACGACGTAGTTGTCGCAGACAACTGGGCCACCAACGTTTTCCTTCAAAGAAATCATGAATTAATTTACAGTAATAAATCCTTTAAGAAAGATGTATTGAGAAATAGCTTTTCTCACGTTGTTTATCACAATAAGTTGAAATAAATCACCGAAGCATTGTTGATGATCAGCCAAATTTATGCGATTTCCTTGCTCATCTACATTATGCTCGCGGTACACAGGATTCCAATACAAACCTACTGCTTTTTTGGAATTCAGAACCTCAGAATGCCATCCAGGCATAATGCAGCTATCACAAAAATCAGCCACCATTGCTCTATCTATGAGGGAAGCTGGTGCGATATTGGGACCCCAGATGAGTTTTGTACTGAGCTGAAATTATTAACAATTAAGTATCGAAAATGCAAAACAGGATGAGTCTATTTTCTTGTTATTCATTCTTTCTCAAATATCTCGGAAAGTGATGGAGTTACGCCCTCTTTACCCTAATTTTTTTTGTAGAAAATTTTAAGAGCTACGAAAAAGGATCCGGATAAAATCGCCCTCTCTTCGTCAATTTTCGAGATATTTCGCATAAAGTGATAAAAAAAACCGCCTTCTTTTTACCTCTTCATTACTCAATCACATCAGAACTCGAAAATTACCTTCAAAACCGCAATATCATTATTCCAAGAGTCCTCGTATGGCCACAGGTCAGTTCCAGTTCTGTTAAAGTCAACATGGACGTGAACCCACTCTACTGAAATTACTTCGGACGATGGAAGTGACACCATCACCTTTCCAGCAACTACTGAAAAGAGAGATGGGGGAATCCCATCAACTGCATGTGCTGCTGTAATAATATGCATCTCATCGATGATGGTACCACTGCAATGATGCTCACCATCTTTCTGAATGGAGACAACATATTTGAATTGCCCTTCAACAGCTGGCTCACACTGAGAGAAAAATCTGATCAGTGGAGCTATAAAAATTTAGTAGAAAAAGACCTTGACTATAAATCGAGTAACAGCAACTATTTCAGATATAGCTAGTTCCAGTGGGTAATATATAGTGCTATTGACAAATATTATTGTGATCAGAACGTTATATTGATGGTTACCATCTACCATGGGACATTATGTACTATATTTTATTGCGAATATGACAATATCGTATATAGTCACATGAGTTAAAAAATTATGGTAATCATTGAAATAAAGTACATAGTTATGTGATCAAAGTGATTATTGTTATGAGCACAATAAATTGTTCATAAAATTGACTATAGCTAGAATATAGACGTTCCGTGAATGCACTGTCAAGATTTTTTCGACTCATTTATTTTAGCAGGGAAAACAAAAATAGATAAAGAAAATTTTTATGAAATAGAGAAGTTTTTATTAGGAAATATTATCAATTAGTCAATACATTGGCATATATCGTGTTCCAATCTTTTTACAATGAAAATCCAGCATATTGTATTAACATTTTTCACGCAATATCTGGAAAAAACATAGTTCTAAATCTGGCAGCAAAATAATGAAACAAAATTAAGTAATTTATGATTTATTAATATTAATTTATTTTTATGGAATATATCTCGATTGGAGAGAAATGGAGAAACTCACGGTAAAGACTTCTTTCGAGCTCTGATTTTTTCCAAGTCAAAAGTAAAAAAAGTAAAATTTCTGTCATTTTGAGCTCAGGAATATTCCATGAAATCTTATAAACTTAAATCTACTTATGCATCTATTTCTGCAAATCCGCCAGTTCAGTTTTTTGTCTTAATATTCACCTCATTCAATGATCCATATAATCATCATCATAAATAAACATATGTCCTCCAGGAAGTGTATGAATTTTACACAGTTCATGATGAGCTAGTGATTCATACGTGTGAAATTCATTGGTATTAGAATTTTTCAATAAATGAGCCTGATGATGATCGTGATATTTTGAAGATTCATAAATACGAACAACGAAGGCAAATATTGCGGTTTCTGAATGGGAACATGAATTTCGTTTTCGATAAACACGTTCGATTTTCCCATATCGAGGATTTGGACTTTTCGAGACTTTGATGATATCACCTTTTCGATACTTAATGGAAAAAATAGTAACATTCTTTATTTCTTTGTATTCCATGAAATTTTGGGGATATGTCACTAAGAGTGGACAATCGGAAGAAACTGGTAATTCTTCGTACTGTATGGAATCAAATAATTTATCGCTATTGAGGAAGAAATTAAACTGATGGAGTTGATGTTTCATTGCACTAGTGTATGGAACGTTTATATGATTTGACGATACGGCAATGCCTTTTTTCATATTTCTATGCTTGGCCTCAAATCGCATGGTCCACAAATCACGTATAGGTCCGACAAGAGTCATAATACGTGGATAATGAGTGAAAATGTGATGTTTCGGTTTCAAGGGTCCAATAATTTTGATGTACAGTTGATGATGCTCTGCAATTAATTCACGTAAATCATTACTTGTGGTTCTCGATATACTTTTTTGTAAACAAATGCAAGTTATTCTTCTCAATAATTTATATAGTTCCCAGTGGCTGTCATTCTCTGGAATGTACCCCCCTATCATCAATCCAAGATTCAATACAAACGCTTTCATTTCAGCTCCTGACATTATTAAAAATTTTTTACTCATTCTATTTTGACTAATTAATGGGGGCTTGTTGGATTCACCACGAAAATCGAAAAATTTGATGATATAATTGAGCCTTTTCAACGACAAATACTTTTTTATGCAAACGATATGATATAATATTTGCCCCAGTTCATAACGATGTATACCTTCGAATCCATCATGCAATAAATCAACGCAGTGATTGGTGATGCAGTGATAATCAGCAACTTTATTCCATTGACATTCTCGTATTATTCCAGTTTCTTTCGTGTTTTTTTTTTCCACATCAGCTTTATAACTTCGGATAGTTCTCAATAAAGAAGTGTCTTCAGTACACTTAATTTTCGATTCCTTCAACGTTATCGTACAGAAACGACAGAAATAATCTGTACTGAAACTTAATACATAGCCCAGAAGCCCATTCAATCCCAAATTGTCTCCAACTAACATAATTAATTTAAAGAAAATCCTTTCTTTTCGAGATTCTAATTCAATTTCAATTCCCTCTGTAGCCAATGTATTCAGAGTTTCTATTGCTTTAGAATAAACCCGATCTTTGTCAGCATTTTTTACGTCCATGCTGTGAGCTATTTGAAATAGAAAAATTGTATCCAATTTTGAGCGAATAGAAGGTGGTAAACAGGGAATGGAGACGTAAAGTCCTGCCATTTGGTATATAGTAGCATGAGAACCGAGAGGATTACCAGTTTCATAATCATCTTCATAAACAAATAACGGCAATGTCAAGCTCGGCACATCCTTTATCTTCGATTTCCAGAAATCGGTTTGCACGATATTAAATATACGATCATCTTGGGAAGACTCCAAATTAGAAATATAAGTCATAGTCTCTGCCAAAACTTTGGGAATTTCAAAAAAACATTTTAGAACTCGATCAAGAGGGATAAATGATGCTTTTACTGGAATATTCTCCAGCATTGCTTGCCTATTTTGTTCTTCAGCATAATCAAATGTAAATTGAACTGGATGAATAAAAAAACCGAGTTGAGAGAATTGTTGTACACTTCGGTATTCTGTGAGTACATGTTTGAACGCATTTTGAATCTCGTCGAACTTACTAACAACAATATTTCTTTTGTCTGCTTTAACTGAATCGAGAACTAGAGACTTGAAAGAATTAATGATCGGGTTATTTAGAAAATTATCGAATTTCTCGATGATATTTTGAGCTTGAGATCGAGATAAAGCAGGATCAGAATAAAAATGTGCAGACATATCAAGAGCAAGATCGCTTATCCCCATAGTATTCACGCTCTGTATAATCTCATCTACTTCACTAGAAACATCCTCAATTCGCTCATCCACGATTTCCATGCTATCAATGCGAATCGGATGAGATTCATTGGGAGCTAAGACAACGTTATTAGTACTTTCGCGATTAATATTGACAAAATCGGGATTTGAGTGTGCTTTTGTGTTATGATTTCTGAGTGACTTTAACGTACTGAACTGACGATTGCATAATTCAAATGCACAACAATATATTATATTAATTGTTTGCTTGTGCACATATTTCATGTGCATCGTTAAATACCTTCCCTCAATTTTCGAGGAGCATTGAATACACCGGACTTTCATTTTTACATGGAATGGATTAAAAATAAACAAAAATAAAAAGTAGAATGAAAAAAAAAAGGATGACATTGGTAGAGACTGGAATAGATTTTTGTAACGTGCTTTGTGCCAATAGCCAGTGAAAATAAAACTGTTCAAGCCCCAACAGGGTTGTTGAGTGCTCTGAGATCTGATATTAGTGAAGAAACACCAACGAAACTGCGATTTGATCTCAACCGTGCTGTGATCTCATAGACGTATCTCTCAAGAAATGCCCATGTCTGCTCACATTCCAACGGATATTGAGCATTGAGAGCGAAAAACGCTTTGAAACATGCGTCCATTGCATCCAAGACGTTATCAAAGATGTACTTGACTCGATTGATAACCAAATATGCAGCAGTCAGCTGCTCCAAATTGCCAACAGCAAAAACAATTGGCTGACAGGTCAAGTGATGGCTCAACATGAGCTGCTCACGAGCAGCAATTGCAGCGTCTAAGTCACAAGCAGCCTGTAGGAAAGAAGTAATGTTTTTAGTAGGGGTGTGCGAATAATTCGAATACACGAATTATTCGTGCCGAATCGAATATTTCGAATTGTCGAATATTTCGAATTTTCGAATTAATCGAATTTTTTAGAATTATTCGAATAATTCGAATTTTGGAATAATTCGAATTTTCGAACAATTCGAATTATTCGAAAATTGGAATTATTCGAAAATTTGAATTATTCGAAAATTCGAATCATTCGAAAATTTGAATTATTCCAAAATTCGAATCATTCCAAAATTCGAATTGTTCGAAAATTGACATTATTCGAAAATTCGAATTATTCAAAAAAATTCGAATTGTTCGAAAATTCGAATTATTCGAAAATTCGAATTGTTCGAAAATTCGAATTATTCGAAAATTTGAATTATTCGAATTATTCGAAAATTCGAATCATTCGAAAATTTGAATTATTCCAAAATTCGAATCATTCCAAAATTCGAATTGTTCAAAAATTGAAATTATTCGAAAATTGGAATTATTCGAAAATTTGAATTATTCGAATTATTCGAAAATTCGAATCATTCAAAAATTTGAATTATTCCAAAATTCGAATCATTCCAAAATTCGAATTGTTCGAAAATTGACATTATTCGAAAATTCGAATTATTCAAAAAAATTCGAAAATTCGAATTATTCGAAAATTCGAATTATTCGAAAATTCGAATTATTCGAAAATTTGAATTATTCGAATTATTCGAAAATTCGAATCATTCGAAAATTTGAATTATTCCAAAATTCGAATCATTCCAAAATTCGAATTGTTCAAAAATTGAAATTATTCGAAAATTGGAATTATTCGAAAATTTGAATTATTCGAATTATTCGAAAATTCGAATCATTCGAAAATTTGAATTATTCGAATTATTCGAAAATTCGAATCATTCGAAAATTTGAATTATTCCAAAATTCGAATCATTCCAAAATTCGAATTGTTCGAAAATTGACATTATTCGAAAATTCGAATTATTCAAAAAAATTCGAATTGTTCGAAAATTCGAATCATTCGAAAATTTGAATTATTCCAAAATTCGAATCATTCCAAAATTCGAATTGTTCAAAAATTGAAATTATTCGAAAATTCGAATTATTCAAAACAATTCGAATTGTTCAAAAATTCGAATAATTTCAATTTTTGAACAATTCGAATTTTGGAATGATTCGAATTTTGGAATAATTCAAATTTTCGAATAATTAGAATAATTCAAATTTTCGAATAATTCGAATAATTCAAATTTTCGAATAATTCAAATTTTCGAATAATTCGAATTGTTCGAAAATTGGAATTATTCGAAAATTTGAATTATCGAATAATTCGAATTTTCGAATAATTCGAATTTTCAAATAATTCGAATTTTCGAACAATTCCAATTTTTTGAATAATTCCAATTTTCGAATAATTCGAATTTTCGAATTTTCGAATAATTTGAATTTTCGAATAATTCGAATTTTTGAATGATTTCTAACTTCTCGAATAATTCGAATTTTTTCGAATTATTCCAAAAATAATTCTAATATTTTCGAATAATTCCGAATAATTCGAATAATTTCGAATAATTTCAAATAATTCGAATAATTTCGAATAATCCGAATTATTTCTAATAATTCGAATTATTTCGAATAATTCGAATTTTCGAATTATCCGAATTTACGAATTATTCGATTCGAAATTCGCATAATTTTCAAAACTCTTTATCTAGATTTTGTGGTGAAAAAAAAAAATTCATATTGATACGGCTCATTGAAGTTCAATTGTAAAAGAACCAAATGTTTTTTTTTTTATTTTTTTATTTTTTTACGGCCATGGATAGAAATTATGATACTTCTTGGGCAGCATACCTCTGTCAATTTTTGAGATTTTTCATCTGTGTCTTTTTATCTTTAGAATTTTTTGTCTCTCTTGTCTATCGAGGGGATTTTCATTTTTTTCGAATGAAAGAATGACAGCACTTTTAATCTTCATTTGCAATTTAGCCGAGGAAAAAAACCGTTCAACAATTTATTTGAAAAAGGCTAATTGAAAAAGTGGAACATCCCCTCGTTAGCTTATAGAGACAATAATTTTAATAAAATGAGAAAAATGGTTGATAAAAATTGAAAATTGACAAAATTATCATGCCATTCCCGAAGCATCATGATTTTCATCAATCATCCATCCATAACTGTAAAAAATGTTAATAATAAAAAAAAATCTGGTTTTCTATAGTTGAAAGGTCAATAAACGATACAAATTGGAAAATTTATGGTTTTCTTCACTTTATAATCCAAATGAAGAGTTTTGGCATCCAAAAGTGACGAAACTTTACACTTAGGGTAACACGACCAATAGATAGACGATTAAAGAGAAATTGGAGCTTATTAGAGCGTACGGAATAGGCAAATTACGTTGAGGAACTGCAGAAAAGAGTGATGCGTAGAAAAATTATGATAAATGGAGTAAAAATGAATTGAATTTGCATAATGAATGATCTTTTGGTCGGTGTCTGTCTACTGATCGTGTTACCAATACTTTATTTTGTATCATTTATTTCACCCTGGTGAAATAAACTTACGTTTACGTGCTGAATAAATCCATTGGACTGTTCACGAGCTGAAGGTTTCCACCCTTTTAATCCTGGGATCTGTCGAGGACGGAACAGGTAAGGCAAAATGATAAATGCCCTTACATCATCTGGTACATTTTCTAGAAGCATTAACAACCTTGTGGATAAAACAATAATATATGCAGACGAAGAGAGAGCTATACGTTTCTAAAGGTAATTATTATCAATTTGTTTATCAGAGTCGTGAAATGATTGATTTTTCTTCAATGCAATATAGGGGAAGGTGAGGTAAAAAGAACACAAGGGGTAAAACGGACACAAGTTGATTTTGGTATTCTATGCTATGAAATTTACTCGAAGTGAATGGAAATATTGGAGATAGATTTTTCCTGATGAATCCATTGGGAAGCTGAGGAAATTTCACATGCAAATCATATGTCGAAAGTTACTCTTTGAATTTTTAAAAAATTTCATTTTTTGGTCAAGATTTGAAAGAGAACCCCTGCCTTTTCTGAAAAATTTCAGGTTTTCGAGAATATCTCTGGTTTTATTGGTCGTAGTAACCTGAGGCTGATCTTGAATGGAAGGTGAGCTCATTTCTTATCAATTTATGTGGTTGAGAAAAAAATAATCAATTTTCCAATTACTCATAGGGCAAAAGCTGATTTTTAGAAAATGGCCTACAAGTATTTGGAAACTTGATTAAAAAAAATTTGGAACCACATAAATCGATGGGGAATGAGCTCATCTTTCATCTAAGATCAACCACAAGTCACTGCAACCAACAGAACCGGAGTGTCGCTGAAAAATTGAATTATTTCGAAGGGGAAACCCATAAAAACTTGGCCAAAAAAGTGAATTTTACCAAAAATTGAAAAAAAATCGACACATGTTTTTCGCCTAATCTTTCTTCAACTCCTCAGTGGAATCATCAAGAAATTTTTATCTCTAGGCCTTCTATCGGAGTGCCCAATTTAACCCCACCCTCCCCTACTTAAAAATGGAACAATGGGCGGAATGAAAGCGAATTCCGAAGAAGTGACAAAAAATGAGTCTTTTCTCTAGAAAATTATTTTTGAAGATCGAGATAGATTTTTCATGTGAGAGCGAGAAAGAGCTACGAACACAATGCGATAAAAATTTTCGATATGCATCCAAGTCTGAGATATTTGAAAGAACTGTAGTCATATGAAAAGAGAGGAAATTTGTACCTGTGCTCTGAAGGATTGCCCGACAAGCTGGTCTTCCTGCAGCAATTTGGAGCAACTGGCTACTGAGTAATAGCCATTTCGATTTGAGAGCATTTGAATTTGGCTGCTGCAACCTTTCATAATCAACTGCGAACTGAAATCAAGAAGTTTATTAATTATTTTCCAATAGAGAGAACGAGATGGATTAGATTTACTGTCTTTTTTTCTTAAATTCATTGGCTTACCAAAGTTGGAGCGATGGGAGTGCGTAATTGAGGGTAATGGCTGTAATATTCTGCAATACTATGTCCACGGTTACGAGCATTAAAAGTCAATCTCCAGAGCTCCACAATTCGCTCGAAATCATCGAAAGATACTCCATGCAGCTGATCTAACAAATCACGATCGTATTCTGTGTACTGTGGAGCAATCCTGGCAGTTGGTTCTGCGAGAACGAGCTTGAGACGACGTCTCACAGCGGTGTATCGATTGTACAATCGGCCACCAGCTTGATGCCTCACCGGTACAGCTTGGTACGGAGTGAACCAGGCATCAAGTGATTCAAATGGAAATAATGCCACAATTTCTCTGCTCCAAAATTGCAAATTTGCACGAAGTGAAAGTTGATTCCGAGAATTATTTATCATATAATCTGCAATGTATGCGGCCAGCCAGCTGCGATCTGCTTTCGTGAGACGAGGCCGAAGAAGAATATATTGTCCTCCACGTGTTTGTTCTAGCAGGTCCCGTAAACGTCGTCCTACTGGAGCAGCTGGAGCTGCTCTATGTTCGCGAACTCCTTCAGCTATCGCTGGAACCAGTAGTGGCTCACGTATATCATTGACTGCAGCAACAACACCAGGAGGCTGATGAATGTCCTCAACTACTGGTAAAACTGGTTGTTCAATAATTTCTTCTACTATTGGAGCTGCTTCTGGTTCAACTCCCGGTGCAATAACTCCTGCAACCGGTGGATGAAGGATCACATCGAGAAGAGCACCCTCTTGATCTAGAACTTCAGCTGCAATTGCATCGGGATCTGAGTCTTCGACAATTATCTCTATCTCAATTTCTTCCACTTCTTGATCTTCGATTTCCTCAATCTCAGGAGGCAGCTGTTGGTTCTGTGGAATAATATAATATAAGTTGCAATGTTTTACATAAATTTTGGGAAGTTATGAAGCTACTAAAATTCATCACAGTGAATGAACTGAAATGCAGATTGATATTTAAAAATTATTTTCAAGGAATTTTAGAACCTAAAAAAGTATAAATTTCTCAACATTATTCAACATTTTCTCTTACGCACGCTTTTTTCATTCATTATTGCAAAAAAAAAACATGAAGTTTTTAGACAAATCAATTCTATTTAATCAATTCTTCAACAGTCGTAATCCTTTATTCTAGCTCTTCTGTAGAGAAATTTTTCACAAAAAAAATGTATTATCAGATTCATTTTCCTTTTTTGCTGATTTAAAATCCTAATTGTTTATATGAAAATTGGAAAAAATTAATTATTAGTTACAATGCCAGTGCACCATTAGGAGATAATAAAGGTGTGATAATAATTGGGAAATTTGATCGCTTCTCACCGTTTCATCAGCCATATCGTTAACGTTAGGGATCTAATGGATTAGTAGAGTATACTCGTGCACTGTGAAGAGAATCCCATAAAAATACCAATTATTAGTTAGAAAATATTTCATATTAATTTATGGAATCAGTCTAGTTCGCATAGGAAAAAAGTCAGGTTTATTTGCGACTCCCCAAGTAAATACCCCGATTCTCTTGCATTTCGCTAAGTGTATTCTTCTGGGAAGAAGAGATCATCAAAATCGAAGCATTTATTGGAGAGGCTTCAACGAATCCAACTTTTTTTCTACGCTGACTGGACTAAATGAACGAATTTCATTCACAACAGAAAAGTAGGGGAGAGGGGGTCACCTTTGAACATTCCTTGCTTTTTTAATAGTTAATTTTGACATAATAAAATAGTTCATCATGAATATTTTGTATCTCGAATCAATCCTTTGGATATTTAATGTTCATAATACACTTTTTTCATTAAAAAAAAAAAATACATTACAATTATATTATCGATTAAAAAAGAATTATTTTGTTCAAAGGTGCTCCCCCCCTCCCCTAGCGTGCAGTATGTAATTAGACATGTGGATGGTGAGTTAGTGTGTTAAGGGAGAAAGGTAAATTCTGGAAGAATAAAAGAATTCATGAGAATTTCTCGCATTTTAACGTCGTACCGCCGATACTGCCCTAGTCAGTGGTTATAGTGTGTCATTTGAATCGTGTAGTGTTTACACACTAGAGTGCGCTCCAAGTGAATAAGAGAGAGAAAGAAAATATAAAAAAAGTACAGTTTTCATAGTTATTCCCTAATTACTACAATTACATTTTCGGAAGCTCCATGTTAAACTCGTGAAATTTCAAGCTCCAATATCTTTTGACTCGTTCTCGCTAGCTTGCTTCATATATATATAAATACAGAGATCAGCAAAAAAAAAATTCGCATTTTTAATTTTTTCATTTTTCTTATTTCTGTAATTTCCATCGAAAAAATTTCCATTACTTTCTTAATGGAAAATTTGCATTTTTAAATTTTCCATTAGTTTGAAAATTAATATTTTTTTCTTCAACAATTTTGATTACTATTGTAATTAAAAATTTGACTGATGAAATTTTCTAATTTTTTTTTTATTCAACTTATTAACATTTTTATTAATTAAATTGAATTATAAGTGTCATATAAACATTGATTTTATTATAACATTAATGATTTCAATCAATTAATAAGTAAGAAAGGATCAAAATTTAGAATTAAAAAAAATTAGAAAATTTCATCAGTCAAATTACAATATTAATCAAAATTGTTGGAAAAAAAATTATTAATTTTCAAACTAATGGAAAATTTGAAAATCCAAATTTTCCATTGAGAAAGTAATGGAAATTTTTTCGATGGGAATTACAGAAATAAGAAAAATGAAAAAATTAAAAATGCGAATTTTTTTTTGCCGATCTCTGTAAAAATATTTCTCTTTTTAACAAATGACAAAAATAGAGGTAGAAGCTAATGTTTGGGGGGATGATATAGCCTTCACGATTAAAGAATTTTTACCTGAATAAAATTTTTTTTTTACAGGGGAATTTTTTTTTATTCGGGCAATATAGACCTACGGGGTAAAATGATTCGGGATGTTTCCAAGACTGAAGGTGTCTCCAAAATGATGACAAAAAATTCAGCAACAAACTCGACATCTTTGAGCATCATCTAAAATTCTTTCAGATTGTTGAAATTTATGTTTTTGTGTTTTAACTCCTCCAGCGAGGAATTTCTAATCAGATGAATTTTTTACTTCTGGTTTTTATTCCCGCTACACTAAGAGTTATTTTTTCTATCACGTTAAATTTATGAAATGAATTTGATTAATAATGAATTCGAATAATACCTTTCGTACACTTTAAATACGATGATAATAAATCAACCTGCAGCGATGCTTCTTCAATAATATCTCGAAAAAAAAAAAGAAAAATAACTCTTAATACACAGAAAAGGGTTGAGTTAACCGTATGTCCTTCACCAATTCCGTTGACGAACTGATTCGACGGGCGTTGTGACGCTTACCAAGAGCGGCAAAAACACGCTCTACCGATGCTTTTGTTTTTCTCCGAAAAAGCAAGAAAAAACGATCTTGGATATATATATATATATATATATATGTATTCATTGGTCGTCGAGACTAATACTCCCAAACATTGGCTTCTACCTCAATTTTTTTTTTTTCGTTGAAATAAGTTTACGTAGCTATATATATAATATACATATACCACGTAAATTTTTTTCAACAAAAAAAAAAATAGAGGTAGAAGCCAATGTTTGGGAGGATTATATAGCCTTCACGATTAAAGAATTTTGAGCTGAATTAATATTTTTTTTATAGGATAAAGTGGGGCACTATAGACCTGTGGATTAAGATGAGTCGAGATGTTTTTGAGACTGAAGGTATCCTCAAATAAAAATTCAAAAATTCCCCAAGAAAATCGATACATTTGAGCATCTTCTAAAAATTTTTTCAGCTCGTCAAAATTTCTCTTTTTGTGTTTTCATTCTCCACCAGCGAGGAGTTCCCACTCAGATTCATTTTTATTACTCGTGTTTATTTCCACAACACGATGAGTTTTTTTCTCCATGACGTAAAATTTAGAAAATGAGTTCAATTAATAATACCTTTCGTACAGTTTAAATTCGATGATAATAAATCAACCTGTAGCGATACTTCTTCAATAATATCTCGAAAAGAAGAAAAATTAAAATAACTGTTAATACACAGAATAGAAGGGTTGAGTTAGCCGTGTGTCCTTCACCAATTCCGTTGACGAACTGATTCGACGCGCGCGGTGACGCTTACCAAGAGCGGCAAAAACACGCTCTACCGATGCTCTTGTTGTTCTCCGAAAAAGCAAAAAAAAACGATCTTGGATATATATATATATATATATGTATTCATTGGTCGTCGAGACTAATACTCCCAAACATTGGCTTCTACCTCAATTTTTTTTTTTCGTTGAAATAAGTTTACGTGGCTATATATATAATATACATATACCACGTAAATTTTTTTCAACAAAAAAAAAAAATAGAGTTAGAAGCCAATGTTTGGGAGGATTATATAGCCTCCACGATCAAAGAATTTTGAGCTAAACTGATATTTCTTTTATAGGATAAAGTGGGGCACTATAGACCTGTGGATTAAGATGAGTCGAGATGTTTTTGAGAATGAAGGTATCCTCGAAAAAAATTTCAGAAATTCACCAAGAAAATCGATACATTTGAGCATCTTCTAAAATTTTTTTCAGCTGGTCAAAATTTCTCTTTTTGTGTTTTCATTCTCCACCAGCGAGGAGTTCCCACTCAGATTCATTTTCATTACTCGTGTTTATTTCCGCAACACGATGAGTTTTTTTCTCCATGACGTAAAATTTAGAAAATGAGTTCAATTAATAATACCTTTCGTACAGTTTAAATTCGATGATAATAAATCAACCTGTAGCGATACTTCCTCAATAATATGTCGAAAAGAAGAAAAATTAAAATAACTGTTAATACACAGAATAGAAGGGTTGAGTTAGCCGTGTGTCATTCACCAATTCCGTTGACGAACTGATTCGACGCGCGCGGTGACGCTTACCAAGAGCGGCAAAAACACGCTCTACCGATGCTCTTGTTGTTCTCCGAAAAAGCAAAAAAAAAAACGATCTTCGTTGAATTTATGTGTATATTATCGTCGCCTTAGAGTGAAAGGGGCGTAAGTGCCAAAAACACGAAATTCTGGAGTGAAAGGGGCGTATGTCCACTTATCACTCCAAAATGTTTTTTATGGCTTCTGGAACATTATTTGCATAATTGAAAATTGAAATAACAAAGTGGCGTAACTACCAATTTTAAAGTGAAAGGGACGTATCTCCACACTTACGCCCCTTTGTTATTTTCTTTACAAACGCTATATGATTGTTCAAGTTAAAGTGAAAAGGACGTATCTCCGCACTTACGCCTCTTTGTTTTTATAATTTTTTTATCGCATGAGAATTTTTGGAGTTACGCCTTTTTGTTTTTAGGATTTTTTATTTGAATTATGGCACTTACGCCTCTTGTTTTTAAAAATATACAAAAAGACGCATGGACTGGAGATACGCTTCTTCGTTATTATTTTTTCCCGATGATTAGGTAAATATTCAATGAAAACACTAAAAACAAAAGGGCGTATCTCCGGCACTTACGCCCCTTTGTTATTAGTTTTTTTTTCGATAATTAGGAAAAATCAATGAAAAGACTAATAACAAAGGGGCGTATCTCCGGCACTTACGTCCCTTTGTTATTAGTCAGTGGTACTTACGTCTTTATGTTATTAATTTTTTTTATTTCACTAATATTGCGTCAAAGGCCTTGGAAAGCCTATTGGAGCAATAATGGTGGAGATACGCCTTTTTGTTATTTTGAAGAAAAAAAATCGGGAAAAATGGCACTTACGCCCCTTTCACTCTAAGCCGACCATATATATCTATACATATATATATATATATATATATATATATATATTGTTCTAAATTATATATTATATATTATTATATGTTCGAAAATGATTTCATATTAGAAAATTTGCCTATTGCTTTTTCCATGCTTTTTTAAAATAATGATCGATTATGAGTAACATTTTGGGTACAGAACTATAAAAAAAAACGATTTAGAAACTGTGATTCATACTTACTGTCCAAATTTATCCTTCTAACACCCACACTAAGTTTGAATTGAAATGAAAAAAGTCACTAATAAATATCACTGACATTCACGGATCATGAAATGACTATAAAAATAATTAACCAGCAACTATGAACTCGTATGTATTATTCACTATATGGAGTAAGTCAACCGAACCATATCGATTAACAATACAGATATCGACACGATGACACGACGTATAGTCATTTTCAAGATTACTATATTTTATAGCATTCTGCACACTCACTGTTATGTTGTGCGTGCTAACGGGATATAGTTATTTAGGAAAGTGTAGATTAAAGACCATTGCTGTGATCACTATACACATATAGTTGATTTTGACCTTCACTAATATGGTTTTAGTCATACCAGTATATAGGATTTCTCTCAGTGCACCAACTATTATGCTGCTTACACCTGAAACGAACTCCGAGTGTATTCAATGCATAAATGTCATCTTCTTTCACATTTTCCTCGATTATAAAAGAGAGTATGCCCAGCACTTATACTAAATTACACAATTTCATCCCCCCAATTATTTTCATTGATAAAGAATATTAATTAAAAAAATATATTATTCAATAAATCCTACCATAAATTGTCACAATAGCAATTATGAAATAATTAATTATGGAATACTCCATTTCATAAGTAATTTTCAAGAAACTTAAAGTGTTTGGAGAATATATCCACAATTCTTGTACGGACTGATATCTCTACTAATGTAAACACGAATCATAAAAACAGTCAGTTATCTACTAATTGAGTGGAGTTAATCCCCAGTTCTGCCTTCTGATAGGGAAGACAATTTGTGAAGTGGTTCTCGCGCTACATAAGCAACGTTTAATGAGTATTTGTGGAGGTCTCAGTAGCAGGTCCAAATTATCTACTTTATTTTTTTTCTATCAAAATTTTCATAATTATTGTCATTATCTCGATTTTGTAACATTTTTCGACAAGCCGACGGTTTCCCCGCTTCACGACCGGCCGTGACATGCCATGGAGAGGGGCGGGAACGGGCTGTTTAAAACATCGCGTCGCACAAGGCCGTGTGTATTAACTGTATTGGATGAAAGAAAAGAATTGTACCGATTGAATTATTATCATTTTTAATTCAATGTATTCAGATAAATTAAGTCAATTCAAGAATAATGAGGAATAGAATACTAATTTTGTTGTTAGACCGATGGCAGTGGCTGTGTGGTTACAGCGGGGGGGGGGGGGGGGGCACGCTGAAGTCCAGGGTTCGATCCCGGCTAGTGATGTGAAACTAAAAACTGACCGGTCAGTTTACCGTCATTTTACCGGTAACTTACACGTAATTGACCAGAGCTGAATTACTGACGGTTTTCGTCAGGAATAAACTGACCAAATCTTGCGTCAGGAAAATGACCCATTATTTAAATTACAGTCAGTTTACATCTATATAGCTGAATTTAATTTTTTTCTCTGTTACCTCATTTGGAGAGCAAAATTTACACGAAATATTGGCGTTCACTCCATTGTATTACATAATACAAATTTCATTGAAATGTAATGCTCGATATTTTTCTTTCATTTTGAAGCTTCATGCATCTCCAAAAAAAAAAGAAAAGTTAGACAAAAATGACCGAAAAAGTGACTGAAATAAAAAATTACCGTCAGTTTCCATCTATATAGATGATTTTCCATCATAAAACATAATTACTGACGATAACAAAAAAATTACCGTCAGTTTCCAACAGGAATTACAGGTCAGGTCAGAAATGGTCAGGGAACCGTCATTTTACGACTGACCTGACACATCAAAAAAATGACGGTAATTTTACATCTCTAATCCCGGCTGGGGGAATTCAAAATTTAAAAAGCTCTAATCTCACAGTCACCTGTCCGAGCGGTAGTCTCGCGAGAGACGACTGTATCTTGGCCGATTCTCCTCGAGAAATGAGGTTCCAGCGTTAGAGGGTTAAAACGATTTCCACAATGGTAAATTGTTATTGAATAAGACTATAAATATGCAATATTGTTCCGAATTTGAATCACGCGGTTCCAGCATCTAGGACTGGCATTGGAGGATCTTCGGATTTCAAATACTAATATGGCCGCCATTAATATTTTCATGTAATTAATAGGGAACTTGCATACTTTTTTTTTATTTTTTTTCTCAATATTTATTGATAGTGATTAACAGAAAAGGCAAGAAAAAAAATTTTCATTCGTTAATTAATTCATAAACATTAATTAAAAAATCATTTTTTTGAACGTCTTTAAATCGGACATGACGTCAGAATACCAAAATCTATGTGTGCGCCATCTGTAGTCACCTGTCGTTACTCATTGACAGGCGTATGAAGGTTATGCTGATTGTCAAAAAATGCGTATTTCTCTATTTTCCTCTTCTTTACTTCAAACATTGTTTAAAGAATTTCAATTAAAAATGTGTTTCCTTCCAAAGAAATTTATACACATAACCTCTTTATGAGTATCGCGCATCGAAAATTCAAATATCCTCCAGCCGCGCCATCACTGGCCACAGCTTGAATTACGCATGTGGTATTATGACGTCAGAGCCGTTTTAGAGCAGTATGAAATTTGGAGATTTTTAATTGTAAATTTCTCCATAATTAACAATTTAAAAACAAAAAAAAAAAATTCCCAATTCTCAGACAATACTGTAGAATGCATAGAAATGAAAAAAAAAAATATGCAAGTTCCCTATTGAATTGATCGTCGCTATATGTCCGGTAACATGCATTTCTCATGATTTCGAAAATTAATGGACATTTTGACAAACAAGAATATATATAGTTATATAAGAACAAAATAGATCTGTGACCATGAATTGCTACAATGAAACTGAATCTAGCTTATGAAGTTCTAATGTTAATTTAATTTTTTTCAAAAATCAATTTTGGCCTTATTTGTCCGATAACATAGGGTAAACTAAATTTTTTGAAAATCTCATCATGCTACTCTATTGAACGTGATCAAAATTGGAAAGAAAAAATAGATTGCCAAAACCCCTGGGATTACCTTAAGAGGTCTGTCTCCTTTGGACGCCTGAAAAAAACGCTATTTTCACCAATTTTTTTTAAGAATACTGTTACGTTTATTAATATGAAACTTGTTGGGCTTAACAAAAGCATTCTTAAATTACACAAAAACATTTTTTTAAATTGATTTTAACCACTTCTTCAATGTGAAAATTCCAGGTAAACAGAAGTTCTCTAAAAGTGCGCTGTTGAAAAAATCTCAACAAAGGCCCATCTGAAAAAAAAAATTGAATGGTTTTAGGTTTAGTGTGATAGTGGCTATATCCCGAACCAGGATTATTGCTAAATTTTAATTTTTTCTATTTTTTTAGGGGAAAAAACATGCGAAAAAAACACGTTTTTTCATTATTTTTTTTTGGTTGTCCGCCATTTTGTTAATTTTGCATATAAATTAATATTCGAGGTTCGGGATATAGCTACTATCACACTAAACTTAAAACCATTCAATTTTTTTTTTTCAGATGCGCCTTTGTTGAGATTTTTTTCAACAGCGCACTTTTAGAGAACTCCTGTTTACCTGGAATTTTCACACTGAAGAAATGGTTAAAATCAATTTAAAAAAATATTTTTATGTAATTTAAGAATGTTTTTGTTAAGCCCAATAAGTTTTATATTAATAAACATAACAGTATTCTTAAAAAAAAATTGGTGTAAATAGCGTTTTTTTCAGACGTCCAAAGGAGACAGACTCCTTAAGGATGTTCTATAGGTATTTTATCAAAATTTAAAAATGTACGATTTCATTGAAATTTTTTTCCAAGGTTCTCCAAATCATAAAAAAACCGTATGCAAAATTTTGGATTTTTTTCATACCTGGTTTAAAAGTTATAAATTTTTTAATAACCATCGTTCAAGGATGTTCTACTGGTATTTTATTAGAACTTAAAAATGTACGATTTCAATGAAATTTTTTTCCAAGGTTCTCCAATTTATAAAGAAACCGTATGCAAAATTTTGGATTTTTTTCATACCTGATTTAAAAGTTATGAATTTTTTAATAACCATTTTTAACATGATTCTTATGGAAAATTCACAAAAGCTTAAGAAACTTTTCGAAAAATTGTTCAAATTTGGTGAAACTTTGGATATAGGTGAGAAATAACCCCTCGCACAATTTGTTCATTTTTATACAACGATTGGGTCAATAATTGGCATTAAAATTAATAAAAATGCTTGAAAAATTGTCGTTTTCGCGTAAGTGCTGCCAACTTGTGTCGCCAGAATTCCCTAGAATTCAACGCTTTTTTCCAAATAATTCTCAAACTAATTAAATAAAGGATAAAAAAAATATCTATGAAATGTAATGATAATAATATAATATTTGAACACTGACAGCGTTCCATAATTCCCTGAAAATCATTTTAATGAGGAATTTAAAAAATCATTATTTCATGTTCAGGGATTGGAACACTGACGAAATCACTGCCCCTCTCATGCCGCACAACCCCCGCTTACGGTAGGTATAGAACATCCTTAAACAATTAAATTTTCAAAATATTTCATTATCCAATAGTATTTGAATACACCTCCCGCCATTTTTGATAAAATCTTGGAAATCCCTCGACTTTACACTTAAACGCCATCTTGCAGATAACTTCAGAACCTCCAAGTGCATTGGGAAGGATCAATTTTCGTTTATATTTCCTCGATTTCATCTCCAAGTCAAGAAAAAAATCCTTTGGATTTTAGAATTAATTATAAATAATTATAAATAAATAATAAATAATGGCTGGAGGTAAAAATGCACAGGGTGCCTTTCAACCGGTAAGCATATTATCCTCATAATTATAACTTTTTTTTGTAAAATAATGAAAAATATAAGTATTAATCTAACCTCTTTAAATGCAGGACTCTGACATTCATATTTCCTACGAGGATCAGCAAAAAATAAATAGATTTGCCAAACAAAATGCACAAATGGACGATCTTAAAGAAGAATTAAAAATCCGACAGGTCAATATAATTAAAGATTTTTTTTATTTTTAATTGTTTATTCATTTGTGTTACCATAAATGGTCATCAAAACTATTTTTTTGGCATTTAGAATGACTTGAAAAACCTGGAGGATGCCTGCGACGAATTAGCACTGATGGACGACGATGCTAAAATTCCATATCGAATTGGAGATTTATTTGTTAATCAGGATCTGGAAAAAACGCAGGTATAATTTTAGAAGTTGATTTGATTTGATTAAATGGGAATGCTACTGAAAATAGCATATATCTGACAATTTTTAGTGTTTTCTCCTTTTTTTTACAAGGAAAAATATTTTTAAATAAATTAAAAATATGCACATGTAGAAAATTTTGAAAACTATGAGTGCAATTTTTTAAATATTTTTATTTTTATAATTTAGTTCAAAAAAATCCAAAAAATCGTCAGATGTTCGCTATTTTATGATACTGAAAATAAAAAACATGTGATAATTTTTGGATTTTCTTTTCTTTTAACAGATAGATTCTTCTTTTTAAAAATAGAAATATGTACAGTTAGAAAATTCAAAAATCTAAATTTTAAAAATCTAAAGAATCTAAATTTTAAAAATCTAAAAAATCTGAAAGTGCAAATTTTTTAAATACTTTTTTATAATAATTTATTTTTTTTTTAAAAATGCACAAGTTTGTCAGATGTCTGCTAATTTTATTATCATCGCTATCTTCAGTATCATTAAATGGGATTGAAGATGATAATTAGATCTTTATTGTGAAGGAAACCGAATTTTTGAGGATTTATTGAGTAATTTGGGAGTGAAGAAGTGAAACTGAATAAATCGATTTTTTTGATATTTGTTTTTTAGGAATATCGAGGAAACTAAGGGAGATAGGACGATTTTGTATGAACTCGTTTTTGTAGAGAATTTTAAGTCATTCAAATAAGAATTGGGGCAACATCGCTCTATCTCGCTTAGTTTCCGAGATATTCTTGAAAAATGGATAAAAAAATTGACTTTTCCTTTTTTTTTATTTCAACTCCATTATTTTTAAAAAAATTGATAATTTTGGATTTTTCATCATTTTTTCATTTATTATTAGGGGAAGGTGGGGTAAAATGGACACTCCAATTAAACGGTTCGAGATGGAAATTTTCTAATGATTCCAATGAAAAGCTGAGGAAATTTTAGGCGAAAAACGTGTGTCAAAATTTTTTTTTCTTCAATTTTTGGAAAAAGTCAGTTTTTTGGCCAAATTTTGAAGGGGTTTCTCTTTTGAAAATCTAAAAAATTCACTTTTTCGGTGATATCTCCGGTTCTGTTGGTCGTAACGACGTGGGGTTGATCTCAAATGAAAGGTGAGCTCATTTTCCATCGATTTATGTGGTTCAAAATTTTTTTAATCAATTTTTCAAATAGTTTTATGCCATTTTACTTAAAATCCATTTTTGCTCTTTAAGTTCTTGAAAAATTGATAATTTTTTTTTTAAACCACATAAATCGATGGGAAATGAGCTCACCTTTCATTTAAGATCAACTCCAAATCACTACGACCGATATAAAACCAGAGATATTCTCAAAAACCTGAAATTTTTCAAAAAGAGAAAAATTTCGCCTTCAAAACTTGAACAAAAAACTGGAATTTTTGAAAAATTCATAAAAAAAACTTCCAACGTATGATTTTCATGTGAAATTTCCTCAGCTTTTCAATGGATTCATCAGAAAAAATCTATCTCCAATATTTTCATCCATTTCGAGTAAATTTCATCGTATAAAATACCAAAACTAACACGTGCCCATTTTACCCCACCTTCCCCTATTTTATAATTAATTGAGCAAAAATATAAATATTCGAACTCTTTTATTCAATTATTTTTTTCTTCCCCTACAGAAATGCTTGGAAGAGGCAAAAGAGAAAAAACTCTCTGAAATATCTGAACTCGAGACAAAATGTTCTGAATTGAAGACAGTTATGACAGACCTAAAGGCTCAGCTCTACGCAAAATTTGGAAGTCACATAAATCTCGAAACTGACGAAGATTAATAGAAATTTTAATTTAAAAATAAAGTTATTCGCTTCATTTTCATTTAAAAAAAAAGAAACAAATTTCACTAATTATTATAAATTTAAAAATTTCAGAAAAATTTTATATGCTACAAATGCATTTGTAATTTTAATAACTCAACAATGAAGTTCTTTTCTAAAATCATCAAAAGGACTAAATTATTTCTAAACAAATTATCAAATTTTTCGTTGAATTTTACATCGAATTAATTTCAGATAATAAAAATTTATTTGTTTTTTGTTGATATCTTTGAAGCGAGTGGATTTAGTGGAAAATTTCAAGAGACCTTTTTTGTAGAGAATTCAATTCTCCACAAAAAAGGTCTCTTGACATTTTCCTCGAAATCCACTTGCCTCTAAGTTATCATCAAAATAATCAAGACATTATGAACTTTTCCATTTTAACGAAAAGCAAAAAGAGAAAAGAAATTACTAGAGTACTACCGTCAAAACTATTATTAGATATTAATTACGAATTCTCTTCGTGAAACCCAACGAAAGAGCCGCGAAAAAAAACTAAAAAAAAAAATGTGAATAAAAAAAAAGAGGCAAAACCGTTCCATAAACAGAAATTATCTGCTGTAACGTTGCATGTATATTTTAACACCAGTCCATCAATTGATGAGAATTTCTTAGTGGATCGTTAATCATTTGAAAAATGTTAGATACCTTCCCCGCCACTTGAGTGTGGTAATTTTAGGCTTCACCTCAGTGAGTTCAAGTGTTCTTCACCAGTTAATTCAGTGTCTGCAGATTGTGGTGTAACTAAGCATTAATCTTAGCTATTAGAGGCAATTAATATTGTTAAAAAAATTATTTTTCATTTTTTTTTAAATTTAATTTGTTTTTTAAATTGTTTTTTCAATTTAATTTGTTTTTTAAATTGTTTTCTTAATTTAATTTGTTCTTTAAATTGTTTGTTAAATTCAAGTTTAATTGAAAATTTGAATTTTTTCGAATTTCTGGAATTTTCTTTTGTCATTTTTCGAGAAAATCGAGGAAACTAATGGAGATACGACCTTTTTACCCTAAGACGAGTTTGTAGCTCTTGGAATTTTCGTTCAAAAATGGATTTGGATGAAATCGCTCTATCTCGTTTAATTTCCTAGATATTTGAAGAAAAAATCATGTTTTTTTTAAAGAACAATTTTTTAGTTATTTTTTTGTTTTTTTGGAAATATCTTGGAAAATAATGGAGATACGCCCTTTTGCTTCAATACATTTCTGTAGAGAATTTCAAGAGCTACAAAAAAGGATTGAGGTAAAATCGCTCTATCTCGCTTAGTTTCCAAGATATTCTCAAAAAAAGTTTGAAAAACTAAAATTTTTATTTGTTTTCTTTTTTCAAATATTTTGGGAAATAAAGCGAGATAAAGCGATTTGACTTGAGGCCTTCTCTGTAACTCTTGAAATTTTCTATAAAAAAAAAAAGAGTTAAATCGAAATCACTGAAATATTCTCAAAAAATCGCTATTTTTTAATGATACTTCTCTTTTTTTTCGAAAAAGTCCGAGAATTAATGGAGATACGTCTTTTTCACCCAAACTCTTTTTCATAAAGAATTTCGAGAGTTCTGATAAAAAAGGGATTGAGACAAAAACGCTCTATCTCGCTTAGTTTCCGAGACATTCCTAAAAAATGAAAATAAGCTGTAATGATTTCCCATTTTTTTTTAAATTTAAAATTGCAGATTTTTTCGTTAATTTTTTTTTTTTAGAAATAATAGAAAATCTGATAATTTTTATTAATTATTTTTAATAGAATTTCCATTGAAATAATTAATACTGCATTTATATAATCTTCAAAAAAATGGATGTGGCGAGAGATTTGATTTTAATGATGAAAGCAAAATGCAAATCTCACGTGGGCTATGGACTACAGAATGAATGTGAGTGTCTAGTTGGTCACATACTCGAGAACATGTCAAAATCATCAATGCCAACACTGAAGATAGATCAGAAAAATGACGAACATTGCATAAAATATCGAGAAGAAGGTAATCAAGTGGATAATAGTACTGCTTTCCAACTGATATAGTTTTTTCTACTGATACTTTAGCAATATGCTTTTGAATGGAAGTGATAGAACTCTTTTCAAACCATCATCGAAATATCAAACTGAATTTTAGGGTGTTGATTTGATTTTTTGAAATAATTAGGGAATGAGTGGGTTCAGGGGATTTTGTGAAGAGACCTTTTTTGTAGCCCTTGAAATTCTCTACAAAAAAGGTCTCTTGATATTTTTCTCTAAAACTAACGGTTTTCGAGTGCATCAATCTTTTCTTCCTGATATCCAATTTTTTTATTTTTTTCCAAATTTTATTGAATTCTTTATTTTTATTTTTGGAAGTAAAAGTATCTTCGAAACTAAGGGGTTTAGGGAAAAATGTGAGGAGATCTCTTTTGTAGATCTTAAAATTCTCTACATAAAAGATCTCTTGACATTTTCCCCTGAACTCAATATTTTTCGAGATCTTCACAAAATAAGATCTTCGGAAGCAAAAAACAGAAAACTACTTCCAATTTTTTTGAAAACTCAAATTCAAAAGAAATGTAGAAGAAGGTGGGATAAAATGGACACTCCAATTGAATGGTTTGAGATAGAAATTTTCTGATAATTCCATTGGAAAGCTGAGGAAATTTTAGGCAAAGACATGTGTCAAGTTTTTTTTTTCAATTTTTGGAAAAATTTACTTTTTTGGCCAAGTTTTGAATGGGTTTTCCTCTTGAAAATCGAAAAAAATTCACTTTTTCGTCGATATCTCCGGTTCTGTTGGTCGTAGCGACCTGGGGTTCATCTCAAATGAAAGATGAGCTCATTTGTCATTGATTTATGTGGTTCAAATCTTTTTAAAATCAATTTTTCAAATATTTATAGTTATAAATAATTTTCTTAAAAACAGTTTTTGCCCTATAAATACTTGAAAAAATTGATATTTTCCTCTTCAAACCCCATAAATTGATGGGAAATGAGCTCACCTTTCATTTAAGATCAACCCCAGATCGCTACGATCAATAGAACCAGAGATATCCCCGAAAACCTGAAATTTTTCAAAAACAAAAGACTTTTCACCTTCAAATTTCGCGCGAAAAAATGAAATTTTTCCAAAATTTAAAAAAATGCCTTCCGACATATGATTTCCATGTTAAATTTCCTCAGCTTTCCAATGGAATCATCAAAAAAAACCTATCTCCAATATTTCCATTCATTTCTCCTAATTTTCATAGTAGGGGAAAATGGGGTAAAATGGACCGCTGCAGCAACATAATTCAGGATTTTTTTTCGCAGTCAAGGACTTGATGAAAAAATTTGAGAAGATTCTCCAATATGTCTTTATTTTTGTAGAATTTTTTCAAATTTTTTCATGAAGCCGCCTTTTCCCTAAAAACTCCCAAATAATTTTAACAAACAGGTCCATTTTGCCCTACTCTCCCCTATAAAATACCAAAATCAACCCATGTCCGTTTTCTAATTTTCGCCTTCTTCCAATTTTTTCTTTTTTTTAACAGGAAATGAATATTTCGTTGCTGGTGATGACGTAAAAGCGATTGAGAGTTACACGAGGAGTCTGGCATACGCTAAAAACACTCAGCACATGGCTTATGCACGTGCGAATCGTTCAGCAGCACTTTATCGCAAAGGCCTGTACAAAGAGTGTCTGATGGACATTAAAGAAGCGCTGGAGCTTGATTATCCCGAGGAGAAGCGGAAGAAGCTGGAGGAGAGGGGCTTAAAGGCATTGGCATGTTTAACAAGTTCCTTGAGCATCAAATCTCCTGAAAAACCCCCCAAAAACTCTCAATCATCTCCATTTCCCGAAAGTCCACTGATTTCTGCGGAAAAAAATGATGAATTAACGAAGAAAAACGATGAATTAACGGAAAAAAATGAGGAATTAATGAAGAAAAAAGAGGCAGACGATAAAATGAAGGAGGAAGTACCTGTTCCTTGTGAACCAAGTACTTCAGGCACTTTTTTGAAACCCAGGTATCTTCTGGATCCGGAAATAAACTCATTTCCATATGGACCCAGCAAAGAAGCACCAGCCAACAGTGATGGAGTGCAGATTAGCTTCTCGAAGGAATTTGGGAGACATTTGATGGCTACGAAGGAGTTCAAACCTGGGGATATTATCACGATGGAAAAACCATTTTCTTGGGTCATTTACAGGGACAAGTGAGTCGGAAATAGGGCATTTGTGTTTTTTTTTATTTATTTAAGGATGATTGAGAGGTACAATCGGGGAAAAAATGAAATTTTTGTATAAAATCGATAATAATAATTTATACGAGATGAAATTCTCAAATCTGATTCAGTGAAGCTGTGAAGGATGTCATGAGGAATAAAATAAGCCTTAGAAACAAAGAATTAATTGAAAATTGAAAATTTTTCATTTTTTTTGATATTTTTTTAAATCTTGAAAAATTTGAAGAAATGTAAAAAATAATGAAATTTTTTCAATTTTCAAATAATTTTTTGTTTCTAAGGCTTATTTTATTCGTCATTACATTCTTCACAGATTCACTTAATCAGATTTGGGAATTTCATCTTGTAAAAGATAATTCAAAAATCAGTTTTGTTTTAATATTTGAGATTTTTTCCGATTTTTTTCAAATTTTTCTGAATTTTTTCAATTTTTTTTCTCGAAATTTTGAATTTTTTTCTCGAAATTTTCTCAAATTAAACTCTGGCAACCTTCCTTTGCCAATATAGATTACAAAAATCAGTTTTATTTTAATATATGAGATTTTTTCCGATTTTTTTCAAATTTTTCTGAATTTTTTCAATTTTTTTTCTCGAAATTTTGAATTTTTTTCTCGAAATTTTCTCAAATTAAACTCCGGCAACCTTCCTTTGCCAATATACATTTCAAAAAGACAAATTATATTAAATTGTTATTAATGATTTTATACAAGAATTCCCCTTTTTCCTATTGTACCTCTCAATCATTCTTAAGGAAAGTAGAAGAGATAGGGAGATTTTTGTAGAGACTTTTTTCGAAGATATTGAAATTTCGTGCAAAAAAGGGTTGAAGTAGAATTGCCCTATCTCGCTTAGTTTCCGAGATATTCTCGAGAAAAGGTTTCATAAAAATGAATTTTTTAATCATTTTTTTAATTTTTAATATTTGATTCTCGTTTTTAATTGATAGATCTTTCATTAATTGGATAATAATTATTTGATTTACAGAATGACAGTAATCCAATTGTCATTGCTCCAAAACAAAACTAACTTCAGATATCAATTGATTGATCAATCTGTCTTTTCTTTTTTTTTTCTTTTTTTTTTAAATCTTTTCTTTTTTCTTCACTTTATTTCATAAAGACAAAAAAAACAATATTTAATTATTATTTATCCACAAGTATTTTTCTACAAATCTGAACCTATTCTTAACACTCTCTATTTTGTACCAATGAATTATACTGCTCAAGTTAATCCAAGTAGCAGGTCCAAACTATTTGCTTTAGTTTCATTTTTTTCTAAATTACCATAAATATTCTAATTATTCCGATTTTGTAACATTTTACCGATATTAAAACGATTTCCACGATAATAAATTGTTATTAAATAATATTATAAATATCCAATATTGTTCCGAATTTGAATTACGCGGTTCCAGCATCTAGGACTGGCATTGGTGGATCCTCGGATTTCAAATACCAATATTCCCGCCATTCATGTTTTCATGTAATTAATTGGATTAATCGTTGCTATTTGTCCGGTAACAGGCGTTTTTTTATGATTTGAAAAATTAATAGACATTCTGACGAACAAGAATATATATAGTTATAGGGGAGAGTGGGGCAAAATGGACACTGTAATGAAACGGTTAGAGATGGATTTTTTTTGATGATTCTTTTGAAAAGCTGAGGGAATTTTAGCCGGAAAACGAGTGTCAGAAGTATTTTTTTCGATTTTTTTGAAAATTCGATATTTTTCGGCATTTTTGAGGGGTAAAAGCCTTGACTTTTTTGAAAATTTTCAGTTTTTTGCAAATATCTCTGGTTCTATTGGTCGTAGCAATTCGGGGTTGGTCTCAAATGAAAGGTGAGCTCATTTCCCATCGATTTATGGGGTTTTGAACTCAAAAATATCAATTTTTGGGATAGTTATAGGTCAAAAACTGTTTCACAAAACTGTTTCACAAAAATGCCCATAAATACCTCAAAAATCGATATTTTTAAATCGAAAACCCTATGAATCGATGGCAAATGATCTCACCTTTCACCTCCCATCGGAATTTTTACGCTACGACAAATAGAACCAAAGATATTCTCAAAGAACTGAAAATTTTCAAAAAATGAAAGGGTTTTACCCCTCTAAAATGCTCAAAAAAGTCAAAATCGCCAAAAATTAAAAAAAATTAATTCCGGCACTTATTTCCCGCCCTAAATTTCCTTAGCTTCCCAATGAAATCATCAAAAACCATCTACCGCCAATATTCCTATTAATTTCAAGAGTTTTCCATAATATTTGCCTAAAAATTTAGATGTGTTCATTTTACCCCTGATGTCCATTTTGCCCCACCTTCCCCTGTAAGGAAAAAATAGATCTGTTACCATGAATTGTTGCAGTGAAACTGAAACTGAATCTCGCTTATGGAGTTCTAATGTTGATTTAATTTTTTTCAAAAATTATTTTTGGCTCAATTTGTGTCCCGGTAACATGGTGTAAAGTGAATTTTAAAAAAATCTCCTCATGCTACTCTATCGAAAGTGTCCAAAATTGAAAAGAAAAAATAGATTATCGAAACTACTTGGATTACCTTAAATTACTTTTCTTAACTCGAAATACCTTAAATATTTTTACTTTAAATTTAAACTATTTTACATATTTTTCAAGGTTTTATACACACTGTCATCACTGTTTGGAGCGTTGTTACGCATTAATTCCATGTCCAGAGTGTCCAATATCCCAGTATTGTTCAGTTAAATGCAAAACAATTGATTGGCATTTTGCACACAGAATTGAGTGTCCAATTTTATCAGTACTCGTTAATCTATTGAATGTAGATGAGGATAAAGTACGTGTTGTTATGAAAATCATAAGAATGCTGATGCCTGCAACATCAAATGGTAAAAAAATTAAAGAACTTAGGGAAGATATGAAAATTGCTGAATCAAATCCAGGTAATTTTTACTTGAAAAATAATTTTAAAAATTTATAAAAATTTTACGAAAGTTTTATAAAAGTTTCATGTAAATTTCATAAAAATTTCGAAAAATTCTGGAAAAATCTCATATATTAGAATAAAACTGATTTTTAAAATGTATATGGTCAAAGAAAGGTTGCCAGAGTTTAATTTGAGAAAATATCGAAAAAAATTTTCGAAAAAAGTTTCAGAAAAATTTTATAAAAGTTTTATGAAAATTTTATGAAAGTTTCATGTAAATTTCATAAAAATTTCGAAAAATTCTGAAAAAATCTCAAATATTAGAATAAAACAGATTTTTTTTATTTTTAATAAATTATCTTAGGGACAAAGTGGCGTAAATGCTGTGTATGAGCATAGCACTTACGCCCCTTTGTTTCTAAGGCAACGCTCAAAAGGGGAAAGTGGGATAAAATGGACACATTTTAGTTTTGCTATTTTATACCATAAAAATTACTCGAAATCGATGGAAATATTGGAGATAGATTTTTTCTGATGATTCCATTGAAAAGCTGAGGAAATTTCCCATGAAAATCATATGTCACAAGTTATTTCTTTGAATTTTTCAAAAATTCCATTTTTTTCCTCAAGATTTGAAGGTGAAATCCTTCTGTTTTTGAAAAATTTCAGGTTTTCGGGATTATCTCTGGTTCTATTGGTCGCAGCGATCTGGGGTTCATCTCAAATGAAAGGTGAGCTCATTTTCCATCGATTTATGTGGTTAAAAAAAAAATATCAATTTTTCAAGTACTTTTAGGGCAAAAACTGATTTTTAGAAAATGGCCTATAAATATTTGAAAAATTGATGGAAAAAAAATTTGAACCACACAAATCGATGAGAAATGAGCTCACCTTTCATTTGAGATCAACCCCAGGTCGCTACGACCAACAGAACCGGAGATATTGCTGAAAAAGTGAATTTTTTCGATTTTCGAAAGGATCACCCCTTCAAAACTCTCTCAAAAAAGTAAAATTTTCGAAAAAATTTCAGAAAATCAATTTTAACACATGTTTTCCATCTAAAATTTTCTCAGCTTTTCAATGGAATCATCAGAAAATCTCCATCTCGAACCGTTCAATTGGAATGAGTCCATTTTACCCCACTTTTCCCTAGAATAATAATAAAAATGATAACAGACTCACTCGTTTAATTAAATTACTGATGGAAATAATCTTTATTGCAGATGATAGAACTGCTGGTTTTACTGATGATGGTATACTTGACAGCAGTAGTCCAAGATCAGCACTTAGTCTGGCCACTAATATGATAACGAGGCCATTAATTGGAATAAGTGCATTTGCCTGTGTATCAGCACTAGCTGCAATGCTTTTAGCCACACAAACACCATTTTTTGGCAAAAAATACAAGTGGAATGAGCTCAAAGATATCAACAAGTATCCAGACATCAAATTTTGTGGTAGCTTGATGCTTAGGGCATGTGTTATAACTTCATCCAATTGTTTTTCGGTAATTTACTTAATTTACAAAGTAATATTTTTTTTACATTTTTTGGAATATCTTGGGAAGTAAGAGAGATAGGCAAATTTTTGTAGAGACCTTTTTTTTATGTCTTGAAATTCTCTTGACAAAAGGATTCTAGTAAAATCGCTCTATCTCGTTTAGTTTCCAAGATATTCACAGAAAAACTTCAAAAAAGGGAAATTTTCACTAATTTTTCTTAGATATTCGAAAAAAATTAATGAAAATTTCATTGTTTTTCTCTATTCTCTTCAATTATCTCGGAAATTAAGCGAGATAAAGCGATTTTACACTTTTTTCGTTGTTTTCCAAAGTCTCTACAAGACGAGGATCAGCACAAAATCGCTCTATCTCGCTTAATTTCCAATATATTGAAATATATCTCAGAAAAACTTCAAAAAACCTGAAATTTTCACTAGTTTTTCTCAAATATCTCGGAAATTAAGCGAGATAGAGCGATTTTACCTCAATTCTTTTTTGTAGCTCTCAAAATTCTCTACAAAAAAGCCTCAGAGCAAAAAGGGCGTATCTCCATTATTCTCTAACATATCATCAAAAACAAGTATTATTAACAAAATAAAAACAATTTTTTTTTCCATTAGATTCAGCCAGAGCCAGGAATAAAATCAGGATCAGGTTTATATGTAACCCACAGTCTTTACAATCACTCATGTGCACCAAATACATTCAGGCACTTTGAAGGTTTAAAAATGATAACACGTGCAATGGAGCCAATATCACCTGGTGAACAAATATTTACTGGATATGGTGCTGATTATTCATACATGACAATATCCAAAAGAAAGAACAAACTTATGGAGGAATATTTCTTTGATTGTCAGTGTCCTGGTTGTAAATATGACTGGCCAACATACGATGAAATACTTAAAAAGCACATTGGTAGCATCACCAAGAACAAAATACTCGTTCAACGTCTGAAACCATACAAACAAAGATTACTTGATAATAAATATGATATTGATGCTGTTAAACAAGTACTTTGTATACTTCATAAAGAAGTTAAAATGCCATGTGAAGAAATATTACATGGGGTTCAGTACCTCAGGAGCTTTTACTTGGGTAAATTACACAAAAGTCGTTAATCGCTTCTTTTTTTTGCGCTAATTCGCTTCTTTTTCGCTATTGCGCTTTTTTTGCGATACTCTTGCTTTTTTTGGGGTACTGCGCTATTTTTTTGCGATATTTCGTTTTTTTGGCACTATTTCGTGTTTTTTTCGCTACTTCGCTTTTCTTAAGCTACTTCGCTGTTTTTAGGGCTACTGCGCTTTTTTTTTGGGATACTGCGCTTTTTTTGCGCTGATGCGCTATTTTTTTGCGATATTTCGTTTTTTTTTCGCTGTTTTGCTTTTTTTTCGCTACTGCGCTTTTTTTTGCAATGCTGCGCTTTTTTTGGGATACTGCGCTTTTTTTTTTGCGATATTTCCTTTTTTTTTTGCGCTATTCCGTTTTTTTAAGCTACTTCGCTGTTTTTAGAGCTATTGCGCTTTTTTTTGCGATACTGCGCTTTTTTTAGCGCTGATGCGCTATTTTTTTGCGATATTTCGTTTTTTTTCTCGCTATTTTGCTTTTTTTCGCTCCTGCACTTTTTTTTTCGCTACTGCGCTTTTTTTTGCGATACTGCGCTTTTTTTTGGGATACTGCGTTTTTTTTTGCGATATTTCGTTTTTTTTCGCTACTTTGCCTTTTTTTCGCTCCTGCGCGTTTTTTTGGCTACTGCGCTTTTTTTTGCGCTCCTGCGCTTTTTTCTGCGCTATCACGCTTTTTTTTGCGCTACTACACTTTTTTTTGCGCTTAAACATGAAAAATAGGGCTTCTTCGCTTTGCTGGACAATTCCATGGAATTTTCATTGAAAAATCGTGAATTAATTATTTTTTCTGTCCTTTTTTTCTTTTAGATCCCTAGGGTTTTTTCGGGAATCGACTTCAGTTTGCTGGAGAAGTTGTAAAAAAATCATTTTCAATACATTTTCTTTTTTTTTTCCTTTATTTATTGAAAATTATTTTCAATACAGTATTTTCTCGAACGTGCATTCATTTGTTACTTTTTTTTTCGGGAAAATTAAGAGAATAATGTCATTATTTGGGTACATTTAGAAATGGAAAAATGGAGATTTTTTCAGGATTTGTGATTTAGTAGACACGAATGTTCGAATTTGTTCGATTGATTGGAATTGATTCAATTAATTTAGGGGTTCTACTTAATCACGAGAATTATAATAAAGTAATTTCAACATTGTTGATGAGTTTTTACAATTTTTTTGTATTCAATTGAATATAATTTAATTCAGTAGCAAAGAGGTGAAACAGGATTTTTTTTGTTTTTCAGTGGTTTTTTGAAGATATCTCGGAAATTAAGGGAGATAGAGCGATTTTGCCTGAATATTTTTTTGGGAATTGTTTCAAGAGCTACGAAAATGGTTTCTACAGAAATTTCCTTATCTCGCTTAATTTTCGAGGAATTCTTGAAGAAGGTAAAAAAAATTGGAATATTCATCAGTTTTTCGAGAATATCTCGGAAATGAAGCGAGATCGAGCGATTTTGTATGAATTCTTTTTTATTCGCAATTTCCTAAGCTTCAAAGAAGAATTGGGGCAAAATCGCGTTATCTCGCTTAATTTCCAAGATATATAAAAAAAACTCATAAGAAGTTCAGTTTTGTTACGGAAATTAAGCGAGATAGAGCGATTTTGCTTTTATTCCTTTTCGCAGACAATTTAAAGAGTCTAAAAAAAAGAATGGAAGCGAAATCGCCTTATCTCGCTAACTTTCCGAGGAATTCGTTGAAAAAAACAGAAGTTCTCATCACTTTTCCTCAAATATCTCGGAAACTAAGCGAGATAGAGCGATTTTGCACGAATCATTTTTTGTAGCTCTTGAAATTCTCTATAAAACTACTCTCCAACAAAATCGCCCTATCTCGCTTAATTTCCGAGATATCCTTATCATTGAAAAAAAAAATCGTTGAAAAAAAAATCAACGCATTTTATCTCTTCACTACTGAATTGTACAATGACCTGATCTTCTATATACAATTGTAATTTCTTAAAAAATCCCCAAATTCATGTACTCGTTATTTTTTTGTCCAATTTCCTCAAAGTAACGCACTACATTTAAAAAAATTGAGAATATACCATGTAATCAGTTTTTTTTTCTTCCTTTTTTCGTTTCTTCATAAATAAAGAAGCTTGATAAAACTGAAAAATCTTTACTTGACTTTTAAAATCAATAATATTTAGAAACGATTGATATTGGGAAATGCAGCGAATAGAGGCTGTGATGATGATGCTGATGCTGACTGGGGATCACCAATGCTTTTTAGAAGATTTCCTTGGAGCAAACTGTCTAGGGCCTTTTGTACTGTTGGATCATTCAGAAGTGGAGATGGTGTTACACCACTTGATGCTGATGATGCTGATGCTGTTGTTGCTGCTAAGTAATTTGATAGAAAAATTTTTCATGAAACTCATTATTTTGATATAATTTATTTTGAAAATTTTTTTGAGTAGAGACTTAGATTCACAATATTGTACCTTCATTACCACCACTTTTTCGATCTTTTTTTTAAATTTAATTTAATTTAAAGAACACATCCGGTTGAATTTTGAGACTTCTGAGGTGACACACGAGTTAGTGCAAATATTCACGATTTTTTAAAAATAACACTATTTTACGAAAAATTCAGGTTTTCCTACACGAAAAGTTCAGTTTTTGTTTCGGCATTTCGATATGAGTGGAGTTAGAAAAAAATCGTAAGAGACCTTTTTTGTAGAGAATTTCAAGAGCTAAAAGAAAGATCTCCTGATAAAATCACGTAATCTGGACCGTTTCGGAGATGTTTCTAAAAGAATGTTCAGCATTTTTTTTTACTCCAAAACCTCGTGAATTAAATTATTTTTCATTCTTTCGTGAATATCTTTGTTGCGAGTGGATTTAGAGAAAAATTTCAGGAGACCTTTTTTGTAGGGAATTTAATTCTCTATAAAAAAGGTCTTCGACGATTTTTCTCTAAATCCACTCGCCTCAAAGATATACATGAAATAATAAAAAATTTCAGGTTCTTTGTTTTATATCCACTTCAACATGTGTATTTTTCAAAGTGAAAAAATAATAACCGGCTTGATGATATCGCGATTCTTCGTGAGGTGCAAATGTAAAGAATCACTGTCGTGATGAAAAAGCAAATAAAAATGAGTAATAAACGATTTTTTTAATTCGTGAATAATTGAAATGAAATGTGGGCGCAATGCGCTCCAAAATTTTCGCTTTTCAATTTCTTTCTTTTTTCAAAGAACTCAAAAAAAAATGAAAATTTCACTGCAAATTGACTGTCGATGAGTAAAAAATGTAGAAATAAATGCGAAAAAGATGTAATATTTTTTTTTAGTTAATTACGTAAAATTCAATTTTAAACAAAAAAAGTTAATTTTATTTTATAAATAATTTTTCTACGTGAAGCGCTTTTTCAAGTCATTTTTTTTCCGAAGAACTCAAAAAAAATGGAAATTCCACTCCAAATTGACTGTCGATGAGTTAAAAATCCAGAAATAATGCGGAAAAGGTGTATTTTTTTTTTTTTAAAGTTAATTACGTGAAATTAAATTTAAAAAAAAAACAAAAAGGATAATTTTATTTAATAAATAATTATTTTACGTGTATTTTGATGATTTTACCTGCTGCCCATGTTGCTGGTGGTACTGGAGCTGGTGCTGGTACTGGGCTTGGTGCAGGAACACTAGTACCAGGTTTATTGCTGTTGAGAATATTCAAAATTCTCGACTGGAGCTCTGCCTGTTTCGGATCACTGACAGTCAATGCTGTTGATGGTAAATCTTTGGCATCACCAAGCTCAACCTGCACCTGTTCCTCGCGTTTTATCTCGAGATACTTGATCAAACGATCGTACTGAAGCACTGTCAACTGGTGATTATCAGCAAGCATATTCAGGAGCACTTGAATGGCATCTGGATGACGATCACTTGAGAATGGAGTATTCAAAGGAACTCCACGTCCCCCAGACTTGTAATTACTGAAGTCTCGGTTAATGAGATTAAGGGCATCTTCGACTGGCATGTTTCTGTGCTCTGAAATGAGATAATAAACATTAGACAAGACCAAAAAATCCAGCAGAATTATCAAAATAAAATAAAAAACACTCTATTTGCAAAAATGACAAAATTTTACAAAATTAACAAGATTTTCAAAACTAAATGTTTTTTAAAAAACGCGCGAATCCCCCGAAAAATTTGAAAAAATTCACCAACAATGTAGACATGTTGTAGCATCTTCTCAAATTTTTTCAGATTTTTCTATGGACTCCTTGACGCTGAAAAAAAATCCTAACTAAACAAAATTACGAAAAAATGTGTTTTATCTACGCAAAAAAAATTCTCTACCTTGAGGAAGTCCATGAAGAATGTTGAGAGTGAGGGAATGATGCTCCTGATTGATCGGTATAACAACAACAGCATAAAGACATCCTCTATTAGCAATATTTCCCAAAACTCGACTCAACGGTACATCCTCATTGGGAAAGAGTAAATCAACAGTTAATCCCATTTTCTTCAGTCTCGCCTCAATAGCCTCTGCATATTCCGTCAAACTCTTGTGTACCACAATGATTTCACAGTCATTTTTCTCGACTTGTGGATAATCAGGTGGTACCATTGGCCGATAATTGGGTCCAGGCATCATGTCCCTATAGCGATCATCAAATCTCGCCTGTTCATAACTGTCCCTTGGACCAAGTGCACTATTTCTCATCTTATTCATCTCCCATTCCCTCTGTTTCTCATCAATTCCTCTATTTCCACGATTTATTGGGCTTCTATCTCTGTAATTATTTCCTGCATTATCACGATTTTTATTTCTATTTTTACCACCACGACTGCCTCTTGTTCTCGATTGATTATTATTATTATTCTGATTCTGATTTGAATTTCCCTGATTTTGATTATTTTGATTTTTCGACTGATTTTGATTGTTTCCAGGACGATTTTGAGCAGAATTTCCGCGATTCTGATTGGAATTATTTGTTTGTGAATTTGTTGCTGTGTCAACAGGTGTTTCTTCTGTTATTTGATCGTTTGAACTGCGATTTTGGCTCTGATTTTGCTGATCAAATGAATCGTCCTCGTTTTCCTGATTATTATTGAAGGAATCTGTCTGCGAATTTCCCGTGTAATTGTCGTCGTTTTCGGGCTCTTCCTGATTTGATAGGGTCTCTTTGAAGGTTTCTTGGGGTTGAGATGTTTCCATAGGTTTTGGCGGCTGTTTTTCAAAGGTGGAGCTGTTTGATTGGCTCTGAGCGGGCGGATTTGCACTTTGGTTTGAACTGTTGAAGCTCTGATTGTTGGAGTAATTCTGATTGTTTCCACTGGAATTACTGCCACTGAAGGAATTATTGCGCTGTTGATTGCCACGAGGACTGAACTGACTGTCCGGTCTTCCACTGGTCTTTGATTTGTCACCGCCAGACGATTCGCGGTCTTTCTTCGCTGGTTTTACGTCTGAAATTTTAGGGGAAATGTTAGTTTTTGGAATTTTTTGGAGAGGTTTTTTGGGGATATCTTTGGGAATGGGGAGGGGGGGGGCGAGGGGGAGGTGATGGGAAAAAGGGCTTTTAATGGGAATTTTGAGGGCTACAAAAAAAGTCTCTTCATATTTTTCTCTAAAATTCCTCCTTTCAGAGATATTCGGGAGCGAATGAATAAAAAAGGGGAAATCTGAAGTTTTCAGAAGAATTTATGGCATTTTGTCATCAGTTTTTTTTTTTTAATATTTCGGGGATGAAGCGAGATAGAGCGATTTTGTATTCATGCTGTTTTATGAAGAATTTTTCATTAGAGGAAAATCGCTCTATTTCGCTTAATTTCCGAGATATTCTCAAAAACAGTAAACAAAAAGTGGATTTTCATTAAATTTTTTTAAAGATCTCGGGAAATAAGCGGGATACAGCGCTTTTGTTGAGAATTCCAAGAGCTACAAAAAAGGACTAAGGCAAAATCGCTATATCTCACATAAACTCCTAGATATTCTTAAAAAAAGTTTTAAAAAACCGGTTTTCAAGAGCTTTTTTTCAAATATATGGGAAACTAAGCGAGATAGAGCGACTTTGCTTTTAGCCTTTCTCGAATTTCTCGAAAAAGAGTCTCTTCCGCAAAAAAGACAAAATCGCTTTATCTCGCTTAACTTCTGAGATATTCTTGAAAAAAGGTGGAAAACACTGGGGTTTTCATTCCTTTTTTTCCAATTATCTTGGAAACTAAGCGAGATGAAGTCATTTATCCTTCATTCTTCTCCGAGACTCTTGAAATCCTCTCCAAAAATGAAAAAATCGCTTTATCTCGCTCAATTTCCGAGATATTCTCGAAAGAAAGTTTAAAAAAACTGAAATTTTTGATTAGTTTTTCCCAAATATCTTGGAAACTAAGCGAGATAGCGCAATTTCGTCTTAATCTTTTTTTTAAGCCTTCAAATTCTCCACAAAATCATCATAGAGCAAAATCGCTCTATCCCCCTTACTTTCCGAGATATTCTCAAGAAACTAATGATCAATAAAATTGACGTTCCAAAATTTGTTCAGTCGCCTAAAAAAATCTCTCTGTCCCTTTTGCTTGCGAATGGAAGCTATGAAATCATCAGAATTTTCGATTGTAATTTTTTTAGTAGAAGATACTTAAAATGATCTAAATAGAGAGAAAATGATATTTTTAGCGCATGTCTGTTTCTGTGTGTATGTCTGTGTGTGCATAAAAGTCTCAATTACAGCAAAACGGTTCTATAGAAAAATTTCATATTTCGTGGAAAATTTGAAAAATGCCTGAAACATCAAACAGGCTCTCGGAAAATAAGCGAGATAGCGCAATTTTCGTAGACAGCTTTCTTTTAGAGAATTTTAAGAGCTACAAGAAAGGTATCTACAAAAATTTCGCTATCTCGCTTAGTTTCCGAGAAAATTTAGATAATTGAATAAAATCGATTTATCTGAAAATTTCCTAGTCGTAAAAATATTATTAAGAATGTTGAAGTCTTTATTTCCGAATGGAAGCTATGTAATGATCTAAATAGAAAGAAAATGATATTTTCAGTGCATGCCTGCGTGTGTGTATGTCAGTATGTGCATAAAAGTCTCAATTACAACAAAACGGTTTTATAGAAAAATTTCATATTTTGTGGAAAACTTCCTCTCGACGAAGTCTATTTTTTAAGCTTTATTTGAAGAGAATCCGATCGATACTTTTTGAGATATGTCCATTTTTCGAAAATCAGTTTTAAATGGAATTTCTGGAAACTATTGAACTGATGTTATTTATACTCATATATTATCTCGAGAGTTGTATCAGTTAGATGCCTGTGAATTTTGAGCTTATTTGCATGATTAGTTCTCGAGTTATTGGCATTTCAATGAATTTCTTCAAAATTTGATATTTCGATGGTTTGAAAAAAGTTGTATGACTTCCATTCGGAATCATATTGCTCAAGTATCAGCAGAAAAAGCTATATCATTTGGAAAGCAATACTATTATCCACTTGTTTGTAACAAATTTCAAGGGCTACAAAAAAGGTTTCTTCACATTTTTATGTAAACCCAACAGTTTTCGAGATCCTTTCGATTTTGATAGCAAAAATGAGGAATTTAATTAAATTTAATAATTTTGAATATCTTTTTACTATTCGGTAAAAAAGCTTGATGCACTCGGAAACCGTTGGCTTTAGGGGAAAATGGCAAGAGACCTTTCTTGTAGAGAATTTTAAGAACTACAAAAAATGTCTCTTGGTAAATCCTCCTAAACCCAACGATTTTCGAGATATCTTCAATTTATTAAAGATTTCTCGATTTAGAGTAATCTAATGTCTGTAAATTTTGAGCTTATTTGCATGATTTTAAATTTCTTCAAAATTTGATATTTCGATGATGATTTGAAAAAAGTTGTATGACTTCCATTCAAAAGCATATTGCTAAAGTATCAGCAGAAAAAGCTATATCAATTGGAAAGCAATACTATTATCCACTTGTTTGTAACAAATTTCAAGGGCTACAAAAAAGGTTTCTTCACATTTTTATGTAAACCCAACAGTTTTCGAGATCCTTTCGATTTTGATAGCAAAAATGAGGAATTTAATTAAATTTAATAATTTTGAATATATTTTTACTATTCGGTAAAAAAGCTTGATGCACCCGGAAACCGTTGGCTTTAGGGGAAAATGGCAAGAAACCTTTCTTGTAGAGAATTTTAAGAACTACAAAAAATGTCTCTTGGTAAATCTTCTTAAACCCAACGATTTTCGAGATATCTTCAATTTATTAAAGATTTCTCGATTTAGAGTAATCTAATGTCTGTAAATTTTGAGCTTATTTCCATGATTTTAAATTTCTTCAAAATTTGATATTTCGATGATGATTTGAAAAAAGTTGTATGACTTCCATTCGGAAGCATATTGCTAAAGTATCAGCAGAAAAAGCTATATCAATTGGAAAGCAATACTATTATCCACTTGTTTGTAACAAATTTCAAGGGCTACAAAAAAGGTTTCTTCACATTTTTATGTAAACCCAACAGTTTTCGAGATCCTTTCGATTTTGACAGCAAAAATGAGGAATTTAATCAAATTTAATAATTTTGAATATATTTTTACTATTTGGGAAAAAGGGTTGATGCACTCGGAAACCGTTGGCTTTAGGGGAAAATGGCAAGAAACCTTTCTTGTAGAGAATTTTAAGAACTACAAAAAATGTCTCTTGGTAAATCCTCCTAAACCCAACGATTTTCGAGATATCTTCAATTTATTAAAGATTTCTCGATTTAGAGTAATCTAATGTCTGTAAATTTTGAGCTTATTTGCATGACTAGTTCTCGAGTTATTGGCGTTTCAATGAATTTCTTCAAAATTTGATATTTCGATCATGATTTCCTACATTTCTTTTGAATTTGAGTTTTCAAAAAAATTGGAAGTAGTTTTCTGTTTTTTGCTTCCGAAGATCTTATTTTGTGAAGATCTCGAAAAATATTGAGTTCAGGAGAAAATGTCAGGAAATCTTTTATGTAGAGAATTTTAAGATCTACAAAAAAGATCATCCCACATTTTTCCCTAAACCCCTTAGTTTTGAAGATACTTTTACTTCCAAAAATAAAAATAAAGAATTTAATAAAATTTGGAAAAAAAATAAAAAAATTGGATATCAGGAAGAAAAGGTTAATGCACTCGAAAGCCGTTAGTTTTAGAGAAAAATATCAAGAGACCTTTTTTGTAGAGAATTTTGAGGGCTACAAAAAAGGTCTCCTCACAAAATCCCCTGAACCCACTCATTCCCTAATTATTCCAAAAAATCAAATCAACACCCTAAAATTCAATTTGATATTTCGATGATGGCTTGAAAAAAGTTGTATGACTTCCATTCAAAAGCATATTGCTAAAGTATCAGCAGAAAAAGCTATATCAATTGGAAAGCAATAACTATTATCCACTTGTTTTCTAACTAATTTCTCACCAATTCTTCTTCCTTTAAACATCTGTCCATCCTCATGCTGTATAGCTGCATGTACTGATCCTTCATTTTCAAATTGTACAAAACCAAAGCCTCTATTCATAAGTGCTCCAATGACAGTTCCATATTTTGAAAAATGCTGTTCAAGATCCATTTTAGTCATATCATCTGTTTGCAAATGACCAACAAATATACGGCAATTAGCCGTATTTGGATCTTTCAGTAATCTCGCGCTCATTATTACAGAAGCCTTTGTTTTTTTTTGTTTATTTCATTCACTGAAGAGACACAAAAACATTGGCGTGCTAAATAAATTATTTTATTTAAATTTTTAAGGTTAAATTTCAGTGTATTATCATTGTTTAATGGTTAAAATTAATGGAATAAATGCAATTTTTAAATTAATTTAACAATTAAATCTCACCAAATTCTCACTGTCCGGGTTTTGTTGATGCTTTATCACTTTTTTTGATGGGAATTTATAATTTTCCCGATAAATGTCAATGAATATTTTTTTGAGCTCGAGGAGGGGGGAATTCTTGGCGTTGGGTGATTGGTTCCATCAAAATACCGCTTTTCAACCAATGGCGCTGGGGTTGGCCGGAAATTGCGTAATTTCTCTTATTTTCCCGCCTTTTTTTTTGAACACTTGTAATTTTATGGGAATTTTTTAATTGCAAAAATTACTTTAAAAAATGGATTTTTCTAGTTAGTCGAGGATTTGAACCAATGGCACTTGGGTTGGCCGGAAATTGCGTAATTTCTCTCATTTTCCCGCCTTTTTTTTGAATACTTGTTATTTCATGGAAATTGTTTTATTTAAAAAATTACTTTAAAAAATCGATTTTTCTAATTTTAGTTTCTAGTTAGTCGAGGATTTGAACCAATGGCACTTGGCCGGAAATTGCGTAATTTCTCTTATTTTCCCGCTTTTTTTTGAAAACTTGTAATTTTATGCGAATTTTTTCATTGCAAAAATTACTTAAAAAATCGATTTTTCTAGTTTTAGTTTCTAGTTAGACGAGGATTTGAACCAATTGCGCTTGAGTTGGCCGGAAATTACGTAATTTCTCTCATCTTCCCGCCTTTTTTTTGAAAACTTTTAATTTTACAAGAATTTTTTTCTTTAAAAATTACTAAAAAAATCGATTTTTCTGTTTTTCTTTTTTTTTTAATGTTGGTTTTTTTGGAGAATATTTCGGAGACTAAGCGGGATAGAGCGTTTTTGAGTTGAGACATTATTAGTAGAGAATTTCGAGATCTACAAAAAAGGATTGAAGTAAAATCGCCCTATCTCGCTTAATTTCCGAGAGATTCTCCAATAAAATTATAAACAGAAAAGTCGAATGGAAAAATCGTTTTTTGTTGTTATTTATATTTTTTTGAGAATATATCTCGGAGATTATACGAGATAGGGCGGGAATTTCAAAAGCTACAAAAAAGGATTGAGATGAAATCGTCCTTTTTCAATTGATTTTTGAGATTTTCTGAAAAAAATGAAAGAATTCAGTAAAAAAAAAAGGAAAACAGGATAAATCGTTTTTTTTTTCTTCAAATTTTTCGAAAATATCGCGGGAACTAATGGACATACGCCCTTTTAACCCTTAATTTTTTTCGTAACTCTTGGAATTCTCCTCAAAAAATGATTTTGAGCCAAAACTCGCCCTATCTCGTTTAACTTCCGGAATATCCTTAGAAGAAAACTGCTGCCTTCACTACTTCCAGAATTTTTTTTACCAATTTTTCTGAATTTTTCACTGAAAAAATGAATTCACAAAATATTTATTATCTTAATTTATCAAATATCTTTCTCTTTACAAGTTTAATAACATCTTGATAGTTATGAAAATATTAACTAATAGCTCGTAAGTTCTTAAGAAACTAAAAAAAAAAATTAATGAAAATCTCCGAGAAAATTGATTATTTGGAATGATAATTATTAAATTGTAATTAATATTTCAACGAATTTGAAATATTAATTACAATTTAATATTTAAATAGTGTATTTGAATAGTGTTATTCCACGAAAACACAAAAAACTCATCGAATCGCATGAAAAAAAAAGAGAAAATGAACTTTTTTGAAAAAAAAAGTTGAAAAAAAAGAGATGAAAGAAGACAAATTCCTCTCTCTTCATTCGTTTATCGCGAATATCTCGGAAACTAAACGAGATAGCGAAATTTTCGTAGAAACCTTTTTTGTAGCCCCCAAAATTCTCTACAAAAAAGGATTCGGCTAAAACTGCTCTATCTCTCTTAGTTTCCGAGTGCCTGTCGAAAAGCAAATGCGAAAGAAAAAATTTCCCCAATTTCACCTCTTTACTACTAAATTATTAAATAATTTATTTCTCTGGTGATGTTTCAACATCTTTATCTCTCTTCTCCTCGACTTCATCACCCTCTCCACGATCTCCAGCCTCTTCCTCGTCTTTCACAGCCTCTTTTTCGTCTTTTACAGACTCTTTCTCCTCTTTTCCAGCATCTTTCTCACTCTGTTTATTATTAGAGTCTCGTGAATCTGCTGTATCATCCTTGACATTACACAATTCGAGTAAATTGTATTTTTTGTACTTGAAGTAATCAGGTGCAATTGACACGAGACAAAATCCCTTGATAATTTCAACGACAACTGCAATTTCTGGATTTTTCAAATCCGCTTTATTTCCTGGATTTTTTTCTGCTATTAGTGCTGCTAATATCTCGATTATTTCGGTCCTCTGAATCGTATTGTTATAGTGTCGACTAAAATTTTAAAAAAATAATAATTTTAATTAAACAGAAAAATTAAATTCGTTCATCAAATGCAAAAAGAAAAAAAAAGTAAAATTTCCAAAAAAAAAGGTAATTTTATTTCGTCTTTACTAACTTGAAGAGATCTCGGAAACTAAGCGAGATAGAGCGATTTTACCCGAATAAACTTTTGAAGAGAATTTCAAGGGCTAAAAAAAAGGTTTCTACGAAAATCGCTCTATCTCGCTTAGATTCCGAGATATTCTCAAGAAATGGAGGAAAGAAAATTACGCTGAAAATTTAATTTTCTTTAAAAAAATTTATAATTACTTGAAAACAATGGAAAATGTTTTTGGCTCCTGTGCAAAATATTTCTCGAAGAGTTCACTTGATTTTGCCTTGATGTCATTGATATTAGCACGACAAGTGACTTGAATTGGTATGAGCCTTAGGAGAAATCTGCTTCTTGATTTTTTAGTTTTATCCAGTTCATGGATTATTTTAGTTGCAATATCCAGTGGATTTGGCAGAGTTGTACGTATAAAAATAACATTCTTTGCTCCAGTGTCAATGTACTGTTTCAGAAAATGAAAAAAGAGAAGAAATATGGTTATTTATGAAATTTTAATGATTGAAGAGTTGCATACTGGTGGCTATAATTGAACAGTGACGTTAGTCATATTTTTTCTTTAATAAAAATGTGATTGTAAAAAAAAATGCGACTGAAAATATCAGAAAAATCAATTTTTTTCTTCATCATTTGTATTTTGAAGAGCACTCGGAAACTAAGCGAGATAGAGCGATTTTCGTAGAGACCTTTTTTGTAGAGAATTTCAAGAGCTACAAAAAAGGTTTCTTTGAAAAGTGCTCTATCTCGCTTAATCTCCGAGATATCTTTAAGGAAAAGTCGACAAAAAAATTGTAAATTTTTCTGAAATTAAAATTCACCTGAAACTTCTTTTGATCAACAGGCTTCTTAGATTCTTTACTGAGCTCTTTAATTTCTCGGTCAAGTGCATCCGCAATATCTTCCTCCTCTTTCTCGCACTTCTCCTTGTCTGCTTCAACAGCTTCAGACTCGACTTGCATCTTCTTTTCCTCTTCTTCATCAGCATCATTCCCAAATGTTTCGAGCAGCCTGTAAGCATCTCTGATGCACTCCTTCTCCTTGAAATTACAGGTGCACAAAAATCCCATCATTCCAGGCTCCAGAGACAACTGTTTGCTCTTCTTCCCACCACCAGAATATTTACTCCATTTCCTTTTCTTCTCCTCCATAATTAAACTTTTGAATAAACTCAATTAATCAACGAAAATCTCTATTTTTTTATTTGAAAATATACTGTTGATGGCTTGCTGCTCACCGGCACCTTTTTTTGAGGTTAAATACGCAACCGGAAGTGCGAATATGTCAACAATGAAAAAAGCGCGAAATTCAAACAATGAAAATTTAAAAAACTCGAGAAGTGAAAATAATTTTTTGAAATTAAATACAATACCGGAAGTGTGGATATGTCAACATTGAAAAAAAGGCGCGAAATTCAAATAATGAAAATTAAAAAAATTCGAGAAATACCGCTAATTTTTTGGAGTTAAGTGCGCAACCGGAAGTGCGAATATGTCAACAATGAAAAAAGCGCGAAATTCAAATAAAGAAAATTTTAAAAATTCGAGAAGTACCAATAATTTTTTTAAATTGAATATGCAGCCGGAAGTGCGAATATGTCAACATTGAAAGAAAGGCGCGAAATTCAAATAATGAAAATTGAAAAAATTCGAGAAATACCAATGATTTTTTTTTAATTAAATACGCAACCCGAAGTGCGAATATGTTAACATTGAAAAAAAAGGCGCGAAATTCAAATAATGAAAATTAAAAGAATTTGAGAAATACCGTTGATTTATTGGAGTTAAGTGCGCAACCGGAAGTGCGAATATGTCAACAATGAAAAAAGCGCGAAATTCAAATAATTAAAATTCAAAATACCTCAAAATACTAATAATTTGTTGAGGTTGAATACGTAACCGGAAGTGGAAAATGTCAACAGTGAGAAACGCGCGAAATTCAAACAACAAAAATCCCAAATTTCGAGAAATACAAAAAAAATTTCGAGATTAAATGCCCAGCCGGAAGTGCGAACATGTCAGCAATGAAAAAGGCGCGAAATTCAAATAAATAAAATTCCAAAATTTCGAGAAATACAAATAATTTTTATTTCCTTAATTTTTCATCTTTATCTGACTAAAACGCATTACACCGTCACAAACGTTGTTTTTTTTTTTTTGATATATTTGATAAATCTTATTTTTCATATGGATTTTAAGGGCATTGTTAAAGACGGACACTTGGCGTTTTTTTTTTTAATTTTTTTGTTTTCATTCACTCAATTTTCTTTTATTTTTAGATTTTTTTTTCCATACGTGCGTGCAAAATAATTCGCATATGGGACACTTTTTCAGTCTTTCATTTGCTGTTGATCCTCCGATTCACTGTTTTTTAAAATTAATTTTAAATTTTAATTATAGTTACGAGAAAAAATTCGTTCGAACCGGCAAATGTGATTGGAAAGAAAAAATACGACTGAAAATTTCTGAAAAATCTATTTTTTTTATCATTCGTTTATTAAAGAGCACTCGGAAACTAAACGAGATAGAGCGATTTTCGAAGAAACCTTTTTTGTAGAGAATTTCAAGAGCTACAAAAAAGGTATCTTCCAAAATTGCTCTATCTCGCTTAGTTTCCGAGATCTCTTCAAAAACCTGTCGACAAAAAAATTAAATTTTCCAAAAAATTTCAGTTTTTTTTCAAATCATTTTTTTCATGGATTATATACATTATTTTCCTTATAAAATGAGAAAAAAAATCAGTAAATTCACAAGTGCATAAAATATGATTTATTCACACATCTCAGAGTGGCTCATTGATATAAGTGAAGAAAAAAAAAAAAATCTCTTTTTTTTCCCTCATATTCCCATTTTTTTTATCATTTAAATGACTCGTGTAAAAAAAAAATGAAATTATCAGTCCATTTATATAATTTCCTGGTCACTTGGATTTTGTGATTTTCAAAATATATATCCCATTAAATCACAGATGACACAGTGATGAAGTAGAGGAAAAATATTAATTTCTCTTTTTGTTTTTTCTCTCTCTCTCCCCCTTTTTTTTTCAATAATGAACATAAAAAACAATGAAAAAGGCACCTCAATTAATTCAAATGTACTAAGATATTTTTTTTTTCACCACAAATTCCGGTTTTCCGTACGTTCCGTCTCTTCAAGAATATAAACCCGGTTACGCACATTATTCAATAATTTTTTTTTCCTTAAATCTTCATTTAATCTATTTTTTTCTAATTTTCTGTCATTTTCATTTCTTTATATTACTCTTCATGTTATTACCTTAGAAACAAAAGGGCATAAGTCCTGTGATTATGCATTGACACTTACGCCCTTTTGTTTCTAAGGTAAAACGATGTATTTATCATTTGCACATATAATTTTACAACTTTTTAAATTTTTTTTTCATTTTTTTTCTTTCATTTAATTAATTTTTCTCTTGTCTCTCATTTTAATTTTAATGTAAATGATTTTTTTTTTTCATAAATTTTAATTACGTATTGTCCGGGACAAAAAGAGAATTTTCGAAAAAAAAAAAAAATGAAAGTAATAATAATAGTAATAATAATTAATAATATTAATAATAATATTGAGACGAATATTTAACTTAATCTTTCGTCTCAATTTTTGCAGATAATTTATAATTACAAAATTTTCAAAAAAAAAAGAATTCTTTCTTTTAGGAATTGAAAAACAAAAAATAATCGCTCAAACTCATTTTCACTAAATAATTAATTAATTTTTTTTCTTTTCATTCATCTTTTTTACATTTTTTTTTTTCACCTTTTTTTTCTTTCAATATTTACAATGTGATTATTTTAGTAACTTAAATCATCAGATAGAGTTCAATTTTTAATTAATAATCATTAATTAATTAATAATCGAAGAATAGAACAAAATAAAAAGGATAATTTGCTCTTTTTTCACTTCTTTTTTTTTTATAAATGTTAAACAAAAAAGTTTTAACAGCAAAATTCTCAGATTTTTTTTGTTTTCGGGGGAATTTTAATTGTTTACCCACAAATTGATCACATTTGCCTCACATCTTTGATTTTTTTCTTTTGAAAAATCAGAACTTAATCGAAGATGAGAAAAAAAAAATCAACAAAAAAAGGGAAGACTGAGGAAGAAAATTTGTGAATAATCGATATAAGTTCTGATTTCATTGGAAAAAAAAAAATAATCTTATAAAATACATTTACAAATTCAAATAACCATTTTAATACAATTGTAGAAATTACCTAGAAATGACTTGAATGACCAATGAAAAAACTTGATTGACATTTTCACCAGTAAAAAAAAATTAGGTAAAATTTTTAGGAAAAATTAATTTCACTGTCATTCCTTTATTAAAAGGGATCTCGGAAACTAAGCGAGATAGAGCAATTTCACCCGAATCATGTTTTCTTCAGAATTTCAAGACCTACAAAAAAGGTCTCCACAAAAATTGCTCTATCTCGCTTAGTTTCCGAGATATCCCCAAAAAACTGATGACAAAATAATTAATTCTCCTAAAAAAATTTCAAAAAAAACAAAAAAAAGTGAACAAAAAACAATAACTAATCAATGATAACGTAAGGCAATATGTGGAGAATTTGGCCATCATAACTGGGCCTAGCAAGCATTTCATGCCACTCTTTAAACTCTTTATCATCATCATTATCATCTCTACATCTATGAATACCACTATTTATCCTCTTAATATCCTCAATTTTATCATCACTTCCATTTAATTTATCCTGATAATTACCATTCAACCCCTCAACACAATTATTATGAAATCTATTAACATAATCATCATTAATTTCACAATTACGTGTACTAGTATCATGATAATCCTCCTCATTATCACTCCACCTTATAGAATCATGATCAATTGGTGGTAATTTAGCAAGTATTTCTTCAACAGTTGGATCATGCCTACATAATTTATCATTGATTGTATTTTTTTTATTATCCTCATCTGATCGTTTATTTTCAAAATCATTTGATTTCGTTGAATTGCTAAATTTCGTATGATTATTGGTAAAACCAGTTGTATCATCAACACGTAAAATTTCTTCTGTTGTTGGTGGTTCACTAGTTGTTTTATTATTATTACCAGTGCCTGCGCCAGTAATTGTTGAACCTCTTGCTTGTAAATCAGCCAATAATTCCTGTGTTGTTTTTAATTTTGGATTACGTGATATACTTGCTAATTTTTCCTTAACACGATCCTGTTGTAATTGTTGATTTTTCAATGATTTACTACCCTTTTTACGTCCACGTTTTTTCGGCCCAATACTTGCTACTATTGTTGTACTATCATCAGCAACAACAATCACATCCAATTTTGTATTAATTTGCATTGGGCTAGGCACTTTTGAGTTTGTATTAACATTAATATTTATATTTTCACCATTAATACGCTGTTTTTTTACACTATGCTCGGTTAATGATGATGATAATGCATCGTACTGTGTTGTTATTGCTGTTGTTGTTGTTGTTGTTGTTGTTGTTGCTGATTGAGGACTTTGTGTTTGTGGTGGTGGTGGTGGAGGTGGTGGTGGCAAGGGTGGTGATGGCTCGTCTTTTCGCAGACGTTTGTTGGAACTGTGGGTACGTGGTACTGCATCGAGACTGTGATTTTGTGATGTACTTGATAATATTGGTGATGTTGTTTGATTTAAACGATTATTTTGAATTGTTGATGTTGGATGCTGTTGCTTTATTGGCGTTGGATTTGGCGAACGTGACTGATCGCTGTTTAATGACAGCGCTGGACTCAGGACCTAAAATTTAATTTTAAAAAATATTTTAGTATTTGATAAATTTTTTTTTGAAGAATTTAGGGAAAACTGGAGTTTTTGATTTTTTTTGGCGTTGGTTTTTTGAGGATATCTCGGAAACTAAGCGAGATAGGGCGGTTTTAGCCTAATCTTGGTTTGTAGAAAATTTCAAGGGCTACAAAAAAGGTCTCTTGGTAAATTCTTTCAAATCTCATTGTTTTCGAGATAAATCACATTTAGAGTTATTTTAATTTAATGTTTTAGGAATTATGGAAAAAAGTAATTCTTTTTTGTTTTTTAAGGATATCTTGGAAACTAAGCGAGATGGGGCGATTTTGCTCTAACATGTTTTTGTGGAGAATTTCGAGAGCTAAAAAATAGGATTCGAGGGAAAGTGCCCTATCTCGCTTAGTTTCCGAGATATTCTGTAAAAATATCGAGAAAAATGGAGGATATTTTGTTTATTAGTGAAATTTTCATTAGTTTTTCTTGAATATCTAGGAAACTAAGCGAGATAGAGCAATTTTGCCCGATAACTGTTTTTTAGAGAATTTCAAGAGCTATTAAAAAGATTTCGATGAAAATTTCGCTTTTTCGCTTACTTTCCGAGATATTCTAAAAAAATAAATGATAAAAAAATAGATTTCTCCAGTTTTACCTTTTTTTCTACTAAATTCAGGAAAAATAGAGGAAATTATTGAATGAAATGAATATGCGAGGGATATTATGATCATTATATCTGTAAAGTTTCATCATTTCTGGGGTTTGCAGAGTTATTTCATCATTCTAGTACTAAAGGGGTTACACCCCTCAATTTTATTGTGTATTCCCCCTTTTCTAGGAGCAAAATGATGAAATACCTCGTGAATTTAAAGGTTCAATTGTACCATATGGAAGACATTATAATGACAATTTCTCGAATTTTCTCGACGTTAAAGTGAATGAAAATTTTCTCTCAGAAATCTTCTTCACAAATTTCGCAAATAATCCCCAAAATCCAAAAAGAAACAAGTTCCCTAAATTCCCCACAATTCTTGAAAACCTGAGGATTGAATTACTCAATGACTAGTGCATTGACCCCAAATTATCATAAATTTTCCTCAACTTCGAGAAATTCCCCTGCCTCTTTTATGCTGCACTTTACTCTTAAAATAATAATAATTTTAAAAAAAGCCCATAAAATCCTTCTTCCAAGATTCTCTCGTAAATATTTTTGGAGCGAGTGGATTTAAAGAAAAATCGCAAGGGACCTTTTTTGTAGAGAATTTCAAGAGCTAAAATAAAGGTCGCTTGACAAATTCTCCTAATCCTAATCGCTTTAAAGATATCTATCGAAGAATGTTTAGAAATTTTATTCGCTCCAAAACTCGCGAATTAAATTATTTTTTATTCTTTCGTTGATATCTTTGAGGCGAGTGGATTTAGGGAAAAAACACAGGAGACCTTTTTTGTAGAGAATTTCAAGAGCTACAAAAAAGCTCTCTTGACATTTTCTCCTAAACCTGATTTTTACAGAGATCCTTTTAGAAGAAGGAACGTGATCTGAAGAATTTAATGAAAAAAATGAATTTTTGAGTTTTTTGCTTCCGAATGGAAGCTACGTAATCATCAGAATTTTCGATTGTAATTTTTTTCAGAAGCATATTGCTAAAGTATCAGCAGAAAAAGCTATATCAGTTGAAAAGCAATACTATTATCCACTTGTTTAAAAACTTTTCTCGTCTCATTTCATTCAACAATTCACAAAAATAATGAGTAATCATACTTTTGATGGTGTTCCATCACGTAAAAATGGACTCTGTGGTTTAAAACTCTTCATTGATACTGGACTACGTGGCTTTGCTGCTAAACGTGTACCAGGACTCTGTGGTTTAGTTCCATTAATTGTTTGTACACCAGAAACTGCTGATGGTGCTGATGAATTGGTGGACGGTAAGACCATTTCCCTCCATTTACGCACAAGGTCCTTAGCACGTTTTGCCAGTGCATCGTTTGTAGTTTGACGACGAAAGTTGTTGATGTGTTTTCCAAGTCGTGTACTCTGAAAAATTAAATGTTTTTTAATTCGTTTGAATCATGATTTCCTGATCATCCGATTGGTTTTTGAGAATATCTTGGAAACTAAGCGAGATAGGGCGATTTTGTCCCAATGAGGTTTTGTAAAGAATTTCAAGGGCTCCAAAAAAGGATTCAGGGAAAATTGCCCTATCTTGCTTAGTTTCCAAAATACTCGGAAAAGACGAATGAAAAAATTGAGTTTTTCTGTTTTTTGATTTCCACTAGTGAATCAGTTGAAGATTCTGTCGAGCATATCTTTGAGGCGAGTAAGTTAAGAGGAAAAGCTCAAAAAACCTTTTTTGTAGAGAATTTCAAGAGCTACAAAAAAGGATTGAGGTAAAACTGCTCTATCTCGCTTAGTTTCCGAGATCCTCTTAAGAAACGAATGAAAAAAATTGAGTTTATTTATTTTTTCTCTTTACTAGTGAATTACTTGAAGATTCTTTCGCGAATATCTCGGAAATTAAGCGAGATAGGGCGATTTTACCTCAATTCTTTTTTGGAGTTCTCGAAATTTTCTCAAGAACTGTCTCAGAGCAAAAATGGCATATCTCCATTATTTATAGAGATATCTTCAAAAAACTAACAGAATTTTAGATTTTTTTTAAATTAAAGAATTAAAAAATTAACTAAATTTGTCCAAAATCTTCTGAATTTGTGTTTTCATCATCTTTTTGAGAATATCTGGAAAACTAATGGAGATACGTCTTTTTTACTCCAATCCATTTTTGTAGAGAATTTCAAGAGCTACAAAAAAGGATTGAAGTGAAACTGCTCTATCTCGCTTAGTTTCCGAGATCTTCTTAAAAAATGAATGAAAAAAATTGAGTTTTTTTATTTTTTCTCTTTACTAGTGAATTACTTGAAGATTCTTTCGTGAATATCTCGGAAACTAAGCGAGATAGGGCGATTTTATCTGAATTCTTTTTTGGAGCTCTCGAAATTCTCAAAAAAACTGTCGCAGGGCAAAAAGGGCGTATCTCCATTATTTACAGAGATGTCCTCAAAAAATTACAAAAATTACCAAAATTCGTCTCAAAAACTCAAAAAATTGACGTTTTTAACGTACCTCGAGCACTTCTTTGGTGATAGTCGTCTTCTCCAGGGCCGTGAGGACATCCACGACGGCGCCCATATCGACGACCTGCAACAGCACGTACACCTTAATAATTTCATCAAAAAAAAACTTAAAAAAACGTCCAAAAATCTCGAAAAACCCCAAAAAACTCCAAAAAAATCTCGAAAATTCCAGTAAAATTAAATTCCACGAGGTTTCATTTTTCCATCAGATCCATCAAAAAGAAGAAAAAAGGAGAAAAAAAGCCTCCTCCAAAGAAAAAAAAGCCCAAAAAAACAGCCAATCAGGATAAACCTTCTAAAAACTCAAAAAAAAACCTAAAAAATCAAAAAAAATCCGCATTTCGTCATAAATTTCGTCGTTGCCATTCGTCATTCACCATCACATGCCTAAATGCGCCCCTATCCATATATATACACACACACATATATATACACACATATATATACACACACACATATATATACACACAAAACACACAAATTTCTTAAGTAGACCACTGGTAAAGGAGTGTGAAACGTTTCACGTGCATACGCACTATATATATATACATATATATATAAAAAAAGTATATACATATATATATGTATGAATATATCGTCACCTTAGCAGCAAAAAGGCGTAAGTCCCCTGTTTATCCCCAGCACTTACGCCCCTTTGCCTCCAAGATGACGAGACATATACATATGTATATATATATGTCGTTGACTTAGTGATAAAGGGGCGTAAGTCCTATATTTATACACAGCACTTACGCCCCTCTGCCTCCAAGATGACGATATATATATGTATATGTATATATAGCACAACTACAATGTCTCCCACCAATACACTTGCATAAATCCACCTCCAACACACACATCTCTATATTACAATATATATAAAACACACGCGTATGCGTGTGAGAGCTAGAGAAACGACTGTAAACCGAGAGTGGCACGATAGCCGTTTGACTGTACGGACGGAGAAATTGTCGGATTCGGGCTTAGTCGGAAACACACACTCTCCGTACATACGTCGGGGGTTAAGTCGACGGTTTTTTTTTTTTTTTTTATCATTATTATTATTATAAAATTATTTTCTTTGAAAGTCTGCAAGAATTTTCTCCCGAAATATTTTTGAAAAAAGTAAAAAAAAAATGGTATAAAATGAATTTGAATAAAATAATGGAAAAAAGAGTAAAATTGGGGGAACACTTTTTTTTTTTTATTTAAATTACTTACATTGTACTCCTTATCAATGGATTTCAACAATTTTTGGGTGAGCTCGGTGCAATGCTGCTGCATCGGTAGAGAGCTCACAATTAATTTATTTGGGCCCACAAACGGTTTTTTTTTCTTGACAAAATTATTACTTATTTATATAAATAATTTAAATTAAAAAAAAAAAAAAAAAATTCAACGATTTTATGTCGATGAAAAAAAAAAACGTCTTTCTTTTTTTTTTTTCAAGACGAAATTATGAGATTTTTTGTATTTTTTGCCTATATACGTGGGATGTGTAAAATTTTCTTGATTATATTTACTATGTATATATATATATATTCTTTTCTCTCTTTTTTTTTTTTTGCTTATTCTTGTTTATTTATTTATTTATTTATTATTGATGTGTTTCTCTGTATTTTTTTAAATATTAATATTCCAAATATGTGTGTTTTTTTTTTCTCGTAATTATATATTATATATTGCGAGTATCGTCCTCAGCATTATAGGATAACACCGTCTTCGTACACGAGTTGTAGCGCACGAATGCGAGGGCGAGAACGCACTGGCAATGGCGACTATGAACGTACTGGCGTTGGCTCGTTCGCTCGCGTGCCCTCCCTGCCTCCCGAGTGCCTCCTAGCTGGCTAACGTAGCATCCTTCGTCCCTGAATGTGTCTCACTTCTGGCAGTTCGGGAATGTTCGTTGTGATTCGTTAGCTATCGTTTCCCCCACTGCTGTGCATTACCTGCAGCATTGCCAACCCCAGAGTTTTTTTACCATGGTATATAGAGGGAAAATTGTGGTATAGTCCGATTTTTAAAAGGATTATACTAAAGGTGTGCGAATAATTCGAATCCACGAATTATTCGTACCGAATCGAATATTAATATTCGATTCGAAATTTGAATCGAATAATTCGAATTTTCGAATAATTCGATTTTTTTTGAATAATTCGAATTTTTTTGAATAATTCGAATTTTTTGAATAATTCGAATTTTTTTGAATAATTCGAATTTTTGAATAATTCGAATTTTCGAGCAATTCAAATTTTCGAATAATTCGAATTTTCGAACAGCTCGAATTTTTGAATACTTCGAATAATTCCATTTTTTTCGAATAATTTGAATTTTCGAATAATTTCAATTTTTTTGAATAATTCGAAGTTCCGAACAATTCGAATTTTCGAATAATTCGAATTATTGAATAATTCGAATTATTGAATAATTCGAATAATTCGAATTTTTGAATGATTCGAACTTCTCGAATAATTTGAAAATTTTCAAATTATTCCAAAATTTTCGAATTATTCCAAAAATTTCAAATAATTCTAATATTTCCGAATAATTCAAATGGTCGAATTATTCGATTCGACATTCGAATCGAATATTAATATTCGATTCGATTCGAACACTATTCGCCCACCCCTAGATCATACTTTTCCGAGAGCCCGAAACCCTAACCTTGCTCAAAAAAAGCAAACCTTTCGGTAATCGGACTATTCTTGCCTCTTTTAGGGCATATAACCAAAAAGGAGTAGAGGAGAAATTCATGGTATTATCAGGAAAATAATGATAAAGTCGTACTGGTTCATTGCCCAACCTCGTGAATATTCGGCTTCTATGCCACAATATGTAAATTTTAGCTTCGAGTTGACTTCGGAAATTACCTCTTTGGCTAGTTCGACAATGTCAGGGCATCGTAGAAACTGGTTGACTCATTCAGTGAAGTTCGAGAACACAGAACCGATTCAAATTCAAAGTGAGAAAATTATCGAAAGTATTGGTGACTGTTTGTTTACAGAGACTTGACAGGTAAATGTCAATTGAATGAAATATGCATTACTCTAAAATGAATTTACGCATTTTGGAATAATGTAAGGCCCAGGTGCATAAAGTTAATCGCCGGGTAGCGGTTGTCACTTAACTATGCTGACTTAGTTAAGTGATATGTGGAGTTAATTTTTAGCGATTAACTTCAGTCGGTTAACTTAGCATGATTAGGAAGAATTTAGTAGTGAAGAGATAAAACAGGATAAATCGACTTATCTTTGAGGTCATTTCGAAGGAAATATCTCGGGAATTAAGCGAGATAAGGTGATATTACTCATCTGTTTCTGTAGAGAATTTCAAGAGTTACAAAAGAGTTTTAGAGCGAAATTGCTCTTTCTCGGTTATTTCCTAAGGTATTTTCAAAAAACTTAATGAGAAAAAAAGTGACTTATCTTGTTTTACCTCTTCACTACTGAATTTAAGTTGGCGTGCTTAAAAACGGTCGAAAACAGCTCAAAATAACTATGGACTGATGACCGCTGTACCATAACTGGATGAATTGTTTCGTTTTTATTAATTTGGAGCTGTATATGGAACAAATTTTTCATTCAGTTATTAGTTATGATTCCAGCTGCCACTTGGGTAGCCATCTTTAACTATCACCGATCGGAGTTAACTGCCTAAAGTTAACCATACATATAACTGTGGCAGCTCCGTCAGTTAATCGACGATTAGCGCTAATCGAGCTTCTTACACCTGGGCCTAATTCACGACCATCAGCCATATTGCTGCTGCTCCAAAATGAAAGAGTGTTCCGAACCACAATCAATTTGTCTCCTATGTGAATGAAATACCCTCTGTCGGGAGCAAAATTATAACGCTTTTACGTTATAACACGCGGAATCTCTCCCCTGATGAGAGTAGGGAAGAAATGATGAATTAATTGAAGTTAGAATATTGAATTGTAGTTTCTCCAGTTGTCATTCAAAGGCATCGAACAGAAGATAAGTTCATTCCAAGAAATGAGATGAAAAGGATACCATGATACAATGAATCATTCCATGGTATTGTCGAACTAGCCAAAGAGATAACTTCCGAAGTCAATCCGAAGCTGAAATTTACATGTTTATAGCGCAAGATCCGAATATTTCCGAAGTTACTTCATTGGCTAGTATGACTAAACATGATATAAGGCACCCAAATGATGGGGTAAAGGTATCATTATCATGGTTGTTATGGTTTAGTTGGCAACGCTGATTGCCTATCTTTTTGACCAATGGCGTTGCGTCTTTGGTGAGCTATGTGTCGCTGTGTCGCTCAGTCGTTTTCGTGTCTCGAAGAAGAACTAGTGAATGAATCGACATCGGCTTTCTTCGGCTCTTGTGCTTCAACATATAAATTTTCGCTTCCGCACACCTCGGGTGTTAATTCTTTCCTTAGTACGACTATAGCGCGAGCGACACACAAACGGGGAAAAAAGAGCCGCAAAAGTGCGCGCCTTCATGAAAATAGACTTTCGCGTTTATTATTATATTTTTCCAAAGAATGAAATAATAATTTATTTTTTTTCATTTTATGAATATTTGAGGCAACGTTTTATGAGCGCAGTTTCTCGGAGACTTTTCGAGTGTCGAGTCACAGTGAAAATTCCAAAAGAATTTGAAAACTGCGTTTTTTTCTGTTTTTAAAAGGGAGTTTTTCTTTGGGGATTTTTCGTGGGATTTTTTGAGGGGGGAAAAAGTGATTGTCCAGTGGATCCATAGGCTATCATCGTTGATCGCTGATTTACGAACAACGATGGATGCCGATGATGAAATTATTGAAACACAGGATGATGAGAATAATGAGGATAATGGTGAGATAATTAAAAAAAAGGAATTTTTTGGAGTTTCAGGAATGAAAAATTGTTGTTTTTTAGGGATTTGGAATTCTGGGAGTTTTATTGGGTTGTTAAAGATGGAGCGGTGAGGGGGTTGGGGGGGGGGGGGGGGGATGATAAACGCAACATATATCTGCACAATTTTTTTGAATTTTTTTAAACAAATGAATTATTTAAAAAAAAAAAAAATTTTAAAAATTTGAAATTTTATTCTTTTTTTAATTTTTCAAATGTAAATATTTTTTATTTTTCAAAATAATTTATTAAAAACAAAAGAAAATGCAAAATTGAGACATATCTGCTTTCTTGATTGTAATGAAAGATGATTTTTTTCTTTGAAAAATTGCTATTTTTTATAAAATAGCAATTTTTCATTCCCTTTTGGAAATAATTTATTTTTTAAAGAAAAAAAAAGGAAATTTTGAAGGATTATGAAAGTTAATGGTTTTTTGCGCTGCCTTGGAAATTAAGACTGATAAAATTTTTAATGTTTTTGAGAAAAACGTTAAGTTTACTATCAGTTGGGAATTTTTCTTTCTGATACGAAGGTTTTTGCTGAATTATGAGAAAATTGAAGTTTTCTTGAATTTTTAAAGTTTTTGCAAGTTTTTGAATTCAGTTGTTTTGGTATTTTGATGAATATCTCGAGAATCATGGAGTTTAGAGGAATTCGTCAAGAGAGCTTTTTTGTAGCTCTTGAAATTCTCTACAAAAAAGGTCTCCAACGATTTTTCTCTAAATCCACTCGTTTTGAAGATATTTTCAAGAGAATCTTCGACTAGTGAAAAGGTAAAACAAGAAAACTCAATTTTTTCGTTCGTTTTTTTAGAATATCTTGGAAACTAAGCGAGATAGAGCGATTTTGCCCCAATCCATTTTTATAATTATTGAAATTCTCTCCAAAAAACGTCTCTTGCCATTAAATAAATTATTTTTAAAAAATAAAAGAGATATGCGGATGTAAAATATTCAAAAAAGTGCAAATTTTTTAAATAATTTTCTTTTTTTGTTCAAAAAAATTCAAAAAATAAGGAGATGTGGACTGTTTTTATTATTATGGTTCAATGATTATGTTAATAAATAATTTGAAAAATTTCAGATTCCCGAAGACCACCGGAGAACACATTCGACATGACTCTTGCGACATCACACGCAGTAAGTCGATGATTTTCGTGATGAAAATACAACCGATAATTAATTGATCTGGGATTTAAAAAAATAAAAAACAGTATTTAGGAAACGATCTTGAAGTCTTGCGTGGTAGAACACTCTTGGATAATGGAATCTACGTGGATTTGCCTCTACTTGCTGAAAAATCACTCGTACTATTTCCTGGACAGACATTACCAATGATGGAGTACGATATACGAACAATTGAGATGCTGAGAAATTGCGTTAAAAAAGGTGATACTGCAAAAATAGCAGACATCTGCCAATTTTGAGATTTTTTTTCAGCAGATAAATTATAAAAAGAAAGGAAAAAAATATGCACATTTAGAAAATTTAAGAATCTATAAATGCGAATTTTTAAAAAATTTTTTTCATTATAATTTATTTTTCTTTTAGAAAAATTCACAAAATCTTCAGATTTCTGCTAATTTTATTATCATAATAGCATGATACTGAAAATAGCAGACTTCTGGCAATTTTGAGATCTTTTTTGTCTTTTAGCAGATCAATTATAAGAAAGAAAAGGAAAATATGCACATTTAGAAAATTTAAGAATCTATAAATGCGAATTTTTAAAATTTTTTTTTCATTATAATGTATTTTTTTTTTAGAAAAATTCACAAAATTTTCAGATTTCTGCTAATTTTATTATCATAATAGCATGATACTGAAAATAGCAGACTTCTAGCAATTTTGAGATTTTTTTTGTCTTTCAGCAGATAAATTATAAGAAAGAAAAGGAAAATATGCACATTTAGAAAATTTAAAAATCTATAAATGCGAATTTTTTAAATTTTTTTTTCATTATAATGTATTTTTCCTTTAGAAAAATTCACAAAATTTTCAGATTTCTGCTAATTTTATTATCATAATAGCATGATACTGAAAATAGCAGACTTCTGGCAATTTTGAGATCTTTTCTGTCCTTTCGCAGATCAATTCTAAGAAAGAAAAAGAAAATATGCATATTTAGAAAATTTAAAAATCTATAAATGCGAATTTTTTAAATATTTTTTTTATAATAATGTGTTTTCTTAGAAAAATACCCAAAATTTTCAGATATCTGTTAATTTCATTATCATGAGATAGCAGACATCTGGCAATTTTTTTTTTTTTTCTGTTAATAAATAAATTATTTAAAAAAAAATGCACATGTAGAAAATTTGAAAATCTATAAGTGGCAATTTTTTTAATATTATTATTATTATTATTATTATTATTATTATTATTTTTCTTTTAATCAATCTTTTTTTAATCAATTTTTTGAATATTTTGTTTGCTAACTGCACTAAAGTTTCAGATGTCTGCTAATTTTATTATCATAAAATAGCAGAAATCTGAAATTTTGTATTTTCTATCTGGTTAATGAATAAATTATTTTTTTGAAAATATGCACATGTAGAAAATTAAAGAAACTATGAGTGCAAATTTTTCGAAAAAATTTCTTTATAATAATTTATTTCTTTAGAAAAAAACCAAAATAAATTGTCAGATTTCTGCTAATTTCATTATTATGATTAAAAAAGACAGAACATTTGGAGTTGCATGCTTGAGGTATGACAGAGGCTTTCCCATTGGGACAACAGCAGAAATTTACGAGTATTCAGAGACTACAGAGTTCGAGGGAGTTTGTGTAAAAGCGAAGGGAAGGCAGAGATTCAAAATTTTGAGGATTAGAAGTGTAAGTGGAATAATTGATCTTTTTTATTTCTAAATTAATTAGAGAAAAATGGGGATTCTGATGAAAGGGGTTGGAGATGAAATTTTTTTAATAATTCCATTGAAAAGCTGAGGAAATTTCCGGTGGAAAGTATGTGTCATAATTTATTTTTCATTTTTTTTTATAGAAATTTCGAATTTTTCGGAGCGAAATCGAAAAAGTTCACTCGTCGATTATCGAAAAATTTCAGTTTTTCGAGGATTTCTCTGGTTCTATTGGTCGCATCGTAAAAATTCCGAATGGAGGTGAAAGGTGAGATAATTTACCATCGATTCATGTGTTTTTTAAAAGAAAAATATCGATTTTCAAGTTACTTTATACCACGAAAACGGTTTTTCTCCATAAAACTGCTATTAATATCTTAAAAATCGATATTTTCTTTTCCAAACCCCATAAATCGATGGCAAATGATCTCACCTTTCCCCTTCCATTCGTAATTTTCACGTTTCACCCAATAAAACCGAAGAAACCCTCGAAAAACTGAAAATTTGCAATTTTTCCCTTAAAAAACTTCCCTTAAAATTTCCAAAAAAATTCTCAAAAATAAATTTTAATGTGTTTTCCAACGCAAATTTTCTCAGTTTCTCAATGGAACCATCGGAAAACCCCTATCTCAACTATTTCCCCTACTTTCCCTCAATTTCCACAAAATAAAACTCCAAAACTAAAATTCATCTCCAATCGCTTTAAACTAAAACGTTCAAATAATCAATTTTCCCTCCAAAAAAAATTCCTTTCTCCTCTAATTAATATATTAATATAATTTCAGGCAGCAGGAAAGTTATCAGCGGACGTTAAAATTCTCCCAGAAATTGAATTAGGCCCGCCCTTTTACGACGAGCGTCTCGCCTCTCTGGACCGTCTCCGCGTAATTCCAACGAATGAGATTGAAGCAAAAAAACACGACAAAATAGCGAGACTAGAGTCTGTTTTGACTCCTTGGCCAGCATGGGTCTATCATCAGTACAATCCACGTCGTTTAGCCATGAAAATCCACAATTATTTGCGTTGCGTTCGTTCGCGAGGAAGTAACATCCCAAATGATCCAACGGAATTGTCCTTTTGGGTCGCTCAAAACCTAATAATAAAGGATAAAGTCAAAATTTCAGTGCTAGAGCTGGATTGCGCGATTCACAGGCTTCAATTGGAGACTAAATTACTCGCAAAATTACCGGAAACCGTATTTCTTTGCTCAAAGTGTCACACAAAAATAGCAAAACAGGCTGATGTCTTTCCAATGAATACTGAGGGCTTACAAAGTGCTTACTGTAATCCACATGGTACTATTCATGAAACAGTTACACTTTATCGTGCTGAATCACTAGCACTGAGACCTGATTCACCTTCTACAGAGTACAGCTGGTTTCCTGGGTAATTTTTCATAAAATTAGAATTTTATTTGAATTTTAAAACTTTTTTTTTCAATTTTTTATGTCAAGCTCCTCCAAATTTTTCCTAATTTTTACCTTAAAATTTTTAATATAATGTAGGGGAAGGTGGGGTCAAATGGGCACTCCAATTGAATGGTTTGAGATTAAAATTTTCTGATGATTCCATTGAAAAGCTGAGGAAATTTTAGGTAGAAAACCTGTATCAAAATTTTTTTTTCTAAATTTTTTTGAAAAATTTACTTTTTTGGCCAAGTTTTGAAGAGGTTTTTCTTTTAAAAATCGAAAAAATTCACTTTTTCGGCGATATCTCCGGTTCTGTTGGTCGTAGCGACCTGGGGTTGATCTCAAATGAAAGGTAAGCTCATTTCTCATCGATTTATGTGGTTCAAATTTTTTTAAAATCATTTTTTCAAATATTTATAGGTCATTTTCTGAAAATCAGTTTTTGCCCTATAAGTTCTTGAAAAATTGATAATTTTTTTTTTGAACCACATAAATCGATGGGAAATGAGCTCACCTTTCATTTAAGATCAACCCCAGGTCACTACGACCAATAAAACCCGAAATATTCTCGAAAACGTGAAATTTTCCAGAAAACGGAAGATTTTCACCTTCAAATCTTGCGCGAAAAAATGAAATTTTTGAAAAATTCAAAAAAATAACTTTTGACTTATGATTTTCATGGGAAATTTCCTCAGCTTTCCAATGGAATCATCAGAAAAAACCTGTCTCCAATATTTCCATCAATTTCTCGTAAATTTCATAGTAAAAAATACAAAAATCAACTCGTGTCCGTTTTACCCCACCTTCCCCTATTTAATTCAATTTAATTTCTTCAATTTAATTATTCCATCTTTCATCATTTACGCGACAATATCGTCACCTCAGAAACAAAATGGCACAATTACTGTACTTTTACGGAGCAATTTACAAAAAAGAAACCAAAAAATCGACTTTTTCACTTTTTATAATTTTTTTTAATTACCGAAATTCCTTTAATTTAATTATTTTTTCCTTATTTTTCAGTTACGCCTGGACAATTGCTAATTGCGCTCGTTGTGGTTATCACAAGGGCTGGAAATTCACTGCAACACGATCAGATTTAATACCAAAATCATTTTGGGGATTGACAAGAACTGCTCTAATCTGGGGTGACTCCGAAAAAAAAGAGGACGAGTACGAGGACGATGAAGATTCTGACAATTCATCTGGAATCTTTGATCTCGATGGAGGATAACCCATTCTGCTTAACATCGTGGTGTACGATGAATAAAAAAAAGCATTTACTCACCTTTTTTTTCCATAAATCCCCGGAATTTCTTCTTGCAGTTGACACTAGCGATGACTGTCAGACGTATTCAATGTAAAATAGTCTCCCCCCCCCCTCCTTCTTCTTCGTCGAATCATCGTCATCCTCTAGTCTTCATTAGATTTTTCCAATTTTTATATCCCCCATTTTTAAGAGTTCTGAACTTTGAAAAAAATATGAAATTTTCAAAAAAATTGATCTCATTTCATCAGTTTTTTTTTAAATATCTCGGGAAATAATGGAGATACGCCCGTTTTGCCTCGGAACAGTTTTGTAGAGAATTTAAAGGGCTACAAAAAAGGATTCGGGCAAAATTGATCTATCTCGCTTAATTTCCGAGATATTCCTGAAAAAGTAAAAGTAAAGTACAAAAAAATCGACTTTTTATGTTTTTGCCCTTTTCCACTCGATTTTTTTTTCTGTCGATTGGGAATATCTCGGAAATTAAGCGAGATAGAGCAATTTTGCCCATATCCTTTATTGTAGCTCTTTAAATTCTCTACAAAACTGCATTCGGGCAAAATCGCTCTATCTCGCTTAGTTTCCAAGATATCGCCAAAAAAAGACAGAATAAAAATCGATCTGTGTCTGAAAACTCCAAAATCGTTAAAAAAAAGTCCTTTTCTATAACTTTATATAAAAGAAAAATCCTTCTTTTTTTTCTAAATGTCTTCTGTAGATTTTAGTGAAGACTGAAAGCAATTGTAAAGCTGAGAGCCGTTTGTTCCTGTACAGTTGACTCCACAATTAAAGCAAAAAATGAAAAAAAATTCAAATTTTCCTTTTTTTCTCCCATTTTTCCAACAAATTAATCATTTTTTTTTTTTTTGGAAATCGATGGAAGTGAACACCAATTTTTTGAATGACTGTGTGTGTGTTTTTAATTAATTACTAAATATTAATCGTATCACCAAATAATTGCGTCGATGCGATTGCGCGCTCCGTTATTAATTAATATTATTATTATTATATAATTATAATTGTTTTTTTTTTTTATCTCATTTTGCATTTCAATGTCGATTCGTGTGTGGACCGCTAATTTCGCTTAGCGATCATCTTCATTAAATCATTTAATTGTTTTTTTTTATCTTTCTCTCCAGCCGTAATTGTCACTGGGCATAGAGGAATAAATTATTATTACAAATTTAGAGGACAGGGGCGAGGGAAGGTATCTTTTTTTCTTTTTTTCCTTGCTTTTTCTCTGTGTTTTCTCGTTAAAGATGAAAACAGCGGGCTCCTTCAGCGAAAATTCGTCGAGAATCCATTGAGTCCGTCACTTTCAATGGCTTCATTAATTTATTTATCCAATGATTTTTTTTTACCTCTCTCTCACTCTCCCTTACGTGTCCACTTTACTATCTGATCCTTGATAGTTTATTCATGATTTTTTTTTTCTAATGCAATCGAATTTATAAGTCTGAAAAAAATTTAAAAAATTGTGAAAATACGAATTTTTGGACTTTTTAATAGTTTTTTGAGAATATCTCGGAAACTAATGGAGATATGCCCTTTTTGCCCTGAAGTGGTTTTGAAGAGAATTTCAAGGGCTAGAAAAAAGGACTTGGGCACCATCGCCCTATCTCGCTTAGTTTCCAAGATATTCGTGAAAGAGGTTTGAAGTCACTAATTAAAGAGGTAAAACAGGAAAATTGGATTTTTTCGTGAGTTTTTTGAGATTATTTCGGAAACTAAGCGAGATAGGAATATTTTTGAAGACATCTTTTTTGGAGCTCTTGAAATTGTCTACAAAAAAGGATTCGGGTAAAAAGGGCGTATCTCCATTAGTTTCCGAGATTTTCTGTTTAGGATTTTTCTATTTTCTGAATGAATTATTTTTGAAACTTACTCTCTATTTCCGGCCCTGCGGAAATGAGCTTAGTGTGCGGCTGTGCAGTTGTGCTGGACTGCTGACCGTTCAACTGAGCTGATGATGGACCACCAAAGCCAGGGGGTGGCTGCATCGCCCAGTGTTGAGCTGGTGCGCTTTGCTCCTGTTAAAAATAATTCATAAAATTGAATTTATTCATCATTTTTTTTTTAGATAAAATGGGGTAAAATGGATATTTCGATGAAATGGTTGGAGATAAAAATTTTCTGATGATTTCAATGGAAAGCTGAGAAAATTTCAGGTGAAAAACATGTGTCGAAAGTAATTTTTTGGGATATTTTTGAAAATTTTAGTTTTTAGACAAAAGTTAATTTTTTGAAAATTTTCAGTTTTTTGGGAATATTTCCGGTTTTCATGGTCGTACCCGAAAAATACGATCACCAATAGAAAGTTGAGCTCATTTCCCATCGATTTATGTGGTTTCGAATTAATTTTGACCGATTTTTCAAGTAATTACAATAGAATTTGTAAGAATCAGTTTTTCGTCGATATTTCCTTCAAAAATCGATAAAAATCGATTGTGAATCCCATAAATCGATGATAAATGACCCCAGCTTCCCACTACTGACCTCGTTTTCACCCTACAAAAATCAAAACCAGAAAAACTCCCCAAAAAAAACCCAAAAGTTTTGAAAATAAAACTCAAAATTTTCAAAAAAATCCCAAAAAATTAATTAATGGATTAATTAGCACATGTTTTCTCCCTGGAACTTTCTCAGCTCTTCAATGCAATAATCAAGAAACCCCCCCCCCCCTCACTAAATTCCTCCCCCCACCTTCAATCAATCTCCACCTTAAGAAAAAACATCAAAATCCCTCAAAAAAAAATTAATTTCCTCCAAAATACCAGGAAAAAAATTAATTTCCTCCAAAATATAAGAGAAAAGGTCATTTTCCTCCAAAATACCAAAGAAAAAATTAATTTGCTCCAAAATACCAAAAAAAAAAATTAATTTCCTCCAAAATACAAAAAAAAAGGAATTTCCTCCAACATAGGAAAAAAAATTAATTTCTTCCAAAATACAAAAAAAAAATTAATTTCCTCCAAAATACCAAAAAAAAAAATTAATTTCCTCCAGAATACAAAAAAAAATATTAATTTCCTCCAAAATCCAAAAAAAAAATTAATTTCCTCCAAAATACCATGGAAAAAATTAATTTCCTCCAAAATACCAAAAAAAAATATTAATTTCCTCCAAAATCCAGAAAAAAAATTAATTTCCTCCAAAATACCATGGAAAAAATTAATTTCCTCCGAAATACCAAAAAAAAAAAAAATTAATTTCCTCCAAAATACTAAAAAAAAAAGAAATTGATTTCCTACTAAATACCAAAAAAAAATTGATTTCCTCCAAAATACAAAAAAGAAATTAATTTCCTCCAGAATACCAAAGAGAAAATTAATTACCTGCGAAATACTAGAAAAAAAAATTAATTTCCTCCAAAATACAAAAAAAAAATTAATTTCCCCCAAAATACTAAAAAAACCAATTAATTTCCTCTAAAATACAAAAATAAAAATTAATTTCCTCCAAAATCCAAAAAAAAAAATTAATTTCCTCCAAAATACCAAAAAAAACCTTAATTTCCCCCAAAATACTCCAAAAAAATTCACCTGTTGCGCATTATGTGGCACATTGTGTGAAGTTTGATGAATTCTGGGAAATTGCCACGTGCTAGTAGCTTGAAATGGTAAAGGCCTAGAGGAGCTAACAATAGCTGGATCAATAGAAGTCCAATCAGCAATGGGTCCAAAATTATTCCAGCTTTTCTGATGAATTTGATGATTAAAAGGATGTCCAGGTTGTCCATTGATTTCGCACCAATCCTTGATTCCATAAACAGCATCACTGCATTTATTAACACCTCCTGGAATAAGTTGATTTCCATTTGGAAGATATGACGTCTGTTGTGTTGGATTGGTAGGTGCAGCACGTGGTATGCCAAGCCCAAATGAATTCATATGATTAGGTGTTGATCCAGGAAATCCAGGTGGTGGTAATCTTGATCTTTGTCCAATACTAGCAGAAACTGGCATTGTTGGCTGTACTGGACTCTGATTGCCACTCTGTATGATATTTTGTGGAAGACGTGATAATAAACTGTGTGACTGTTGGAGTACTTGAATATTTTGCAGCTGATGAGCTTGATGAAGATGTGCTAGATGTGTTACTTGTGTAAAATGTGGAGCAATACTTTGTTGTAAATTTTGATGATTTTTAGGGTCATCACGTTGTTCACGATGAATATGCTGATGTGATTGAGGCAATTGATGATTGTGGAAGTAATGATTGTGCCGATGATTGTGATGATTTTGTTGCTGTTGATGCTGCTGTTGCTGTTGTTGCTGCTGCTGTATCAGTCTCTGCTGCTGCAGTTGCATCTCATTTTCCATCAATTCAGCTAAAGCTTTTTGCGTCTCGTGGAAAGGATCAAAGCCCAAATCATCGTCTTTTATGTCGTTTAAGCCACTTTCTGGACCACCGTGACCATTCTGCTTGATGTACTCGCAATTTTCGTGATTCTGCTGTGCCTGCATAGCTAATCTTTGCTGGAGCGAATTCTGCTGGAAGTCTGCCATGAATTTTGAGGCGGGCGAGTTTAGGGAGACTGTTGGATCGTAATCGGATCGCAATTTTGAGGAGTGGGGACCGTACTGGGTTTCTAGGTAGTCATCGTCGTCGAGGAAATTCTCAGCGCTGAAAGGCACGCTGGGCGATGAGGATGATGGCGTGGGTGGGGATAATTGGGTGCTCTCGGAATTACGCTTCTCTGGCTGGAAACCAAATGCTGCTTGCCAGTCTTCACTGGAGTGGACTGACGGGAGAGAATCGGGAATCGTTGATAAACACGTGGTTGTCCAGTCAATACTGATGTTTGCTGAAATTTTAGAGGAAGAGATTTAATTATGAATTTTTTTTTTAGGGATTTTTTTGAAAAATAAGAAATTAATTTGATTTTTTTCACAAATTTTTGGTAAAATATTTTGGAAATTAGGCAAGATAAGACAGTTTTGTTCTAATACTTTTTTTTAGCTCTTGAAATTCTCTACAAAAAAGGATTAGTTGGATTTTAAAAAAACTTGTCTCTATTAGTGCCTGAGATATTTTAAAAAAATTAATAAATTGATTTTTAAAAAAATGGGATGATCGGAAAGTCAATTTTTCTTTCGATAGTTTTTTGAGAATATCTTGGAAAATAAGGGAGATAGCGTCATTTTGACCTGATTTTGTTTTGTAGCTCTTGAAATTCTCTATGAAAAAGGAATCGGGCAAAATCGCTCTATCTCGCTTAGTTTCCGAGATATTTTTGAAAATCGAAATATTTCAATATTTAAAAAAAACGAAATATTTCAATGTTTTCAAAAATCGAAATATTTCAATATTTTCGAAAATCGAAATATTTCAATATTTTTAAAAATCGAAATATTTCAATATTTTCAAAAATCGAAATATTTCAATGTTTGTGAAAATCGAAATATTTTAATATTTTTAAAAATCGAAATATTTCAATATTTTTAAAAATCTGAATATTTCAATATTCCAAAAAATGGAAATATTTCCATATTTTAAAAAATCGAAATATTTCAATATTTTCGAAAAATCCTATTTTTCAAATAAATTTCTTCATTTCTTGGGGAACTATTGGACATACGCCCTTTTTTGGCCCTAATCCTCTTTAGTGACACTTAAGAATTCTCTACAAAGAGGGATGCAGGTAAAAAAAAGGCGTATCTCCATTATTTCCTAAAATTAATCTTAAAAAATGAATAAATTTATGAAAAAAAAAAAAAAAATCTTTCAAAAACTCAATTTTTCTTCCAATATTTTCTTGAAAATATCTAGGAAATTAAGAGAGATAGAGCAGTTTTGTCCTAATCTTTTTTTCTAGCTCTTGAAATTCTCTAAGAAAAAGGCGTAAGGCAAAATCGCTCTATCTCCCTTAGTTTCCGACATATTTCCAAAAATCCTATTTTTCAAATAAATTTCTTCATTTTTTTAAAAAAACCTCGGAATCTATTGGACATACGCCCCTTTTGCCTCAATTCTTTTTTGTAGAGAGCTTCAAGAACTACAATAAAGAATTCGGACAAAAAGGGCGTATCTCCATTATTTTTCAAGATATTTTACAAAAAGCTAATTACAATCATGAAATTAATTTAATTTTTCTGAAAATTTCAAAAAAATGTTAATTTTTACCCTGTTGTGAATTTTGTGGCGCTGATACAACACTAGATATTTTTTGAAATGTATTAGAGCTGAAGAAACTGTTGTTATCAGTTTGAAATATTGATCGATGATTAACTTGGGCCTGTAATCCATTAGCAATGCTATTTGTTTGATGTAATCCTGGTGGTGCCTGATTTACTGTTATTGGTGCAGCATTTGTGCTTAATAATGGTGATGAGCCTAAAAAAATAGAATAAAAAATGTCTCTACACTACGAGAATTCAATTATGTTAATTATTAAATTTAAATTAAATGCCAGAATAAAAGAATTCTTTTATTTTGGCATTTAATTTCTTTATTTTGCAATTTTTTAAAAAATATTTTGTGAAGAATATATATTTTTTTTTTAATATTATGACTCAATAAGAAAAATCAAGTTTCTCAGAAATGATATTTTGAAAGCGAGAAATACACGTTATGATAATGAATAACTCATTTATCATACTAATTTTATTAATGTGAATTTTTACGCGACATTATATCACGTAGAAAGTGTGTAATTAATAAAAGAATTTTTTTTTTTTTTTAATTCTTGAAAATTCACATCAATTTCAAAGATATCTCGAAAACCATGGAGATTAGGAAAATTTTGCATGAGACCTTTTTTGTGGAGAATTTAATTCTCTACAAAAAAGGTCTCTTGTGTTTTTCCTCTAAACGTATTCGCTTCAGAGATACTCCCAAAATAATGAACTTGGAAAGTTTTCTCAGACAAATTGATGAAATTTTGTATCTAGTTTTTTCGGAATATCTTGGAAACTAAGCGAGATACGGTGATTTTACACGAATCCTTATGTATAGAGACTTCCAAGAGCTACAAAACAGGATTCGGGCAAAATCACCCTACCTTAATTCCCAAATAATAATAATAATAATAATAATAGTCTTTCAATAATTATTTCCGTGAGAAATCGTAATTTTCAATGATTTTATCGAAATGAAATTAATAAATTCAAATTAAATCAATAAAGAGGGAGAACTTTGAATAAAACGTTTAATTATTCATTTTTATAATTTTTTCATCTCGTTTTAGCCCTTCATTATAAAATTACGCGATAAAATAGTGAATTTACAAAATAAATTCAGTAGTGAAAAGATAAAATTGAATAAATCAATTTTTTTCATTCATTTATTGAGATTATCTGGAAAACTAAGCAAGATAGCGAGATTTTTGTAGAGATCTCTTTTATGGAGAATTTCAAGAGCTAGAAGAAAGTATTCGGGTAAAATAGCTTCATCTCGCTTAGTTTCCGAGATATTCTCAAAGAATGCCAAGAAAATGGACGAGATTCTGTTGAAATTTTCATTAGTTTTTCGAAAATGTCACGGAAATTAAACGAGATGGGCGATTTGACCCGAATCCTTCTTCGTAGCTCTTGAATTTCTCCTCAAAATCTTTTTAGGTCAAAATCACCCTATCTCGCTTACTTTCCGCAATATCTTAAAAAATCAAATAACAAAAAAAACTCAATTTCTCAATTTTCACCATTTTACAACCAAATTTAACAAAAATCTTCAATTTATTAAATTAAAATAATAAAAACCTTGATATTTCCTCTTTCAAGAGCTACAATAGAAGAATTCAGGTAAAATCGCTCCATCTCGCTTAATTTCCGTTTAATTCTTCAAAAATTGAAAAAAAAAGACTTTTCTCTTTTCACCTCTTCTATAGAATTCTCCTATTTTTGTTAAATATCTCGGAAACTAAGCGAGATAGCGCGATTTTGTTAGAATTCTTTTCTGTAGCTCTTGAAATTCTCTTCAAAACATCTCTTAGGCAAAATCGCCCTATCTCGCTTACTTTCCGCAATATCTTAAAAAATCAAATAACAAAAAAAACTAAATTTCTCAATATCCACCTTTTTACAACCAAATTTACCAAAAAATCTTCAATTTATTAAATAAAACTAATAAAAACTCACCTAGAATAGCGGAATCGCAATTATCATCATTGACATCAAGTCTCTCCGGTCCAATATTGCTTCCCAAATCATCAGAGCTACTTGATGCTGTACTAGCAGGTGTACTTCCCTCTCTCTGCATTTCGCTCTCACTCTCTGAATTATCACAATTACGTGTAATACCATTTAGCTTGATATCCTTCATAGCCTGTTCAATAGTGCTATTTGTCTCGCTATCTTGTCTCTGTCTGTGTAAAATACCCAATCCTTGATCATCCATGCATCTATCACCAATACTACCATCATCAATGGTATTTTGTCCATTAGCAAAGCTCCTAATATCTTTGTGTCCATTTATTTGTGTTTTATTATCACAACCAGAGCCATTACCACTAGAACTTGATTCTGATCGCGATGTTGCACGTGTTGTACCATGTTTTTCTTTATTTTGGGTATTTTTATGCTTAGTACGTACAGCTTGGGCTTTACTCTCGCTATTACTTTTTCCACGACGTGTATTTGTATTACCCTCGCCTTTATTATTATTATTTTGCTGTTGTGTACTTGGTGTGTTGTTGGCCTGGACCAAAGGTGCTCCAGCAGCAATGGATCCATTTGACTGAAGAGGCGATTGCGATGGAGGAGTCGAGGAGTCTTTACTAATGGATGAAGAGCCTATACATTAATTTCAATTTTTTTAAAATTCAATTTTACAGTTTATGGGGAATTTTACACTGAGATAAAGAAAAAAAAGGGTAAAAAGTGTTGAAAATTTTTGTTGAATTGGGGGGATAAATAGGGGAGTTAATGAATAGAGGGTTGGGGAGGATTTGGAGTTTTTTGGGGGGTAGAAAATAGGCGAGAGATTTAGAGGAACTGCAGAAAGTAGGGGTGTGCGAATAATTCGAATCCACGAATTATTCGTACCGAATCGAATAGTAATATTCGATTCGAAATTTGAATCGAATAATTCGAATTTTCGAATTTTTTCGAATAATTCGATTTTTTTACAATAATTCAAATGTTCGAATAATTCGAATTTTCGAATAATTCGAATTTTCGAATAATTCGAATTTTCGAATAATTCGAATTTTCGAATAATTCGAATTTTCGAATTTTCGAATAATTCGAATAATTCGAATTTTCGAATAATTCGAATTTTCGAATTTTCGAATAATTCGAATAATTCGAATTTTCGAATAATTCGAATTGTCGAATAATTCGAATTTTCTTGAATAATTCGAATTTTTTAATAATTCGAATTTTCGAATAATTCGGATTTTTGAATAATTCTAATTTTTGAATAATTCTAATTTTTGAATAATTCTAATTTTTGAATAATTCGAATTTTCTTTAATAATTCGAATTTTCTTGAATAATTCGAATTTTCTAATAATTCGAATTTTTTTGAATAATTCAAATTTTTGAATAATTCAAATTTTTGAATAATTCGAATTTTTGAATAATTCGAATTTTTGAATAATTAAAATTTTTTAATAATTCGAATTTTCGAATAATTCGAATTTTCTTTAATAATTCGAATTTTCTTGAATAATCCGAATTTTCGAATAATTCAAATTTTTTGGAATAATTCGAATTTTTGAATAATTCTAATTTTTGAATAATTCTAATTTTTGAATAATTCTAATTTTTGAATAATTCGAATTTTTTTTAATAATTCGAATTTTCTTGAATAATCCAAATTTTCGAATAATTCGAATTTTGGAATAATTCGAGTTTTCGAATTATTCGATTCGAAATTCGAATCGAATAGTAATATTCGATTCGATTCGATTCAAACATTATTCGCACACCCCTAGCAGAAAGGAATGATGCATAGAAAAGTGTAGGGAAAGGTGGGGTAAAATGGACTAGAGCTGATTTTGGTATTTTATACTGTGATATTTACGAGAAATGAATGGAAATAGAGGAGATAGGTTTTTTCTGATGATTCCATTGGGAAGATGAGGAAATTTCCCATGAAAATCATATGTCGGAAGTTATTTTTGGGAATTTTTCAAAAATTTCATTTTTCGCGCGAGATTTGAAGGTGAAATCTTCTGTTTTTGAAAAATTTGAGGTTTTCGGGAATATCTGTGGTTTTATTGATCATAGCGATTTGGGGTTGATCTTGAATGAAAGATGAGCTCATGTCCCATCGATTTATGGGGTTTAAAAAGAAAATTATCAATTTTTTCAAGTACTCATAGGGCAAAAACTGTTTTTCAGAAAATGACCTATAAATATTTGAAAAATTGGTTTAAAAAAAAATTTGAACCACAAAAATCGATGAGGAATGAGCTCATCTTTCATTTGAGATCAACCCCAGGTCGCTACGACCAACAGAACCGGAGATTTCGCCGAAAAAGTCAATTTTTTCGATTTTCAGAAGAAAAACACCTTCAAAACTTGGCTAAAAAAACGAATTTTTCCAAAAATTGAGCAAAAAAAAATTTAATACATGTTTTCCGCCTAAAATTTACTCAGCTTTTCAATGGAATCATCAGAAAATTCGAATCTCGAACCGTTCAATTGGAGTGTCCATTTTACCCCACCTCCCCTTATAATCGATAAAGTTAAAATTAATTGAACTCGAATAATCAAGACATAATTAATGAAAATCGCGGAAAAACTGAAATATAACTCAAAATTCCAAATAGACAATAGCAGAATTCGCAGTGCCATGATTAGAAATTTTGATCAACCGATATTTAATCAATACTGCATGAATCTATACAAGTGTTTTAATTAGAAATTAAAGAGAAAAGTGTAAGAATCATTAAATTATTTACATAAATCTCAATAAAAGGACTCAAGAATCGATCTTGCCCCTCTATTGGTTGTGTTAAACTCCTCAGCAAAATTTTTTCTTGAAATAATTAAAAAATCGTTGAATTTACTCAATTTTTTTTTCTTTAAACCGTTGATTTTATTTAAATGAACGAAATTCAGTGAATTTAAACAATTCATTTGTTTAAATGAATGAAATTCACTAAATTCAAACAGTTAATTGGTTTAAATAGACAAAATCCAGTAAATTCAATAATTTTTTAAAATTATTTCAATGAAGTATCATTTTAAGGACCAATAGAACAAATATTTGATAATTTTTACCAATTTTTTTTTCTCAGTGTATTTAATTTTAATTGGAGGGTAATTACTGTTTATTTGACCAGGCTGCAACGATGGCCAGGCCTCCTTTGTTTGGGGATTTGATACGGCACCATTTTCACGGACAGGATTACCAGTTACTGGGGGTGATGGAGTTGGTTTTCTGGAATTTATTATAATTAATTCAATTTTTAATCATTTTTCAAACAACGAAATTGAATAAAAAAAGTTTTTTTTTGGAGATATAGTGAGAAATAAGGGAGATAGGGCGTTTTTGCTCCAATACATTCTTCGAGATCTTGAAATTCTCGACAAAAAAGGATTTCCCTAAAATCGCTCTATCTCGCTTAATTTCCGAGATATTTTATATTTTGGAAAATAAAAATGAAAAAAAAAGTTTTTTTTCTGTTTTATCTTCTCTTTGATAGTTTTTTGAAAATATCTCGGAAACTAAGCGAGATAGAGCAACTTTGCCCGAATCCATTATTGTACCTTTTGAAATTCTCTACAAGAAAGGATTCATGCAAAATCTTCCTATCTCGCTTAGTTTCCGAGATACTCTCAAAAAACTATTGACAAAATAAAATCAATTTGTTTGGAAATTTCGTATTTTTTGATTAAAAAAATGAAACTTCCAAGTTTTTTCATACCGATTTACTGCTACTGGTACAGTAACATGCAGCGACTGCACAAGTTTACGTTCGTACTCTTGATGCTTTCCCTGATGCATCTCTTCCTTGGTAAATGATGCCTCTTGATCGCCAAGATCATGCAAATACATACAATCTGGTTTTGGACATGCTTGATTCCGCATAAAATGGGAACAATACTTAGTTGTACCTAGTGATGTTTTTATTGTTCTCCCGTCCACGAGAATGTTGTTAACTGCCTCTATCGCACGAAGTGCATCTTCTTGACGCTGCGAAATAATTAATTATTAATAAAATCAAAATATCCTTTTTTTCTTTTTTTTTAATGAATAATTTCTGTGGTGAAGATCGTTTTCAAAGAATATCTCGGAAACTACTGGAGATACGCCCTTTTTGCCCCAGAAACGTTTTCTAGAGAATTTCAAGGGCTACAAAAAAAGATCCTAGCAAGATCGCCCTATCTCGCTTAGTTTCCGAGATATTCTTCGAGGAAAGAAAAATCATGAATTTTTTTTGATTAAAAAGATAAATATAAATTTCTGTTCTTTATTTGCGAATATCTCGGAAACTAAGCGAGATAGGGCGATTTTGCAAGAATCCTTTTTTGTAGCTCTTGAAATTCTCTACAAAAAAGGATCAGGCCAAAATCGCTCTATCTCGCTTACTTTCCGAGATCCTTTTAAAAAACTACAAAAAAAATTGAATTTTTCCTCTAATTTAGAAAGAAACTCTGGATAAATTTAAGAAAGATGGAAAAAATTTGAAAAATGGAATTATTATTATTATTATTGATTAAAATGAAATTTTTTACGAACCTGATAGGTAACATAAGCCGATGCACTAGGTCCCTGTGAGCCTGCATACGATGTACTCTGATTAATAACGACCTTATGTATTTTTCCAAATTTACCAAAATACTCGTGTCTTTTGAGAACCTGGAAAACTCACTGTCAGTAACATTATGATTCAAAGGATATTAATTTTGGGAAATAAGCCAATGTATCAATGAATTTTGATTAATTTAATTTTAATAATAATTGTAAAATTATTGAAAATACGATAATTTGTGTGTTTTTCTCACCCAAAATTTATTGATTTTTTTCTTTTTTTTTGCTTTGATACTCACATCGGCATCGGCCAATCGCATTGGGAGACCCACGACAAAAACAAGATTTTTTTGTACTACTCGTACATTAGCTAGATGTTTACGATTTTCTGTAACCCGTTGTTTACGTTGTTGATCTTTCAGCCTTTTTTCAGCTTTTAACCTGAGAAAAAAAAAAATTTCATTAATAATAAAATCATAAATATTCCAATTATTCCGATTTTGTAACATTTTACCGATATTAAAACGACGTCCACGATAGTAAATTGTTATTAAATAATATTATAAATATCCAATATTGTTCCGAATTTGAATTACGCGGTTCCAGCATCTAGGACTGGCATTGGTGGATCCTCGGATTTTAAATACCAATTTTCCCGCCATTCATGTTTTCATGTAATTAATTGGATTAATCGTTGCTATTTGTCCGGTAACAGGCGTTTTTTTTATGATTTGAAAAATTAATAGACATTCTGACGAACAAGAATATATATAGTTATACAAGGAAAAAATAGATCTGTTACCATGAATTGTTGCAGTGAAACTGAAACTGAATCTCGCTTATGGAGTTCTAATGTTAATTTAATTTTTTTCAAAAATTATTTTTGCCTCAATTTGTTCCGGTAACATGGTGTAAAGTGGATTTTAAAAAAACCTCCTCATGCTACTCTATTGAAAGTGACGAAAATTGAGAAGGAAAAATAGATTATCGAAAGTACTTGGATATCCTTAAAAATCAATTTCATTTAATTATGGTTTGTAAATAAATTTGAAACTGTTCCTCGACTGATCAATCTTATTGTTTCACATTTTTACTGGAAAAAGCCGGGAAACAAAAAATAATAATAATGATAATAATAATAATAATAATAATAATAATAATAATAATAATAATAATAATAATGATAATAATAATAATAATAATAATAATAATAATAATAGTCTTTCAATAATTATTTTCGTGAAAAATCGTAATTCTCAATGATTTTATCGAGACGAAATCAATAAATTCAAATTAAATCAATAAAAAGGGAGAACTTTGAATAAAACGTTTAATTATTCATTTTTATAATTTTTCCATCTCGTTTTAGCCCTTCATTATAAAATTACGCGATAAAATAGTGAATTTACGAAATAAATTCAGTAGTGAAAAGATAAAATTGAATAAATCAATTTTTTTCATTCATTTATTGAGATTATCTGGGAAACTAAGCAAGATAGCGAGATTTTTGTAGAGATCTCTTTTATGGAGAATTTCAAGAGCTAGAAGAAAGTATTCGGGTAAAATAGCCTCATCTCGCTTAGTTTCCGAGATATTCTCAAAGAATGCCAAGAAAGTGGACGATATTCTGGTGAAATTTTTCATTAGTTTTTCGAAAATGTCTCGGAGATTAAGTGAGATGGGCGATTTGACGCGAATCCTTCTTCGTAGCTCTTGAAATTCTCTTCAAAACCTTCTTAGGGCAAAATCACCCTATCTCGCTTACTTTCCGCGATATCCTAAAAAATCAAATAACAGAAAACCTAAATTTCTCTATTTTCACCTTTTCTCCACTAAATTCAATCGAATATCCAATTTATTAAAATAAAATAATAAAAACCTCGATACTTCCTCTTTCAAGAGCTACAAAAAAGGACAAATTAGGACAAAGTCACACTACCTCGCGTACTTTTCACGATATCCTAAAAAATAAAGTAGCAAAAAAATCTAAATTTCTTTATTTTCACCTTTTTCCCAACTAAATTTAACAAAAATTTCCAATTTATCAATTTGAAATAATAAAAAACCTCGATATTTTCTCTTTCAAGAGCTAAAAAGAAAGGATTAGGACAAAATCACGCTATCTCGCTAATTTTCCGCGATATCCTAGAAAATAAAATAACAAAAAAACTCAATTTTCACCTTTTTACTACCAAATCTAACAAAATCTTCGATTTATTAAATTAAAATAATTAAAATCTTGATATTTCCTCTTTCAATAGCTACAATAGAAGAATTCAGATAAAATCGCTCTATCTCGCTTAATCTCCGCTAAATTCTTCAAAAATTGACAAAAAATCTCTTCATTCTCACCTTTTCCCTACTAAATTTAATCAAATATTCAATTTTATTAAAATAAAATAATAAAAAAGTCGATATTTCCTCTTTCGAGAGCTACAAAGAAGGTTTAGGACAAAATCACGCTATCTCGCTAACTTTCCGCGATATCCTAGAGAATAAAATAACAAAAAAACTCAATTTTCACCTTTTTACTACCAAATTTAACAGAATCTTCAATTTATTAAATTAAAATAATAAAAACCTTGATATTTCCTCTTTCAAGAGAACAATAGAAGAACTCAGGTAAAATTGCTCTATCTCGCTTAATTTGCGCTTAATTCTTCAAAAATTTAAAAAAAATCTCTTCATTTCCCCTTTTCCCTACTAAATTCAATCAAATATTCACTTTATTAAAATAATATAATAAAAAAGTCGATATTCCCTCTTTCAAGAGCTACAATAGAAGAATTAGGACAAAATCACACTATCTCGCTTACTTTCCGCGATATTCTAAAAAATAAAGTAGCAAAAAAACCTAAATTTCTTCATTTTTACCTTTTCACAACCGAATTTAACAAAAATCTCTTACTTATTATATTAAAATACTAAAAACCTTGATATTTCCTCTTTCGAGAGCTACAATAAAGGACAAATGAGGACAAAATTACACTATCTCGCTTACTTTCCGCGATATTCTAAAAAATAAAATAGCAAAAAAACCTAAATTTCTTCATTTTTACCTTTTCACAACCAAATTTAACGAAAATCTCTTTTTTTTATATAAAAATAATAAAAACCTTGATATTTCCTCTTTCAATAGCTACAATAGAAGAATTCCGATAAAATCGTTCTATCTCGCTTAATTTCCGCATAATTCTTCAAAAATTGACAAAAAATCTCTTCATTCTCACCTTTTCCCTACTAAATTCAATCAAATATTCAATTTTATTAAAATAAATCAATAAAAACCTTGATATTTCCTCTTTCAATAGCTACAATAAAAGAATTCAGGTAAAATCGCTCTATCTCGCTTAATTTCCGCATAATTTTTCAAAAATTGAATAAAAAATTTCTTTATTTTCACCTTTTCCCTACTAAATTTAATCAAATATTCAATTTTATTAAAATAAAATAATAAAAAAGTCGATATTCCCTCTTTCAAGAGCTACAATAGAAGAATTAGGACAAAATCACACTATCTCGCTTACTTTCCGCGATATTCTAAAAAATAAAGTAGCAAAAAAACCTAAATTTCTTCATTTTTACCTCTTTCCCAACTTAATTTAACAAAAATTTCCAATGTATGCAAATTAAAATAATAAAAACCTTGATATTTCCTCTTTCAATAGCTACAATAGAAAAATTCAGGTAAAATCGCTCTATCTCGCTTAATTTCCGCATAATTCTTCAAAAATTGAATAAAAATCTCTTCATTTTCACCTTGTCCCTACTGAACTTAACAAAATATTTCCAGATTATTATATTAAAATAATAAAAACCTTGATATTTCCTCTTTCGATAGTGGCTTAAAATCAGCTGGATTCTCCGAATATGCCTTTCTGCATGCAGGACACAGTCCATTCTCATCTGTTCTAATTCTGTGCCAGCAAAACCTACATATTTGGTATCCACATGTGCATGGAAAAAAATTGAGATCATCAACTTCCAGTGGCTCCATGCACAGTGGACACTCAACTGCATCTTCACCACTTTGATTTAATACAGACATAGTGTCTTAATTTTTTTTTTTGCACTTTTTAAATCTTTTTTTCAGTTGTATGCGAATAATTCCTTTTTTAATCCTTTTTCTTCGCTTTTTTCACTCTTTAAGTCCACGTGTATCGATAAATCCTCTCTGTCAATGATGAATTTTGGTTAATTACATAAGGCCAGTGGTCTTAACTCCTCTTTTTCCTCCTTTTTCCCACAGAAAAAATTGCCTTCAGAAAAAAAATAAAAAATCTCAAATAAATTCTCTTTTTATTTCCTTCAAATTCCTCAAAATTCGTCAGTTCACTCACTTTCTGCCTTCAATCAACGAAAAAAAAAAAAAGTTTTCTAGTTTTCCATGAAAATCCAATGACACTCTGATTAAATTGATATTTCCGTTGTGTATCAGCCTAAAACAGAAAAAAAATGAAAAAAAATTAAAATTTAAAAAATTGGAAAAAAAAAGTTTTTTTTAAAAATGTTAAATTTCTTTTTTTCTCAAGTGTCAATTGACGTCAGAAATTTAGAAAAAAAAGGGGCAAAATCGAGTGCGAATGGAGTTTGACAGGAGCTGTCATCGATTCTCCGAACAAAGGATTTCCCCATTTAAAATCCTGGAAAAAACCCCATAAAAAATGTTCAAAAACTGAAGAAAAAGGTAAAAATTTGATTAAAAAAAAAATTCAAAAAATTTGAAAAATGTTTAAAAAATTGTGGAAAATTGTGGAAAATTCATTTTGGAGCAGGAGGAACCGTTGAAACAGCTGTTGGTGGGTAAGTTCCCCTTCCCCTTTTTTTTCTCCTTTTTTTTCTCAAACGTCACACACAGACACAGGCTAAGGCATTTTATTTCTCTCCTTGACGAAAAAAAGCTGATTTTCCACGAATTTTCCACCAAAAAAAAAAGGCAATTAAAATTTAAAAACTCGCCTAATGTCTGCAGTTACTTAAAGACACTAAAAAAAATTATAATATCCTTTGAATTATTTATTTTTTACTGTTTAATTTGTCACGAAATTATGGAATGATTCAACGCGTACTCGTGGATACAGAGAGAGGTATGGCGTCCGATTGTTGCCCTGAAATGAAGTGTGTGAGAGAGATGGAGAACGTTCTTTTCCTTTTTTTTTTTTTCATTCACACACATACACAAACACACATACATTCAAAAAGACCAGAGAAGACCCCAGGAAAAGGCACTTGCTCCAAAAACTCCCAAAAAATCCCCAAAAAAGCAAAAATCTCCCCAAAAACAAAAAATTCAAATTTTTTTTACAAAAACTGTCAAAAATTAATTTAAAAAAAACCGAATTTTCTTAAAAATTCTATCTTTGTCTCAAGTAAAAAAAGGGGGGATGATGTATATATGTGTATATATATGTCTGTGTAGGTCTAGAAAATTTTGGAAAACCTGCGCTTTTTTTTAACTCACAATTTTCCTTTTTTTTATTTTTTTTTTCTTTAAATTTAATGTCTACTTGAAATTTCGAATGGAAAGAAAAACTTTAGGCGAGGCGCGAGCAAAGTTGAACGGACACTAGTAACAGAAAAGAGACAGCAATGGTGGGAGGGGTAAAAAAAAAGAGGGGGGAGGAGGGGGGGAAGGCTGAAAGGATCTAACTATATTGTCTGTCTCTTTTTTTTCTTCACTTCCTCAAGGATTCCACAAACGTCACACGTTTACACTTCACTTTTCGATGTTTTTTTCCCGTTTTTTTTTTGAATTTTTTTTTTCGCGTTATTTTTGAAAAAGACTTGGATTAGTTTATTTGCGGGAAAATTGAGGGAATTGTGAATGGGAACAAAGTTTTTTTGGAATTTAAGTAATACAGGCTGGTTAACTATTGGATTTTAACCTTAATTTAGTAGTCAACAATTGGCGATTTTGTAGAAAAATGGAGAAAAATTTTTTTTAGAATTATTTCTAGGAATTTGGGGATTTTTTCAAAGGTTTTTGCGGGAAATCGGGGAATAACAATTTTTAATTTAAAAAACCCGTTGTTTTTACTTACGTATTCAACTTTTTACACTACACAAAATCTCTTTTCTCTACTGGGAATTTTTTTTCTATTTCTTTTTTTTTATATTATTATTATGTATATATATATGTCTATATATATATGTGTGTGTGTGTATAAATCACAACGAATACGACAGTGAGGGCCCCTTGCGTTTCGACAGAATGGAAACACAAGTGATAGTTCAGATGTGCGCATTCTTCTGCGCATGTGGTAACGGATCTTGCGCTTTGCGGATAAAACGGAAACCTATGAATTGGCGGCACATTCAAATGTAAATAAAGGTCAAATTGATTTTTTTTTAAGTTTTTGACGTTTAGATGATTTTGGATTTTATTTTTTTTATTTATTGGGTCGATAATAACTTGATGAAATTACCTGCATATTGTTATTATTATTATTATTATTATTATTATTGGGAATTTCTGGGGTTTAGTGGGAGTGGTAGATAATTTGGCAAAATTGAATTTTGATAAAATTAGGGATTTCTTAGAAACTATTGGGTTTAGGGGATTTTAGCAAGAAACCTTTTTTGTAGAGAATTTTAAGAGCTAGAAAAAAGATCTCCACAAAAATTTCACTATCTCGCTTAGTTTTTGAGATATTCTCAAAAAAATTACGAGAAAAAAATGGAATTTTAATACTATTTAATAAAAAAAATTCAAAAATCATTTTTTTAACGAATATCTCGAAAATTAAGCGAGATAAGGCGATTTCGATTGAATCCTTCTTTAAATAGAATTTTGAAAACCACAAAATCGCCCTATCTCGCTTAGTTTCCGAAATATTCATAAAAAATTCATAAATTAAATTTTTTCTCATTTCTTTTTTGAAAGTATTTCGGAAACTAAGCGAGATAGAGCGATTTTTCTTCAATACTTTTTTGTAGCTCTTAAAATTCTCTACAAAAAAGGTATCTTGATATTTTCTCCTAAATTCACTCGCCTTAAAGATATTCACAAAAATAAGAAAAAAAAATAAATAAATAAGTTAATGAATGAAGAAATGAATAAATAAATAAATAAACTAATAAATAGGTAAATTATCGAGTAGATAAGAAATACATAATTAATTAGGTATATGCATAAACAAACAAATGAATAAATGAGTAATTAAAAAGTTAAATAAATAAAAATCTGTCTCTCCCAAAAAAAACTCAATTTAAAGTTCGAAATGCAAAAATCCATTATATTTATTGCTTCTTAACATTAATAACAATTTTTTACACAGTAATTACTTTATTTATTACACCATATAGAAACCTTATAATACCGGATGAACTAATAATAATGATAAAAATTTTTTTTTTAGTTAAAGTAAAGAGTACAGAAGAATGAAAAAGGAAAAGGACGTGAAATGGGAGAGAAAAAGGGGGAAAAAAGGATATTTTTCGTGCTATCGTGAAACTTCTTCGCTCGTGTCCTCGCTCAAACTCGGTGATTTTAGGAGATTAACATTTACGAAGAAGACAAGGTAGGCAGTAGTTTCGGCTGCTGTTAGAGCCTCTGTACTTGTCATTGGTGTTACACTCATGTCGTTGTAATGGAACCACTGATCTCCATGTTTAACGTAACTTGTGTAGTGTCCACAGTCCATTGCACCACCCACGTGCGATATTGTACAAACTGGAACGTATCTGTGACCCTCATCGCTCTCGGATACCCTGAAAATAATGAAAATAACACGTTAATTATAGGGTAATATGCTGAATGGACCAATATAGGCCTGGAGGCAATATAATTAAAAAAAAAAAAATTATAGGGGAAGGTGGGGCAAAATGGACATTGTAATAAAACAGTGGCAGAGATCGGCAAAAGAAAAATTCGAATTTTTAATTTTTTAATTTTTTTAATTTTTGTAATTTCTATCGAAAAAATTTTAATTACTTTCTCAATGGAAAACTTGGATTTTTAAATTTTTCATTAGTTTGAAAATTAATTTTTTTTTTTAAACAATTTTGATTACTATTGTAATTTAAAATTTGACTGATGGAATTTCATAATTATTTTCTTTATTAAACTTATTAACATTTTTATTAGTTAAATTGAATTATAAATGTCATATAAGCGTCATTTAGATTGGATTAAATTATAAGTTCTTATTTGTGTTACATTTAGTTAAAACTCTCAACTCAAAATTTTTGTCTGAAAAACGGTTATATTTGGGAAGATTAAACATAGCAGCGTTGATTTTATTATAAAATTAATTATTCCAATCAATTAATAAGTAAGAAAGAATCAAAATTTCGAATAAGAAAAAGAATTATAAAATTTCATCAGTCAAATTTTTAATTACAATAGCAATCAAAATTGTTAAAAAAAAAAAATTAATTTTCAAACCAATGAAAAATTTAAAAATCCAAATTTTTCATTGAGAAAGTAATTAAAATTTTTTCGATGGAAATTACAGAAATAAAAAAAATTGAAAAATTGAAAATGCGAATTTTTTTTGCCGATCTCTGAACAGTGGGAGATAAATTTTTTCTTATGATTCTATTGAAAAGCTGAGAAAATTCTAGGCAGATAACAAATGCCAGAATTGATTTTTTTTTAATTTTTTGAGAATTTGATTTTTTTCTGGGCATTTTTGAAGGGTAAAAGCTTCTCGTTTTTTTAAAATATTTTGGAAACTAAGCGAGATAGAGTCATTTTGATCTTATCTTTTTTTGTAGAGAATTTCAAGAGCTACAAAAAAGGATCGAGGCAAAATCGTTCTATCTCGCTTAATTTCCAAGATATTGTAAAAAAAATGAATTAAAAAATAAACTTATCAATAAGCCTTTTTTTTTTTTAATTTATTAGTTTTTGCGAATATTTTGGGAACTAAGCGAGATAGAGCAATTTCCATTATTTTCTTTGATATTCTAGAAAAAAAAAACAAAATAATCGACTCATCCCATTTCATCTCTTCATTCCTAAATCAAAAACAAACAAATAAAAAATGAATAACAATAAATTTTCCACTGTAATCATCAAAAATCCAATTTAATACTCACGATTCACTTGTTGGGATGCTTAGTGCCTCTGGAATATGAACAGTCGAGTTCATTTTAGCTACATAACCATCGCTCGTCTTTCCATACCGATTAATCTGAACAATAAGTACATTAGGAGGTCCTCTAAATGTCGTGTAAACCTTGTGTTCATTGCCCTTGCACTTGCTGCAAGTTAAATTTCTGTCCTCAGGTAAAAGTGTTTTGCTAATTGCATCAGCAAGTTCAGTAGAGTCAGTCTCGTTTTCTGGCAGATCAACGTACAGCATCAGATTATCAACTTTACGCTGGCGATGCTTGGAGCAATTAACACAAACATAGTGTTCCATCATTGGTAATGAAAAAAATTCGTCAATTGGATTGCGAATTGTTTCATCGTACTTTGAATTATCCGAAGTTTCGTCGCATGATTTTACGGATTTTGGACTTGATTCTTCGAATCTGTCGCTGCTGTCGTTGAAATTGATGCGTCTTTTGTATGGGGATATTTGGGTCAAGGGGGGTCGTTTGTTTGGAGTTTGGGGGGAACGTTGCACGTTTTTTAGGCTCTGGAGATTGTCGGGAACATTTTCCGACTCTTTTTTGAGGTCCATCACTTTTAGGGACTCTTCGCAGTCGCTCTTCACGTGATTCAGGAATATCATGAGGAACTCGGAGACATCCTGTTGTCTTTGGGACGAGTAGGACTCGTCCAGGACCTCCAGCTGCTCCTTGAATCTTCTGGAAAATTTAATTAAAACGTTAAAATTAAGAATTTCACCTTTTTTTACGGTTCTTTACGGGTTTTTTGGGAATATCTTGGAAACTAAGGGAGATAGGGGAATTTTTGAAGAGACCTTTTTTGTAGGTCTTGAAATTTTGAACAAAAAAGGATTCGGGTGAAATTGCTCTATCTCGCTTAGTTTCTGAGATTCTTTTAGGAAATTGCTGAAAGAAAAGGATTTATCTAGAATAAGTGATTTTTTTTTGTTAGTAAATTTTTGGTAATATCTCGGAAAGTAAGGGAGATAGCGCAATTTCGGTTGAATACATTTTTGTAGCTCTAAAAATTCTCTACAAAAAAGGTTTTCTTACATTTTTCTCTAAATCTACTCGCCTAAAAGATATTTAAGAAAGAATTTTTCAACTTATTTAGAAAAACTCAATTTTGTTATTCGTTTTTCAAAAATAGCGCGGAAATTAAGCGAGATAGACGCCTATTTTCATAGACACTTTTTTAGTAGCCCTTGAAATTCTCTGCAATAAAAGAATAGAGCAAATTCACCTTATCCCCTTTATTTTCCGAGATTTATTCTCAGAAAATCAAGAATTTTTGAAAAAATAAATAAAAAAATAGATCAAAAAATTGCAAAATTAAGAAAATAAATAAATAAATAAATATATCATCACCTTAGAAACAAAGAGGCGTAAGTGCCATATATAAACACATCACTTACGCCCCTTTGTTTCTAAGGCAACGATATAATAACAAATAAAATTCAAATAATCAATAAAAAAAATTAATTAAATCATCAATCAATCAATATCAAATGTCAATTTTCTTTATATAAAAATAAATTTGAAAAATTAATTAATTGATTAATTAAATAATATTAAATGTCAATTTTTTTCTATACAAAAATAAATTTAAAAAAATTAGATAATTCCTCAATTAATATAAAATATCATTTTTTTCCCTAAAAAAATTAACTCACGTTACAATTTGATAAGTTTTTTCCTTTTCGGCGGGTCCTTCCCGCCAAAAAACTTGCATAGCAACTAGTGTCCTCGTAAGATCCGAGCACTTCTTCAAATCCAATCTACCAAGCTGATCAACAAAAGGCAGTGCAAATAGTGTCTGTAAAGTTGCATTTAGCCAGCATCTATTTTCCCCAGGTGGATTTGGAAAACCAGTCATATAATATGGCACATCAGCCATCAAATTGGCCAATGGATCCTCGCAATGAACACTTGCAGTAGCATTTAAATTGTCCCAATTGTCCCAATTTCCTTGTGGCTGCTGTTGCTCCCAATTGTTGACCTGATTGTCCCAATTTTCCTGATTGTCCCAATTTTCCTGCGTTTGAAATTGTCCAGCATCCGGAAATATACTCTCAATTTCCTCATCAATTGTCTCATTTTTTGCAGTTTCATCATTAGCATCAATTGTACTTGTTTCTAGATTTGGTCTGTACTTGGAATAATTAATATCATTATCATCAGACTTTAACATCTTTAAAGCAACGGAAATTCTAGACTCAAACCCTCTCTTCCGTTTTTCTCCAGTTTCAAGCGGTGAACTGCTGATAATCGATGAATTTTCGCTTTTTTCAACATCAGATTCTGGAGTTTTTGTGTTTTCATCTTTCGCCTGGATTGAAGCTGCACGATACAATTGATTCGAACATCTGCGGTTTGATGGTGATCTTTCGCTCTTTGATGACTGCGAATTCTCCGATTTTTTGGGGATCAATGGCTTTTTCTCCTCTTTTACTGCAGATTGCTGGGGAATTTCGACGTTAAAGTCGGCTTTGTCGGTCAAACGCAATGACAAATTTTTCTTCAGGGCACTGGACCTGCAGCGGCGTTTGGGAATTGCTGAGTAATCGCTCCATGCTCTTCCTTTTCTCTCTGCAAAAAAATTTAAAGAAAAATGAAATTGAAAAAAAATTTTTGGGATAATTATTGGAAATTTGGGGATTTTTTGAGGATAATTAGGGGAATATCTCGTCAAGGACTGCATTTAGAGGAAAATACCAGGATACCTTTTTTGTAGGTAATTCAATTCTCTGAATGAAAGGTCTCATGTGATTTTCCTATAAATGCAGTACTTAAGGAGATTTTGAGGGAAGAGTGAATAACAAATTTTTTTCATCTTTTTTTGGTCCAGAAGAGATTTAGGGTTTTTTTTAAAGAAAATATCTTGGAAACTAAGCGAGATAGCGAAATTTTTGTGGAGACCTTTCTTCTAGCCTTGGGAATTCTCAAAAAAACCATACAAGAGCAAAAACGTCGTATCTCCATTATTTATCGATATATTTATCAAAATAGATCATTAAAAAAATCGTTGTTGAATTCCATTTTTTAAAATTCTTTTTTTAAATGAATATCTCATAAACTAATGGAGATACGCCCTTTTCACCCCAATCCATTCTCGGAGCTCTTGAAATTCACTGCAAAAAAGGTATCTTGTAAATTTCCCCTAAACCCCATCATTTCTAAGATTTCTTTAAAAAATCAATAAATTCAAAAAAAGGAGGTAAAACTCAATTTTGTTTGTTTTTTTACAATACCTCGGAAACTAAGCGAGATAGCGAATTTTTCCTTCACACCTTTTTTGTAGCCCTCAAAATTCTCTAAAAAACGATTTCCGGACAACATCGCTCTATCTCGCTTAGTTTCCGAGTTATCCCTAAAAAACACCAAAAATCAAGTTTAACTCGGTTTTACATTTTTTAAAAATTCAAAAAAAAAAAAGAAAAAATTTCACAATTTTTTCAAAAATTTGAAAATCAGTTTAAACTCACCTGGTGTTGTATTTTTTGGAGTACTTGGACACATTGTCCTGTGGACAGTGGCAGTTGTAACGCTGAGCATTTTCCCTCTTTTTTTTTTTTTTTTTTACAAAAAAAAAACAATCGAGAAAATCAGAAAATCAGATTTTTTCCTTTTTTGAAAATAAACGTTTTATTTTTGATCTTCAAGCAAAGTGAACAATGCCACTCATTCACGATGCTCAACTGATCCAACGAAATATAACAAACACACAAAACACATTTGTCAAAAAACAGTTAAAACATTTGATTTTCAAAATTTCCATCAATTGAACAAATTAATACGTTTCACTTAAAATTGATTTAATATTATAAACTCGTTATTTATTTGATACTATTCTCATAATTTTCATGAGATTTTGCCGCCTAAACATATCACGTAGGTGTGTACGTTGTGGCGGGAAATGTCCTCGGCGTGGCCCCGCGCTCCGGTTTCTTTTTTTTTCCACAAATACGTAAATAGAGAAACGAGAAAGATCCGTAACTTGAGAAACAAAATGGCGTCGGAATTGAGTGTGCGCGACATCTGGCCAGGATTTTATTAACTAGCGCTTCAATTTCGTTGAATTTTATGAAAAATCAGGGAAAGCGCAATTTTCGCGCTTTTTTTGAATTTAAAAACAAAGTAAAATAGAATTTTGAGTTCAAATAATTTTTCGCGCTTTTTTTTTGCTCTGAAAATTCATTGGGAAAATTTGAAAAACGGGAATTCCCGCTTCTTTATCGTCTGAAGGCAACCGATATTCACTGTCGGATCAATTTTAATTGAAAAATCGATGGAAGCGCATAGTTTTCGCGCTTTTTTTCGATTTAAAAAAATTAAACTAAAGAGCTTTGCACTTAATAATTGATTACGCGCCATTTTGTCTTCGAGATTTTCCCCCGGAATTTGAAAAATAGGGCAATTCCCGCTTCTTTACCGTCTGAAGGTAGCCGCGGTTCACTATCACCTCAATTTTTATGAAATTCGACCGAAAAAAATGAAGGTTTTGGGCTTTTTTATAATTAAAAAATATTCAAAATCGATTTTTGCACTTAAATAATTCTTCGCACGTCTTCGCCCCTTTGGGATTTCCCGCTAAAATTCAAAAAACAGTTTCACTTGACCCATCTCTCGAAAAAAACGATGAAAGTGCAAGATTTCGCGCTTTTTGAATTAGAAAAAATAAAAAAAATGGACTTTTGCACTTAAATATTTTATCGCGCGTCTCTCCTCCCTTATAGCTTCCCGCCAAAATTCAAAAAACTGGGATTCCCACTTTTTTACCATCCAAAAACAACCGCAATTCATTATCGTCTCAATTTTCATTCAAAAATCACCAGAAAAACAAAGATTTCGCGCTTTTTTTTTATTATAAAATAATCCAAAACACTTTTGCGCTTAAATAATCTTTCGCACCTCCCCCCCCCCCCCTCAGAACTTCCCGCCAAAATTCAAAAAAAGGTTTCACTCGACTAATATCTCAAGTAAAATCGACGAAAGCGCAAAGATTTCGCGCTTTTTTTTATTATAAAAAAATCCAAAACACTTTTGCGCTTAAAAAATCCTTCGCGCCTCCCCCCCCCCCCCCCCAGAACTTCCCGCTAAAATTCAAAAAAAGGTTTTACTCGACCAATATCTCAAGTAAAATCGACGAAAGCGCAAAGGTTTTGGCGCTTTTTTTTATTATAAAAAATTTGAAAAACTTTTGCACTTAAATGACCCCTTCCCCCCCTCCTCCTCCTCAGAACTTCCCGCTAAAATTCAAAAAACGGGGGATTCCCGCTTCTTTACCGTCCGAAATCAGCTGCAATTCAAATTCAATAGATGCCGACAACTCTCAAATTCTAAACCGTATTTTCGCGCGCTTTACTTCATCACTTCCCTTTTTTTTATTCCTTGGATTTTAGCGGGATGTCACGAAGGATTTGCCGCCTAGACCCGACATACTCGGCCCGCCAAAGCCAAAGGCAATAGAACGCTTTATATATTCCATAACCAATTTTACTAGACGCCCAGTGGATAATCCCGTGGAACGTGGCCGCTTCAACATTTGAATTAAAAAAACGTTTTTATTTCGTTTTCTCATTGAAAGCTTCTTTTTTTTTCATCTATATATAAAAGCACATCAAACAAAGGACAATTAATAAGTATTATTTCTTATGTTATTGTTTACCGTTTCATTGGATTCGTGGTGACGGTTTGTTTTGGATTTGGGACGTTTGTGAGAGGATTTTAAAGGCGAGTGAGAATATAAAGTCAACGGAAAAAAAAAAATGGCAAAAGTGCAATTGGCCAATGTTGCGGTTCTCGATAATCCATCGCCTTTTCTCAATCCATTTCAATTTGAAGTCACTTTTGAGTGCATCGAGGAACTGAAAGAAGGTAAATTTTAGAAAATTTGAGAAAAATTATTATTTTTTTTATTAATTGTTTTTTTTTAATTATTAATCGATGACGAAATTACACGATTGAGGGGAATTGTGGAGATGGAGGTGGAGGTTAGGGGAAATTTGAAGGCAAAATATGAATTTTTTAATTTTTTTTAAATTTCTAATTTTTTGATTTATTTTTTTAGATTTGGAGTGGAAAATGATTTACGTTGGAAGTGCAGAGTCAGAGGAATTCGATCAGGTTCTTGATACAATTTATGTTGGACCCATTCCTGAGGGGAGACACATGTTTGTTTTTCAGGTAATTGAGAATATTGAAGGAGGGGAGGGGGCAAGTCGATTTTTTTTTTAGTTTTTTGAGAATATCTTGGAAAGTAAGGGAGATAGGGCGATTTTTGTGGAGACCTTTTTTGGAGCTCTCAAAATTTTCTACAAAAGAGGATTCCTGGAAAAAGAGCGTATCTCGCTTAGTTTCCGAGATATTTCGAAAAAAATAAGTAAAATAGACTTGTCCTGATTTTAAGTTTGTTTTTTAATTCTGAAAATTTGAATTGTGAAAAATATTTTTTGTGTTCTGTTGAGGATTTTTGTTTTTTAGGTAATTGGGATTATTATTGTGATGAAGGAGAGGAGGGAAAAGGGGGAAGAGGGGTGGGAAAGGGGGGAATGGGGGGAAGTCTATTTTTTTTTAGTTTTTTGAGAATATCTTGGAAAGTAAAGGAGATAAGGCGATTTTTGTGGAGAATTTTTTTGGAGTTCTCGAAATTGTCTACAAAAGAGGATTTTTTGAAAAAAGAGCGTATCTCGCTTAGTTTCCGAGATATTTTCAAAAAAATAATAAGAAAAATAAAGTTATCCTGATTTTGGCTTTTTTGTTTAAATTATGAATATTTAAATTGTGGAAAATATCTTCTGAGTCCTGCTGAGGATTTTTTATGAGTGAGAATTGATTTTCCGTTTTTTTTTTGTCAAATTCTAGTGTTTTGGTTCAAAATGAGAGGGGAATCCATTTCTAATTCTAGAAACTTTACAATGTTTTGAGAATATGGTGGAAAGTAAACGAGATAGAGCGATTTTTGCTTCTATCCTTACTTGAAGTCCTCGTCATTTTCTTTTTAAAAAAAAATGACAAAATGACTAGCTCATTCAATTTCCAAAATATTTCCCAAAAATAAATATTGACTCATTTTTTTCTCCCAAAATATTTTTAATTTCACTCATTTTAATAATAAATTTTAATAATGAATTCTTCAGCTTTCACTTAAAATCTCCCCCCCCCCCCCCCCCCCTTCCCCTAAAAAGACCGCCTGAACTCATTTCATCAAAATGCTCATTTCTACCTTTCATTTCATCAAAATGCTCATTTTTATGATACTGAAAACAGCAGAAATCTTACCATTTTCACTATTTTTTTTGTTTTCTCAGCAAATAAATTATTTCAAAAAGAAATGAAAAATATGCACAAGTAGAAAATCCAATAAACTATAAGTGCGAATTTTTCAAATATTTTTTTTGTCATTATTTATTTACTCAAAAAATTTCAAAAACTGTTTCAGAGGTGACGCGTTTAAAAATCCGTGGATAATTATTGATTTTTTAAATTCATAATTGTGCAAATTATTGTTTTTTTTTGAATGATTGTTTTTTTTCGTCCATGCAACCGTTTCAGATATAGGGGAACGTGGGGCAAAATGGACATTGTAATGAAACAGTGGGATATAGATTTTTCAAAATGATTCCATCGGAAAGCTGAGGAAATTTTAGTCAAGAAACATGTGCCAAAACTAATTTTTTTGAATTTTTCGAGAATTCGATTTTTTTGCGGATTTTTGAGCAGTAAAAAGCATTTCGATTTTTGAGCAAATTCAGTTTTTTCGAGATATCTCTGGTTCTATTGGTCGTAGCGACCTGGGACCGATTTTAAATGAAAGGTGAGATCATTTCCCATAGATTTATGGGGTCTTGAATCTAAAAATATCGATTTTTCAGATACTTATGGGAACTTTTGTGAAAAATTATGATCATCGGTTTTTGTTCTCTAACTACATGAAAAATCGATATTTCTGAATCCAAAACCCCATGAATCGATGGGAAATGATCTCACCTTTCATTTAAAATCGGTCCCAGGTCGCTACGACCAATAGAACCAGAGATATCTCGAAAAAACTGAATTTGCTCAAAAATCCCCAAAAAAATCGAGTTCTCGAAAAATTCAAAAAAATTATTTCTGGCACATGTTTCTCAACTAAAATTTCCTCAGCTTTCCGATGGAATCGTTAAAAAAAATCCATCTCCACTATTTTCATTCATTTAAAGATTTTTTCATAATACATGCATAAAAACTCAAATCAATCTGACGATTTTCATCCTTTTTCTTCTTGCAACAGATAAATAATTTAAAAAAGAAGAAAATAAGCATATTTACAAAATTCAAAAATCTATAACTGCGAATTTTTTAAAAATTCTTTTATAATAATTTACTTCCTCAAAAAATTTTTCACCCCAAAAAATTCTAATAAATTCTCATAAAATCAATTTATTAACAGGCAGATCCACCAGACGTCAGTCGTATTCCCGTAAACGATGCACTTGGTGTAACAGTTGTCCTTCTCACCTGTTCCTACCGAGGAAATGAATTTGTTCGAGTTGGCTATTTTATCAACAACGAGTACACAGATCCTGAACTCCGTGAGAATCCACCAACTCAGCCGCAATTTGACAAAGTCCAGAGAAATATCCTCGGTGACAAACCGCGAGTAACGAGATTCAAGATAAATTGGGACGATGGTGTTGGATCAACGGCAAATGGCACACAAGACATTGAGGAACATGCAATGGAGGAAAATACCCAGGATGCACCATCATCTACATTAGGATTCAGTGAAAATACACAAAACAGTATGGAGGTCATGTGAAACGAGTTTAAATATCGTTTCTTCATTCCCTGTGAACTGCGAGTAATTCAACGATAAAAAACACAAAAAAAAGCCCTCAAAGGACACTAAAAATGCCTTAGAAACGTAAAGAGGCGCAAGTGCCTATACATATAAGCATCGCACTTACGCCCCTTTGATTCTAAGATTACAAAATAACTTTTCCCTTTTTTTCCCCTTTTTTTCTGATTCTCTGAGTAATTTGTGTTTAATTATTATTTAATTTCCCGATTTTTCGTTGTATTTTTTAAGCAATTTTTTCTGCTGTTAACGTACTCTTCCCAGAAGGATACCACTGATGTTCTTGTCGTTATAACAAATCGTTTTTTGCGCAAAATAATAATGATAATTGATAAAAAAAAAAGGATAAAGAAAATGAAACAGTTTGTATATTTTTTAAGAGAAAAAACGTAATTATGAAAGTTGATTAATTTTTTTTTGGAGAGTTTTTGTTTTTGATTTCTCTATATTTTTTCTTTTTTTGAAAGTGTTTTGTTGATTGAGACAAATGTGAGTGTTTCTCCAAATAATTAATTAATCAACTTTAAATAACGTGAAATTTAGATAGACTGCATTTAGTGAAAAAATGGAAGAAAATAGTGTAACTTCTGTGTAGTTTGAAGAAAAAAAAATCGCCGGCGTGTAAATACACATTGATAAAAAAAAAATGATTATTTAGATGGAAAGTTGATGAAAATAATTATATAACATTTTTCTACATAAACAAAAAATATTGCACATTTATTTACTCTCGTTACTCGCTTTTTTTTTTTATAATGTAAGAATACGAATTAATGCATGTCAAATGCATATTCTTAAATATAATATTTATATATATATATATATTAAATACATTAAGTAGTTGTGAGGAAACTAAGTTGAGGTGAATGAGAAAAAGATATAGGGGAGAGTGGGGCAAAACGGACACTATAATGAAACGGTTAGAGATGGATTTTTTTCGATGATTCTATTGGAAAGCTGAGGAAATTTTAGCCGGAAAATAGGTGTCTGATGTATTTTTTTCGATTTTTTTGAAAATTCGATATTTTTGAGTGTTTTTGAGGGGTAGAAGCTCTTTCCTTTTTTGAAAATTTTCAGTTTTATGCAAATATCTCTGGTTCTATTGATCGTAGCGATTCGCGGTTGGTCTCAAATAAAAGGCGAGCTCATTTCCCATTGATTCGTGAGGTTTTGAATCCAAAAATATCAATTTTTGAGATAGTTATAGGCCAAAAACTGTTTCACAAAACTGTTCTACAAAAATGCCCATAATTACCTTGAAGATCGATATTTTTAGATTAAAAACCCTATAAATCGATGGCAAATGATCTCACCTTTCACCTCCATTCGGAATTTTTACACTACGACAAATAGAACCAAAGATATTCTCAAAAAACTGAAAATTTTCAAAAAAAGGAACGCTTTTACCCCTCTAAAATGCTCAAAAAAGTCAAAATCGTCAAAAATTCAAAAAAATTAGTACCAGCACTTGTTTCCCGCCTAAAATTTCCTCAGCTTTCCAATGGAATCATCAAAAACGATCTATCGCCAATACTTCCATTAATTTCAAGAGTTTTCTATAATATTTGCCTAATAATTTAGATGTGTCCATTTTACCCCTGATGTCCATTTTGCCCCACCTTCCCCTAATTACATTTGGAGAACAGATTTTTTAAATTGAATAATAGCCTCAATTAATACTAGATTTTTTTTTAAATAGAGGAACATGTTTCATTGATCGGGAGAGATAAATTCTTAATAATTAACATTAACCATTGTTAATCATTAATGATTAATAATAATCATTGATACTCATTGATAAGGCTGAGACGTTGGTGTACGGTTTGATCTAGACTGAATTTGCTTATAGATAAAACACATTTTAAATGATTATTGATGTCAAACTGATATTTATAAACGCTAAATTGATTCTGCAAACGTTAAAGGCTAATTATGCAGAATAGCGCCCATCCTAAAATTTAATAATTACCAGAATCAAATCTTGGGAAAAATATGGAATGCGCAGGCGAGGTTTGAACTCACATCCTTCAAATTACCAGTATAATGCTCTACCAATTGAGATATTGCAAGTTCCGATATTTATCTTCGAATTTTTGAATCCAATACATGACCTTATTTTTACTACCTCCCTTCCTGAGGCAAATTTTCAAATTAATTTGAAATTAATTTCATTTCAGGCTCTATTCTGCATAATTGAGCGTTAAAGAATTCGTGTTTCCCAATAATTTGAAGAATCAATCAACATTTGGATATTATTATTCATCTTGAGTTATAATCGTGATGAGTTCTCTTACGAGTTCCCTTAAAAGTTCCCCTTGAAGTTCCTCAAGAGAATTCCCTTAAGAGTTCTGCTGGAAGCTCTCCTGAGAGCTTCTCTAAAAGTTCCTCTGGAAGTTTCCCTAAAAGTTCCTCTGGAAGTTTCCATAAAAGTTCCCCTAAAAGTTCCTCTGGAAGTTTCCCTAAAAGTTCCCCTAAAAGTTCCTCTGGAAGTTTCCCTAAAAGTTTCCCTAAAAGTTCCTCTGGAACGTTTTAGTTTCCCTAAAAGTTTTCCTAAATCTTCATAAAGTCATTTTGACGTTCATAAATGTCAGTTTAACATTCAAAAACATTTAGAATGTTCAATCTAGAGGCAGTTTCAGCCTAAATCAAACCGTACACCAACATCGCGGCTCCACTCATTAATAATCAATAATAATTATGACTAATCATTGATTAATTATGATTAATTATCATTAATTATTGAAATAAATTAACGAAGAATATTGAAAAAAATTAGAAAGGCACAAAAAGTATTTGTTCTTTTGGTTGAATTTTAGATTTTTTTTTTCTTAGAAAACTTTTCTCTTCATTTAATTAATCATGAATCAAACTGTGAAAACACTGACACGTTGAGTTTACAAATAATCTCTTGTTTTGTCCTCTCATTTTTCACATTGAAACATAAATTCGTGCTTAATTCTCAAAAAGAAAAAAATCTGCGATGACTCAATCGCCTATTGGTAAGGTGTGTTCTGATTAACATTGATCATTTCGTTTGTACTGAAAAAAAAGAAGAATTTTTGACATTTTTTTTTTGTTTTTGAAGCTATGAAATAATGGGGAAAATTACCTTTTGGAACATTTTATGTGAATTATTAATAGTGCGATTCCTAGGACTAGACAGACACAGCCAACGACGATATATGCGATTCCAAGGAAAGGATTTTTACCACCGAGAAGTGACGTAGTACTCAGTATCATGCGTTTGCTTCCTTCAAAGGCTGATACTTGGTAAGCTGAAAGGAAAATTTGATAATGAAATCATCGCCTTATAATGAGGGGACATAAGTCCTTAGACTTCAAAAACATAGAGAAAAGTGGAGATTTTGATGAAACGACAGAATTATTATTTTTTTTTAAATTTTAATTTTTTAGGGAATATCTCGGAAACTAATGGAGAGTGTTTTTTTTTCAATTTCGATCCTCTTTTTTGGGAATTTCGAGAGCTACAAAGAAATTTTTTTATGAAAATTCTATATCTCATTTAGTTTCCAAGATATTCTCAAAAAATTAGAATTATTGCTCAACAATGAATTTGAAAATTTGAAATTTAATGAGAATTAATTCTTCCGTTACCCTTTAAAAAAATCTCTTCACCCCCAAAATCCCTCTCCCTTTCCCCCCACTTACTGTAATTAACATCAAGATAATAATCCCCCTTCAGCAGTCCCATAGTAAACATTCTCTCCTTATGATTGATTCTCCTGTAAAGTTTCCTAAAAGTCGGTAGTGCTGCAGTTCTCATCCAAACGATTAAATCCTCATTTTGAAATCCATTATTGCTCTCATCCTCTTCGTCCAGTTGCCAAATGTATTTCGTCCAATTTCTCGGTTTCTCGAAGCCCTTAAAAGCTTCCTTAAGATCTCCCGGTGGATTTTTGAATTTTATATTTTTGTCAGAGGGCCAAGCGATTCCCGTTTTGATCAGCGGTACCGGAAGCGACAAATTAATTGAATAAAGACTCAATCCATCGCTGAAAAGTGAATTAGCAATTGCGCCGCAAGGTGCAATGGGTTTTTTCGTCTCATTCGTCTCGGAATAGGCAAAAGGTCCGCAATCGGATGACACGAGATCGCTCAATCGACCAAGCAATTGATTATCGTCCCGCGATTTTACGTAACGCCTGTGATTTTGGTAGAAATTCGTTAGACCATAGTACATGTAGACGTCCGCTTTGAACTCGTCCTCCAATTTGAAATGTACGCGGCATTGACATGTACTTCCGGGATTGTTAGCTATTATGTCGGAGCATTTGCGGGTGGAGTCGTTGATTGATTTGCAGTGGGTGTAATCAACTGCATGCTCTCGGACTTCGTCGGAAAAATATAGAAGACCGATTCCAACGGGAATGAAGGCAATTCCGATTACGAAGAAGGTCGGGAGAACTGTTCCGGCTGTTAGGATGGGCTGCCAGGCGGGAAGACGCTGTTGTTTGAAGGCACTGTCTGTTGAAGAAGAAAATTTAATTAATTGGAATAATTTAAACAAGTGGATGATGGTATTGCTTTCCAACTGATATAGCTTTTTCTGCTGATATTTTAGCAATATGCTTCCGAATGGAAGTGATACAACTTTTTTCAAATCATTATCAAAATGTTCTCGGAAACTAAGCGAGATAGCGAAATATTTGTAGAGACCTTTTTTGTAGCTCTTGAAATTTTCTACAAGAAAGGTCTCTACAAAAATGGCGCTATCTCGCTTATTTTCCGAAAGCCTGTTTCATTTTTAGTCTAATATTTTTACGACTATGAAATTTTCAGATAAATCGATTTTGTTCAATTATCTAAATCTTCTCGGAAACTAAGCGAGATAGCGAAATTTTTGTAGATACCTTTTTTGTAGCTCTTGAAATTCTATAAAAGAAAGGTATCCACGAAAATTGCGCTATCTCGCTTATTTTCCGAGAGCCTGTTTGATGTTTCAGGCATTTTCCAAATTTTCCACAAAATATGAAATTTTTCTATAAAACCGTTTTGCTGTAATTGAGACTTTTATGCACACACAGACATACACACACACACACAGACATGCGCTAAAAGTATCATTTTCTCTCTATTTAGATCATTTTAAGTATCTTCTATTAAAAAAATTACAATCGAAAATTCTGATGATTATATAGCTTCCATTCGGAAGCAAAAAAATCATTTTAACATTGTTTTTTGAATTTTTTATGTTAAAATTCTCTGAAATTGGAGCCCGGGAACCTTCCTCTATCCACATACATTTTAAAAATCAATTTAATTTCAATATTTGAGATTTTTTCAAAATTTTTGAAATTATTTTTTGATTTTTTTCAAAAAATTTTTGAGTCAAATTAATTAAATTGAGAATTTTGTGAGTTTTTTTTCAGGAAATTTGAAGTTTGTAGAAAAATTGAATCATTCTTGTCATCAGCTTTTTAAAAATATCTCGGAAAATAAGCGAGATAGCGCAATTTCGCCCTAAGACGGTTTTGTAGAGAATTTCAAGAGCTGCAAAAAAGATTTCCTCATAAATTATCGTAAACCTTGTAATTGACAAGAAATTCATAAAATAAAGAGGAAAAAGCTCCTTTCTTTTCCTTTTTTGAGCAAAAAATTGAGAGAAATTAGAAATTTTTGAATTTTACATAAAAAAATCATTTTTATAAAGTGTCGTGTTATCGATTTTTATCGCTTTCATTACTCAATCGTCAAAAAATTCGGGAAATCGTTGAAATCTCTTCCTTTCCAAGAAATTGATAATAATCTTCAAGGTTAAACTCAAATATCATTAATTTCCCTTTTTTTAATGAAAAAAATAGACATTTTCTTTCATCAACTGATTCAATACCAAAAACCCTCGACTCTTTATTCATTTTTCCATAAAAAATAAAACTTTCCCCATAAAAAATGAGAATTTTCCTTTTATTTTACTGCGAGGTTATATTTATTTTAATAATAAAAAAATGGAAACCCCTCAAATAATATTCTCTAAAAATTTACCTGACGGTTTTTTGCTCTTTGGCATCGAGCTAGTTTCACTGACACTCGTCATCGCAATATTTTAGAGATAAACCACTGATTAATAATAATTATTTAAATTATTTAAACTATTATTCTGTCAATCAATCAAATTGATTGACTTTATCACTCATTTGACCACGACCTATTATTTTTTTATTATTTTTTTCTAATACAACTCAGTTCAGACCAGTGTTTCACCTCTTGTGCACAACTTCATGCAACAAAAAACACAATAAAGTTCGTGAGAATCGAATTGCATCGACTTCGATTAGTCGAAAGGCATTCGATATATCGTTGTATTCATGTGCAAGTGTGCCAGTTTCTCATATGTTTTGCAGACAGCTTCATGCAACAAAAAAAATGGTAAGAATCGAAGTGCAGCTTTCGATTAATCGAAAGGCATTCGATATATCGTTGTATTCATGTGCAAGTGTTCCAGTTTCTCATGTGTTTTGCAGACAACTTCATGCAGCAAAAAAATGGTAAGAATCGAAGTGCAGCTTTCGATTAATCGAAAGGCATTCGATATTCGTTGTATCATGTGCAAAAAAAAGTGCCAGTTTTTCATGTGTGTTTTGCAGACAACTTCATGCAACAAAAAAAATGGTAAGAATCGAAGTGCAGCTTTCGATTAATCGAAAGGCATTCGATATATCGTTGTTTCATGTGCAAAAAAAAAAGTGCTAGTGTCTCAAATGTTTTGCAGACAACTTCATGCAATAAAAAAATGGTAAGAATCGAAGTGCAGCTTTCGATTAATCGAAAGACGTTCGATACATTGCTGTATTCAGGCGCAAGCGGATGAAGTTCCGCCATTTTCCATTGGACTCTCGAGGTGAGCAGACGTGACTCTAAAAAACTGAGAGAATTTTTTAATTAAATTAATAAATTAATATAACAAATTAAAAATTAATCAAGTAATCTAATTAATTAATTCTCTCGATTTATTAGAAAAAAAGGGAGAATATTAATTACGATTTTATATCATTTTTAGGACATTTAGGAATGGATTCCACCGAAAAATGTGGAGGCCACGTGTCCAAGTCCCTCACTCCCGAAGAAATTGAACAAATGAAAGCGCAGGACTCACGACTAGTTCCCGAATTTCGGGCAAATCAGCTTGAAGAAAATGCAAAAAAGCACTGGGACCTGTTTTACAAAAGAAATACGACTAGTTTCTTCAAGGATCGGCATTGGACAACTCGGGAATTTCATGAGTTACTAGATTCTGGTAATGGAGATGATGAAGATGGCCGATGCCTCATTGAAGTCGGTTGTGGCGTGGGAAACTTGATTTACCCGCTTATTGAGGATGGTTTGAAATTCAAGAGAATTTATGCCTGTGATTTGTCTCCCAGAGCTGTGGAGTTTGTTAAAGATCACAAGCTCTATGATCCAGAGAAAATAACGGCATTTCAAGCGGATATTACTCTCGAAAATTGTTTCTTGGATATTGAAAAAAGCATCGATGTGGCGACCCTCGTGTTCGTTTTATCAGCCATTCATCCCCAGAAATTTCAATGGTAATTATTTATTTATTTATTTATTTCAACGCCCTTTGGCAATTTTACGTTTTTTATGATTTTAAATATTTGTGTAGAGAGCATTGATGTACAAAAAAAGAAAGAAAGAAGAATAGTATTCATATATTTGAATAATAAATTATAATCAGAGTATCATTAGTATCACTAATATCACTGACAAAGATTCATCTTGAATGTTTTCTAATTATCAACTCTCTGGCTTCATTCTCAATTTTCTCTGCGGACTGTCCAAAGATAATCAATTTCATTTGCATATTTATTAATCACTTTCGACATTCTATGGATCGGGGCCTGGGTTGAAAATCGTGAACTTGTAACTGGTATATCGATCATTCTTGAGTTTCGCCGATTCGTGTCACCTGACATGTAATCAGAGAGTCGTGGGTTCAAATCCTGCTTGCGCATTACATATTTTTTCCGAAATTTGATTCTCTTAAAAAATTTATTAATAAAAATTAATTTATTAATAAATTTATTTGTTTAATGGCTATATATATTTCTCATGAGCTATTGCCATTAAACAAATAAATTTATTAATAAATTAATTTTTATTAATAAATTTTTTAAGAGAATCAAATTTCGGAAAAAATATGTAATGCGCAAGCAGGATTTGAACCGACGAACCTCTGATTACATGTCAGGTGCTCTGACCACTGAGCTATTGCGAGTTACTATATTTATCTTCGAATTTTGATTCTCACATCTTTTCTCCACCTCCCATCCACGAGGCAATGTCGCCATTAAACAAATAAATTTGGCACGACGAAGTTTAAATATTCCATCAGTTCCGGAACCTCCAATTGTCCATTGATAATGTTCGCTCCACAGCAGGGCGTTAGATATTCCCTTCTAATCTCTAGTGGAACCAGGGGAGAGATTCCGCGCGTTATAAGGTACTACGTTATAACGTAAAAGCGTTAGCTTTGTGTTATATTTTATTTAATTACAATTAACCAATTAACTCTTAAACGATTTTAACAGCACTACAATCACTCGCGAACGAAATACTAACGTTTTAATAAGTGCAATTATAAATAATTCAAAATAAAAAAAAAAAAAGGCTAATTGGATACTGCTTATAACGCGCGGAATCTCTCCCCTGAAGCGATAAAACGAAATACGTCCATTTTTTTTTTAAATGATTTTTTATGCTAATAGATTTTTAAAAATCTTGAGGAATGTAAGCGAGATAGAGCCACTTTATCTGAATGTTTTTTTGTGGGTTTTAAACTTTTTTTGCAGAAATGGTTTCGAGAAAAAATCGCTCTATCTCGCTTAGTTTCCCTGATATTCTACAAAAAAATCGATAACTCGAGTATTTTTTTAAAAATAATTTAATTTAAAAATTTCAGTGTTGCTAAAAATCTCTTCAATATTCTCAAACCTGGAGGACTCGTTTTATTTCGTGATTATGGACTCTACGACATGGCTCAGCTACGATTCAAACCAGGTCACAAAATCGCTGATAATTTCTACATGAGGCAAGATGGCACTAGGAGTTATTACTTCTCTACATCTGAAATTGAGGAAATATTCAAAAATGTGGGATTCGAAGTGATCACGTGCACATATGTTCAGAGGAGAACTGTAAATCTCAAGGAAAAAATCGATGTTCCAAGGATTTTTGTTCAAGCGAAGTTCAAGAAACCGTGAAATCAATGAATTTAAACAAAAGTACGTATCAATTAGAAAAAAATTCAAAGTTAGTATTGAAGAGGTAAAACAATAAAATATCTCGGAAACTAAGCGAGATAGAGCGATTTTGCAGAAATCCTTTTTTGTGGCTCTTGAAATTCTCTACAAGAAAGGTATCTTTGAAATTTTCGCTATCTCGCTTAGTTTCCGAGATACTTTCAAAAAGCTAATTTTCGAAAGAAAAAAAATTTTAATAGTTTTTTCGGAATATCTCGGAAATTAATCGAGATAGAGCGATTTTGCCCAAATATTTTTCTGTAACTTTTGAAATTCTCTTCAAAAAAGCCTTAGAGTAAAAAAGGTGTATTAATTTCCAAGATATTTGAAGAAAAAAAAACGAAAAAAAAAAAAAATTTGAAGAAAAAAATCGACTCATTCCGTTTTTTCTCTTCACTAACGAAATAATTTTGAAAATAATTTCTAAAAAAATGTAATTAGTAGTAATTTTATCTGATGATTTCATAGTTCAACTGAAAATCATTGATGTTTACTTACAGCAATGTCTTTCGCTCCTATCTGACTCAATTATTATCAAAAAAATTCAATTTAGTAACAAAAGAATGGCTATTAATTATAAATTTACTTTCAGATTTTCTTAATTGTGGACGAAAAAAACGTGCAACATCAATTGAGGGCTTCAATTTTTTCGATGAAACTCTGAAAACGTATGTACTACAAATTCATATATACAAATACTTTATAAAGACTTTATAACGTTTTTATAAAGTGTTTATAAAAAAGTTCCAATTTTTTATAAAAAAAAGTTTAAATTCCTTATAAAAAAATATTTTTTATAAAGCACTTTCGTACGTATTATTATTATTGTTTTTTTTTTTAAATTTAATTAACGAATTATCTGATGATTTCATAGTTCAACTGAAAAAATTATGTTGCAGAACTTTAGCAATGTCTTTCGCTCCTATCTGACTCAATTATTATCAAAGAAATTCAATTTATTGACAAAAGAATGGCTTTTAATTATAAATTTACTTTCAGAATTCCTTAATTATGGACGAAAAAAACGTGCAACATCAATTGAGGGCTTCAATTATTCTCACGAAACTCTGAAAACGTATGTACCACAAATTATTATTATTGTTTTTTGTTTTTTTAAAATTTAATTAATGAATTATCTGATGATTTCATAGTTCAACTGAAAAAATTATGTTGCAGAACCTTAGCAATGTCTTTCGCTCCTATCTGATTGTGCTTAAATAATGTAAAAAATTGAGAGATTAATTGAACAGGTGAATTTTAATGAAATATTTTCATTCAGGTTGAGTTTTGGAGGAAGGATGCATTGATTTCCACGAGATGACGAGCACTAGTGATCCAGAGATCGGCAAAAAAAAAATTCGCATTTTTAATTTTTCAATTTTGTTTATTTCTGTAATTTCCATCGAAAAAATTTTAATCACTTTCTTAATGAAAAATTTGGATTTTTAAATTTTTCATTAGTTTGAAAATTAATTTTTTTTTTTAACAATTTTGATTACTGTTGTGATTTAAAATTTGACTGATGGAATTTCATAATTATTTTCTTTATTAAACTTATTAACATTTTTATTAGTTAAATTGAATTATAAATGTCATATAAGCGTCATTTAGATTGGATTAAATTATAATTTCTTATTTGTGTTACATTTAGTTAACACTCTCAACTCAAAATTTTTGTCTGAAAGACGGTTATATTTGGGAAGATTAAACATAGTAGCGTTGATTTTATTATAAAATTAATTATTCCAATCAATTAATAAGTAAGAAAGAATCAAAATTTCGAATAAGAAAAAGAATTATAAAATTTCATCAGTCAAATTTTTAATTACAATAGTAATCAAAATTGTTAAAAAAAAAAAAATTAATTTTCAAACTAATGAAAAGTTTAAAAATTAAAATTTTTCATTAAGAAAATAATTAAAATTTTTCCGATGGAAATTACAGAAATAAAAAAGCTAAAAATGCGAATTTTGTTTTTTGCCGATCTCTGCAGTGATCATTCAACCATCAAAAAATCGACTTTTCAATGGTAATTCACCTCAATTCTTAATTTTTAGTAATATATTTAATCTAAATAATGCGTAAATTATTTTTCATGATGATTTCATAGTTCAACTGACAAACATTGATGTACACACTTAGCAATGTCTTTCGCTCCTATCTGATATAAATTAATTAATATAAATAAAAATCAATTAACGATTAATAATTATATTGAATAATCAATTATTTTCTTTTCAGAATTTTCTAATCGATTGAAGTTGATTTCTGAAATTGAATCAGACGATGACAGAAGGTAAATTTCGTTTTTTTAAATATTTTTAAAAATAATTAATTCAACAAAAACTATCATGATGCATTCATAAAGTATTGAAATTATCGATGATGTAATTTTTCATGTTTTCGTCACTACCACTGAATATTTTTAATCTAAAAACATATTTCCTCCGTTTATTTTCTATTCAAAAAAATTAATTCCAGTATATTTTTAAATGTTTCAGGTCAAATTATGAGGGCGATTGCATTTAATTGAGCGCAGAGAATCCTTCGAGGTAATTAACAGAGAAAATCCTGATTATTCTTTTCGATTTATCGTCTGAAACGAAATTCATTTTTTGTTTGAATTTTTATGATGAATTTTTTGACTGAATCTATCGTGATTATCATCATTAGCTCTAACTGATTTAAAAATTCTTTTTAAATACGAAATTTTGAAAATAATCTTCGATTAGTTAAGACATGTCTGCTTTTTTTTAAATTTCAGATTCCAGAGTCGAGGAGGGTATCATTATCGCCTCATAATTTAATGAAAAATATTAAAAATCGAATTAGCTCTATTTTTTTATGAATATTTATTGAAATTAATAAAAAAAAATTATTTTAATTTTAAACTAGTATTATTTTCTTTACGCAAAAACCCTTCACACCGAAAAAAATCCTCTTTTATTTTGATTTTCAGTCGAAATCATCGGAATTTCAAGGATTTGCCATTTTCCCGCCTCTGCGTCATCGGTTCCGTCATTTTGAATTGAAGAAGACACTGACGCCAACAACGTAATCACAAAATTGAAAGAATCGCCGAAATAAATTGAAAATAGTTTTTTATTGACAAATATTTCGGATTTATAGACCAAAAAAAATTTATGTCAAGATTTTTTCAACGTGGCTCACGAAAACAAATAAAATTTTACCTTCGAATGTTGGAAAAACAAGAAAAATATTTTCATTATGAGGAAAGATGATTTTATTATGTAAAACTAACGCATGGGTCTGTCCCTTTCAGCCGAAATATTTTTTTATGATGCTGAAACTCATTTATCTCAAACGTAATAATATGAGATTCTTCACAAATAAAGTCATTTACTCAACCGAAACTCATGGATCGTTAATTCAATACAAACCGGACTAATAACATGAACACTTGAGACAAGAACACATTTCCCTGATAAAAAAATTTTTTTCTGTCAAGTGTGATGGAAATATGCATGACATATTCTGACAAAAAATTTTATAAATAGGGCCCCAGACTTTAGTTATTATTTCGTCCGGTTAAGTTGCTAGGTAACCGATCGGATTCCAAATGTGTTGAATTTTGAGTTGTCCGACTGTTTCACACATTTAAGGATATCCTAGTGGTTCGGGCAATCTATTTTTCCTTCTCAATTTTGGTCACTTTTAATAGAATAGCATGAGTAGATTTTTTAAAAATTTTGTTTACCCCATGTTACCGGACAAATAAGGCCAAAATTAATTTTTGAAAATAATTAAATTAACATAGAAACTCCATGAGCGAGGCTCAGTTTCAGTTTCACTGCAAAAATTCATGGTCACAGACCTATTTTTTCTTTATATAACCTTATATGTTTTTTGTTCGTCAGAATCTCTATTTTTTTTTGAAATCGTGAAAAATGTATACTTCCGGACATATAGTGACGATTAATTCAATTGATTGCATGAAAACATCAATAGCGGCCATATTGGTACAGTCGAACCTGGATAAGCGAGAGTTGAAGGGGACGGGAAATTTTTCTCTCTTATAGAGGTTTCTCACTTATCCGAGTTTCTCACTTACAGAGGTGCAGCAGGAATTTTTCTCACTTACAGAGGTATGAAAAAATGCGACTGCCAAATATGTAAATAAAACGTAATTATATTTCTTATTTGCATTGCAAGTATATAAACAATGTAATTTTGATTAATCCATTTTAAAAGACACTTCTCAACATCAGGAAACTCAGACAGTCAGCTCCGCTTAATATTTCCATGTCCTTTAGAACACTGAGACTTAACAGAATCTTTGAACTTTATTATTTTATAAAAGGTAGACTCTGGCAAACCTAACTCATTAAGTATTTCCTTTCGCGATTTGCCGGCCTCGAACGCATTTACAATTTTTAGTTTATCACTCGATGAATATGCTTTAATTTTGCGTTTCGGCATTTCAATAACGTAAAAAACTTTCCTCAGCGAATGATACTCAGTAACTATAATGAGTAATCAATAACTAGCAAAATAAACTACTATACACATTGTGTTCATGAAATTTACGAGACGTTGCAAGCAAAATAAAACAAATTCATTCGACTCTCGCTTATAGAGGTAAAGGGCGAGAGATAGTCTCCATTATAGAGGTTTGGATATGGAAAATGACTCTCTGATGAAGAGGTTTTTATTTCTCACTTAAAGAGGTTTTCATGGGTGAAAATGAAGGGACCTGTTAATTATTCTCACTTATCCAGTTTTCTCGCTTATCCAGGTTCGACTGTATTTGAAATCTGAGAATCCTCCAACCCCAGTCCTCGATGCTGGGACAGCGTGAGTCAAATGCGGAACAATATTGAATATTCATAATATTATTTATCTACAATTCATCATCTCGGACATCGTTCTAGTATCGGTAAAATGTTGAAAAATCGAAATAGTTATAGTAATTATAATAACTAAGAAGAAAAAAAAAAAGTCGATCATTCGAACCTGCCACTATGATATCCTTAAGTAATTAAAATGAAAATTCCCCCTAACATTCTCCTTCAATTCCCCCCAAGATCCTCTCCGATTCACCCTGAGATCCCCCTGATATCCCCCTCAAATTCCCCCTAAGATTTCCAACATTCTGACAAATTTGATTCTACACATTTGAAATTGTGCGAATGGTTACCTAGCAACTATACCGGACGAAATAATAACTAAAGTCTGGGGCCCTAGTTATAATGTAATAAAAAAAATGGCAAAATATGACAAAGTATCAGAGTGATGGTAAATTCTGTCATATTTTTTCCTTTTTCGATATACTATGATAAAAAATGACATTTTTTTCTGACCAATAATGACCGAATATGTTAGATTTGGTCATCGATCAAAAATGACAAAAATTGTTAGAAATCGACATTTTTTTGTTAAACATATGTCAAAAAATGTCATTTGTTTTCAAAAATTTCCGACTGTTTTTTGATATTTCATGACATATTTTGATTTGTCATAAATTGAGAAATTCTGATAATCAATGACATCTTCTCATGAAATATGTTATAATTTTTCATACATTATTTGTCAAATTTTTCATAGACATAATGTTTAAGAATATGAAAAAATATGTCATATTCTTGCTTACGCATTTCTCTTACCCATTTTTTCTGCTGAAAAGGGGTGAATACCCGTTTAATTTCATTTGCATATTTTTTTAGCAAAACTTATATATTATTACGTCTAGAAAAAAATCATTATTTCAATTATTCCATTCAATTTTGTTCATATTTTCAGATTTATTTCCATATTAATAATACATTTCTAGAATTTTTTATCGCTGCATTTTTTGCAAATCGTAAAATACGTGTAGAAAATAACAAGCAAATCTCAAATGTGAGGAACTTGACATTGAATCTTATCATAGAATTTTACAAGTTTTTTTCCACAGAATATTTTTTATTTAATATCGAAATTGAGGAAGTCAACATTATTTTTTTGAAAAAAATTGTTCGATAATTTTCATTTGTATATTTTTTTAGCAAAAGGTTTAAATTATTGCGTAGAGAAACAATTATCATTTATTCAATTATTTCGTTCAATTTTATTCATCTTTTCAGATTTATTTCCGTATTGATCATGAGTCTTTAGAATTTTTTATAACTGCATTTTTTGTAAATCGTTAAACATGTGTAGAAAATAAAATAACAATCTCAAATGTGAGGAATTTGACTTTGAAGCTTATCATAGGATTTTTCGAGTTTTTTCCACAGCATTTTTTTCATTTAATATTGAAATTAAGCAAGTCAACATAATTTTTAAAAAATCGTTCGATGTACTCTAGATTAAAAAAATAATTGAGGGGGATATACATATAGATGGTTGAAAACACCTTTTCCTAAAAAATACGCAAATAACAATCATCGATTAATATTTTTCAAAAAAATAATATTGATTTCCTCAATTTTGATAATGAATAGAAAGTATGAATATTCAGTGGAAAAAAACTTGTGAAATTTTATGATAAGATTTAATGTCACGTTTCTCACATTTGAGATTGTCTTTTTTATTTTCTTCCCGGATTTGACGGTTTGCAAAAAATACAGCGATAGAAAATTTTACAAATGTCTTATCAATACGGAAATGAATCTAAAAAGGTCAACAAAATCGAACGAAATAATGATTTTTTCTTTATGCAATAATTCACACCTTTTGCTGAACAATATGCGATTAAAAATCAGTGTTCACCCTTTTTCAGCAGAAAAAGTTTGAGGAAGGAGAGGAAACTGCGTGCTCCATATAAACACGTTCCGATGAAAAAAAACTGCGAAAGCTCTAGTTTTTCTTCTTATCTGAAACTGAAAATTCAAAAGCCATTACATTCTATATGAAAGTACGCTGTCGATGAACCAAGAAAAAGTTGCAAATTTTTCGAAGTTTTCTACTATCTATATGTATTTTCCCAAGCCCCTCAATTATTTTATAAACTGTAGAATACATCGATCGATTAAAAATGAAAAATTATATTGACTTCCTTAATTTCAATATTGAATAAAAAATATTCTGTGGAAAAAACGTGGAAAATCCCATGATAAGAGTCAGGAAAACGCTGAATAATAACTTTTAATAGTATAGAATAATCTCTGAAAATAGAGAAAATAATTCTGAAAAACTCTGAAAAACTCTTATTTTCCATTCTCTCAATTGACTGAACAAAAAAAATTTTAAATACTCAAAACTCTTCTGGAAGAGTCTCAATTTGAGGTCTTTATTACTCTTTAGAAGAATTATTAAGTATTATTCAGCTTTCTTAAGACTTTTCCAGACTTTCTCGGAGATTTTTAGAGAAAGTAAGACATTCAGAACTCTTATTCTGTCTTCTAAAAGAATTATTCCGACTTTTCGAAGAGAGAAATTCCCACCAGGAATAGTGAGAGAAAAAAGAACAAGAAGGAAATATGTTTGAAAACCATTTTATTTTCCAGTTGTATTTCTCAACACAAAATTAACAAGTTTACATTATTTTTTTTTCTATAATTTGAGTGTTTATTGATAAATGAATAATTTGAAGTGATTTTTCTTCTCTTGGAAGGAAAAAGAACCGTGAAAACCATCTTTCCAATTGAAGTGTCATTTTCCTTTTACTTATTCATTTTAATGTATCCAATCAAAAAATTATCCTTATTATCGTCGTAGACTTTCAGATAGACATAATAATCAGGATTGTTTGGCCATGGAGTTTCGAAGTTAACCCCGATGCATTTGTCTCCAGAGAAGAGTTTTCGATTAACTCTCACTTTGCCCTTAATGAAGAAAGGAAAGAACAATTATTATATGATATCAGCCATTATCGAGCTCTAAACACTCAATTAATGCAAAACTAAAATTATTCACCGGTATTTTGACATGAGGATTATGCAAACCCAGAGCTTTTCTCGCCCATTTAGTCCACTCAAAACGCTCAAGCTTGCCCTCTTCGTAGACATTTAAAGTTCTTTTGAATACCGTCTTCCACTTTCCGTCATGGTACTGTGTAAAGTACAATAGCTATATGACAGTAAAGTAATCAATTAGTGAAGGGAATAGAAGTTTTGGCTGTTCAGTCTGCGTGCAGATTGGTGAATCCACTGGGTTGGGGCTGTTTGGAAAAAAATTTCGTGCGATGCGAAATTTTTCGAAATTCGACAGTTCATTATTCAGAAGATAAGGAATATCTTGATTCGAAGTGATTTTTTAGTTCAGTTTTTAAGCAAATAAAATTTGAAGTTACAACTTTCACACATATGTGTGAAATATGGGAAACCGATGAGAGTAGTACGGAATTTTTCACAGAACTCGTGCGATAAAATAAATTTTATACTAATCTTGTCAGTTTCCCATGTTTCCTCCTGTAAAACTCGTAACTTAAGGGGTAGAGGGGAAGGTATTCAATTTTTTTTTCGATTTTTGCAAAAAATTTGAGGTGAAAGTATTATACTTCAGGAATATTCTGTGAAAATTTCGAGTCGATCAGAGAGAAGTTGACGGTAATACAACATTTTTAGTATGAGTGGTTCAGAATCGAGCTGAAATCAAAAGTACGCTTCAAAGCGAAGAAGGTCGGATTAGCCGCAGACAAGAGCAGCAACGTATTCTGGACACTTCTGATGACAGTTCCATAATGTATGGTCCGGAATTGGCGACTCTATGTAAGTAAACAAGCAGGAGTGCCACTCTTTGTACGTTACCTTCGTGAGTTCAAACCTTGCTTGCTCATTCCCTATTTTTTCCGAAATTTGATTCTTTGATTTTTCAAATTTTATAAAAAAGGCCCCGATTCTACACAATTACCATGAGCGGTAAATGTGTAGAATTACGGCCTTTCTAAATAAAATTAATTAAATTATTTTTTATAATCAAATTAAACGCGCTTTTTTTCAGCTTCTTGACTGCGCATTACCCCTTGATGGAATTAACGAAAACACGCTATCTCAAATAATTTCATTGATTTCGAGTAATTTCCATTCTATCCTTGACTTCTCTTATTATTGTACCACTTCGCCCCACTATCAAGTGATCGGTATTTTCAAATTAATATATATAAATAAAAATGATGAGTCAAGTACTAACTGTCAAATTGCCAACAGGCTTGTCCAACCAATTGACATATGTATACCAAGAATCACCAGCATCATCTTTTTCACCTTTTATTTTAGGATTATCATCAGGAATTTTTAAACTATTAATCGTCATTTTCACACATGCGTCATTGTCCTGTGAAGAAAGGAGATATCCGTTAAGAACTTATGAAGAGTGGAATTAGTATATTTCAATACAAGTGCGTCGGGTTTTTTCACAAGTGTGAAGTCCGCCACCCGAGGCGAAACCAAGGGCTGCTAATCACACGAGCTGAAAAATCCCGTCACACACGTATCGGACAATACTTTTTGGCAGTGGTTTCATGTTCCACCAGTGTTAAATGAAAGAGCACTTTTTGGTATGAAATGAACGTAGCAGCAATATCGAAAAATAAATCACTCATTCAATTTGATGGAATGTATGAATAAATATGATGATCATAGTGATAGAATATACTGATAGTAATTACATAGCAGACCCCGCTGGAGAAAGCTTCCTTTAAGAAGATGGCAATCAGACAAAATTGAAGAATGACTTGCATACTGACACGTAATAGACTACTGGAAAATTCATATCAACGTTCAGTATATATATGCTATCAGTACTAGGAGTCGTGACGAACATCACAGCGTCATTGTTAATATTATTTCAAGAATTAAAATTTTTTCTCATATCTACTTTTTTTGTTCACTATTGAATTATCAGATCATGAAGGAATGAAAAAAGTACTAGTTTGAGCCTTTGTAGCGTTTGATAATTCATCAAAATTACCTATTTGCTATATAATTGGTGGTTTCTTCGAAATCACTCGAGAACTGAGTGGAAAAACACAATTTCACCTTGATTCGTCATTGTAACTCTTCAAATTCTCCGATACAAAAATCGGTTCATAAAAAAATCGCACTATCTCGCTTGGGTTTCGAGATATTCGCACGACTGAATGATAAAATAGTACACTCACCACTTCTCCTTTTTTCCGATCTTTCTGTACCCGAATGAAAGTTTTGTTTCTGTAATTCTTTGCAAAATCCTTTTTTTTCATTTGGAAATAACTTAAAATGAACTAAGATATCGAGGGATAATAGTTAGAAAAAATTTTTGCCATGTATGTATGTGCGTCTGTCTGTGTGTCCCAACGACTCTTTGTTATTTCAGAATGGAATGAGTTGGAAATCTAAAAGTGTGAATGTGTAAAAAAAAACTCGATTGTTACACTGAGAGAAATTTTTGAACTCTGGAACTATAAATTTTGAGTTGAAATAGACCTCGACTATAAAAATATGTACGCTGTAGCTATTAGGTGGTTACTAAAAATTATTGTGCTGCCAATCAAATACCGGAATTCACTTGAACGCTAACGAATAGCTCTACTCCCTAAATTCTTATTGCTTAGTTTACTATGATAATCGATAGGTATACGCCCCATTCTCCCTCGTGGTCAACTTATCCTCCACTGATTTTCTGTGAACAATTTTGTGAAAAAAAATCAAAAAATATTAATTTATTCATCTTTTCGGGGAATTTCTTCAGCTATTTCCCATTCGTCCAACCTACCTACCCTATTTCTCATTCAACTAACCCGTCAAGTACATTTAATTAATTCTTAAACGCTAGAAAAAACGCAATGTCTAACGCATCGAGGGGGATTCGAACCTAAGCTTGTCGGAACGCGAAACCAGACATGCTACCGATTGAGCCACACATTACTCTAGAAATAGTCATTTTTGATCTCGCTCATGTAGGGCCAAATTTCTCGTGATGGGAAAATAACGAATGTTGAAAAGTTACGATAGCAAAATATTTAGTGAAACAGAATTTGTAGAGGTGGATTTGGGTAACTGGACTCTTACATTCATGTTGCATGTCTCAACTAAGTATAGTTGTTCACCGTTGCGTATATGACAATAAAATCTGTGCGAAATAGTAAAAAGTAGAGTTCGATTAGACCTCGACTACATAATTTTGTTAAATTTACCATCGAGAATTCCCTCCGAGTACCAATTGAGTATAGTCACCCTAAATTTTAAGGATTTTCATCTGATTATGGGTAGGATGACTAAATATATAGTTGAATTTGACCTCGACAATATAATTTTTGTTGAGATTACCATCGAGAATTCTCTCAGTGTACCGAATTTATTATAATTTTTTCAAAAATTTATAAAAATTGATTCAAAACCTTCTTTTATAAATTTGATAGGAAATTTTTTGACACCACTCGTTATGCTTTTCCTTGCTGGGATGATCCAGAATTCAGAGCCATTTTTACTATCTCAATAAAGCATCCTCGTAATTATAAAGCACTTTCAAACACAGCTGTACTTGCTCGGGAGAGTGATGGGACTGATAACACTCAAATTAAAACAAAATTCATCAACACTCCAGAAATGCCGGCTTCTTTCGTTTCATTTGTCGTCACAGCCTTTGATTCCCTGTCAAAAGAAATTTTCACAATTTGGAGCAGAGAGAGTGCTGTTGAAGATGCAAAATTTACACTCAAATTTTGGAAGCTAGGATGGAGAGAACACGAGAATATCACTGGTATCAGTCAAGAGACCATTAGATTACGAAAAATCAACATCGTGGTACTGCCCAATTGTAAAGACGTACCATTTATATCTTGAGGCCTTTTTATTGGCTGGTAAAAGAATCACTCTATTCACTTAAGGGGGCATTCTAGTGTGACGGCCGGAAAAAGTCCCCATTTTTAAGATTTTTTTTTTTTACAGTTAGGATGCTCCGATCAGGCTCATTCTTTCATCACGAATGAAAGGACTCATAAAGAATAGGAAACAAATTTTTTTACTTTATTTTTATTAATTCTTTACACACTTCTTGGACATTAAAAATTGGAAAGAAAAAAAAAAGTTTCTTAATGGTGTGCACTCTCCGCGTCGTAATTCTTGTCTGAAAAATTTTTTCCAAAAAGATTATTAATCCTCATGGATAAAGCGATCGACTGATGGAGGTTTTTTTTTTTCTCTCAAAATTCAAAAAATGGCGGTGGTTTAAACAAAAAATACGAAATTAGACCCTGTTTTCGGATAGTTTTTCGTTAAAAAAAAAAGGAAATTTTTGGAGAAAAAAAAAAAGCTTCCATTAGTCGACAGAAAAATGCATAAAGAATGTTATGTAAAAATTTCAGACCAATAACTCAAAAACTCTGCACTTGAGAGTGCATACCGTTTTGAAACTTTTTTTTTTTTTTCCATTTTCAATGTCCAAGAAGTGTGTAAAAAATTAATAAAAATAAAGTGAAAAAATTTTTTTCCTATTCTTTATGAGTCCTTTCATTCGTGATAAAAAAATGAGCCTGATCGGAGCATCCTAACTGTAAAAAAAAAAAATCTTAAAAATGAAGACTTTTTCCGGCCGTCACACTAGAATGCCCCCTTAAGGATACAAGGTAGTATCCCAGTGCTAGGTACCGTAAAAGAAATGAGTCCTTGATACGGCATTGAAAAATAAAGGGTTAACTGTACTCGAGTTTTTTAGGAAACTACCTCAATCAGGAAACATAATTTGCATAATATGTGATTGATAATGTTGATTGCAGCGAATCAGAGCTTCTCATCATGGGAGAAAATACGGAAACCGCTGCGCTTGGACCATTTCTCGGGAGGATATTCTACGAGCTACCTAATCGGTGGTTCACTGAAGAGTAAGCACCTCGAATTATCACTCATTACGTTCTTAAAATTTTCTACAGGGATAATATTTCAACATTTTTAATTCAAATTTTAATGAATAGGTGAAAGCATAATCTTCAGTATTAGATACGTGCTCTGCTACATGTGCCACATGCGTAATCATTGAATTCAACGTTTTTTTTACTGCAGATTCGATTTTTAAATCCATTAATACCATCTCTCGCCACCAGGAGTATTAATGAAAGCATCATAGATATGATGAAGAATCCATATTGATAATCATTTTTGAATGTTAAAATTAATTAAAAACAAACATTCTTAAATAGTGAAATTATTATTTTTTTTCAATACAAATTTGAAAAATTCGTCATTTTTTTCGTAGTATTCTAAGTTAGGAATTCAGAGACGAAGATAATAGAAAATGTTTCCCATATCTTACCAGAATTTTATTTTTGACACAGTGGGTAAATTTTTATTTGCTCAGAAACGAATATCAGGTAAAAAATAGTTTTTTACTGACGAACATTCCAGAATTATGAGATTAAAAAAAATGATATCTAAAGACTTCTTCACTTGGCTCACGATGAACGAATAGAATCTCACCTTCAAGTGTTAAGGTACGGCCTCATGCTGGCGTTTTTGACGCTAGCGTCAGCGTCAAATCGGGCCACGTGACAAGATTTTGAATTTCCCGCTGCCTAAAAAAGTTTTGCGATAAGTCGCAGCGTCAAACAGCAACGTCAACATGGCTTTTTACAGGAGTTTTAAGCGTCAGTAGATGATGAAAAATAGCAATTATTGTCTGAATCTATATTTTCATCATTTAATAAAACATTTTTCGATATTTACCCCATCTGAACTCATTATTTTTAATACTCTATGACGACAATATTGACGCTTCTTTTCCAGCGTTTTATAGTTTATAGTTTGAGATCATTTCGTCACGAGATGTTATACCGTGAGATATAATTCCCGACATATTTTTCTCGAGACACATGTTTTGTTCGAGAAAAAAACATGTGTCACCTCTGATTTGTATTAAAAAAAAAAGGAAATGATAGAAAATTCTGCATAGAACATTTTAAACCCTCGAAAATGCAGCTCCAGGGCATGTAATAGTAGTAATTAGTGAATAACTATGAAAACTGTATTTTTCATTTTTTCTTTCTCTCTCTAACTCACTCGGGACGCTATCTAGGGCCGCGGTCCGAATTGCGCTAAAAGCAGCTCACAGCGCTAATTTTCTACAGTTTCCGTGACAGAAACTGTACAGTGTTCGCGCTGTGAGCGCAATTCGGACCGCGGCCTAGTGTGTAACCACCACATTGATCAAACGAGACACTATAACCACTGACTATGGAAGTATCAGCGGTACTACGTTAAAAAATACAAAAAATAAAATGCATAATACTCATTCAGAAAATTCAAATAATTGTGTACTCAAACAATTTTTCATTAAAAAAAAAGGAAAAAGATGACATAATAAACGGAAGGGGGATTTTTTTTCTTTTTTTTTCTTAACCTGCCGTATCATATTCAGTTGGATATTTTCATTTTCAATTTCCTTTCCGGAGGATTGGAATCAGGATTTGAAAATGTCCGAGTTTTTCCACGTGGATCACGAATCGAGCATTCAAATTCCATCTTCTGTTCTACCGATGGAAATGTAAAATGAGAAATAAGAAATGAGAAATACCTGTTTTTTTTTCTTTTATCGTGGAAATTTTTTAAAAGTTAACAAAAATCAGTTTGCCGCCTATGTTTTCCACCGGAAATTCTCTCATCTTTCCAACTGAATATTAACCCTAACCGTCCCAAACTTGAATAAGTTGCCAAAACAATCATTCAACTTGCAAAAAAATTTCATCTATTTTAACTCATGAAGGATCAATAGTCATAAAAATTTTGGATTAAGATTGATATGAATGTTCGGAATATGGCACCAGTAATTGGGACAATAACGGTCCCTACGGATCTTCCGGGGACTCAAGAAATAGGCCATATTCTAGATAAAGGCCCTCCATTATCGATTGTGCGGATGAAAAAAAAAATTATTTTCCTGAATATGCCACATGTGGCATTGAGAGACGATTATGGTTAAAAAAATTCCATCTCAAGCCGTTTGATCAGAATTCCCATTTTACCCCACTTGCTCCCATCATTTTTTGAAGAAGGTATTTTAGTTTTTCAAAATTGATCATTATTTTTTCAGTTAACGAATAACCAAAGAATTCGAAAATTCAATTCCTACAATAATTTTCTCGATTTCACATGAAATGAATGATTCAGAATCACCTTACCCATCGAGGAAAAATTTATTGAGAAATCGTGATCCACATGCCCCATTTTTGTGGAAACCAGTGGCAAATATAATCAGCGCCAACAAAGACCTCGAAGCAGTTGTTTTCCAAAGCTTCACCTAATCATACGAAGAACCAATTCTACTGTGCCAAAGTAAATTCTGTCTGATTTCACTCGAAGGATCCAGAGAAGAATGGAGCCTTCTCGATCACTAGCGATGATTTTTACTGCTTTCGTTATGGCGAGTGCACTCTCAGGTGTCGATTCAGAAAGTAGTCATGACTTACCAGAAAACGTCATACCATCAGGGTACAAAATGCTACTCAACCCGGAATTCGTTAATTTCACATTTACTGGAGTATCCGAAATAGAAATCACTGTGAAGGAAGATAATACCAAAAGAATAGTCTTACATGCTAAAGAACTCGAGATAAAATCAGCTGTTGTTATCAAACAAGATGCGATAATCTCTGCTGAATCAACTGCAGACAACACAACTGATTTTCTAACTCTCACACTGGGCGAAGAAATAAATTCCGGCAATTATGTCCTAAAATTAGAATACACAGGTCGATTGCACAATGATACAACCGCATTTTATTATTCCTCATATGTCAATGATGAAGGAAACCAAGTGTAAGTAATTAATCTTTTATTCATTTTTTGTCTTCGTTGGCTAATACTCATTTACATTACAGATGGTTTGCAGCAACACATTTTACCGGAGGACTTACCCGTTATGCTTTTCCTTGCTGGGATGAGCCAAAATTCAGAGCCACTTTTTTTGTTTCCATAAAACATTCACATAATTATACAGCACTTTCAAATACAGCTGTACTTTCTCGGGATACTGAAGAAAATGATGAAACTCAAATTATAACAAAATTCACGAAAACATCAGAAATGCCGCCTCAATTAGTTTCATTTGTCGTCTCAGACTTTGATACTTTGTCTAATGGATTTTTTAGAATTTGGTACAGAAAGAGTGTTGTTGAAAAAGCGAGAACTGCCCTTAAATCATGGGAGCTAGTATGGGAAAAACTGCAGAATATCACTGGTATTACTCAAGAAGAAATTGGACTTCAGAAACTCGATATTGTGGCACTGCCCAATTATCGAACTACACCACCAAAATCTTGGGGTCTTCTTATTGGCTGGTAAAATAATCACTACATTTACATAATTGTACCCGGGAAAAAATGTTTAGATCTGATCAGATTAAATTAGATCTGATGAAAATAAAAAATTTGATATGGATAGATCTAATTGGGTCTGATCAGATCTAATTAGATCTAATCAACTGATTAGATCTGTTGGACCCAACTAGCTTTGATTAGATCTAACTCGATCCGATTAGATCTGATTAGATCTAACTAAATCTGATCGGATACAACTGAATCTGATTGGAGTCAACTAGATCTGATTAGATCTAACCCGATCTGATTGGACCCAACTAGATTTGATTGGATCTAACTAGATCTGATTGAGTCCATTGATATCGGCTCATCATATCTAATCGAACCTAGTCACATCTGGTTAGATCGAATCAGATCTAGTTGGATCTAGTCAAATATGATCACATCCAGTCCAATCAGTTATTATATAAATTACGTTCTTTATAGGAAACATAATTTACGTAATAACTTATTATCATAATTATAGTGAACGAGAGGTTCTCATCGAGGAAAAAAACATCGGAACCATCGCATCTATGAGATTTCTTTTAACCGTAATTTATGATATACCTTATCAGTGGCTTACTAAATTGGCCAGTCCACTCTATGTAAAAGACAAGTGGATAACGGAAGGTATCAACCATTATTTTCAATACGAGCTGCTGGACAAGGTAATGAATTTTCCACACGTTATACATAAAAAAAACTACCTTACACGCGCGGTAAAGATTTTCAGACTCGTGTGATCACAAAATTTGCTTTCGGCTTCGCAACCTCACACTCATCAGAAAAGTACTTTACCGCCCTTGTTAGGTGATATACTATTCCTCTTTCAAGCCTTGAAGAATAGTTGTCTGATAATTATCAAATATCAAAAAAAAATTTGTAGATCATTCCAAAGAATGGGGATTCGGAGCTACTAGGATTAGCAGAATTAGGGAAGATGGTGTCTATGATCATGGCTCCGGATAGTTATACCGATGCTCAGGGTTTGGCTACTGGAACAGCATCAGATTCCAAGGGTTTGTAGACTCTATTAGAATCAATAATAAATCATTAAATCTCTCACGTTATTTCAAATTTTACAGGTGGCACATACTTTAGAATGATTCGTCATATTTTGGGAGAAAAATCATTTTTGATTGCCTTGAGAAGCTATTTCAAAAAAGCGTAAGTACCTCGAATAGTCTATTATATTTCTTAAAGTTCATTTCATTCTCAAAGTCTATTTCACGAATATTCTGCTATTTTTGAAACCCTTTTACTACTGCAATTTCATTATTCAGAAAAGTCAAAGGAGCAATCTTCACCGACTTGATTGATGAGTTTGCTGCAGTATCTACTTACCTGACACCCAACTTGACATCAGTGTTAAATCATTGGGCTTATACCCCGGGATATCCATTGGTCACTGTCATAAGGGATTATGCAGCTGGCACAGCGAGTTTGACTCAGGAACGTTTCATATATGAACCAAATGCAACTTACGCTGAATTCTACTTTGTTCCCATTAACTATGCTACACAGGGAAAGAAAGACTTTTATAATACGACTGTCACCAGTTGGTTGAATAATGTCAATGAAACTACTGTTATCAATGGAGCATTTGCTAAAGATGAATGGGTTATTTTCAACAAACAACAGTTTGGTGAGTGATTAACAAATCACGTTGAATTGAATCTTGAGATTATTCTTCTTGACTGTTTAATAACTTTTTCATAGGATACTATTGCATAAATTACGATAATGAGAATTGGCGACTCATCGCTGAAGCCCTGAAGGCAGAAAACTTCTCAGACATTCCATTAATGAATCGTATGCAATTTATCAATGACGTGGGAACACTATCATACTTGAAAAAACTTGATTATAGTACATTTCTCAATGTATTCGGATTTCTTGAACATGAAACTCATCCTATGACATGGTATAACGCAATTCGATGGCTTCAGTATTTCCATATGAATATCAGAAATACTGCACAATATGATAATTTCAAGGTAATTTCGTAGAATACAGTTGTACTGAGTGAACGGAAATACACTTTTGGCACGATTGTAGATTTATTATTATTTTTTTTAATTCGCTTTAGACGTATGCTGTGAGATTAATGGATAACTTTTTGAAAAATGATCCATACGAGGATCTACCATTACTTGAATTACCACTGAAAAGAAGTCGAACAGATACTGCAAAGCTTTATTGTCAACTGGAAGCGAAGCCTTGCATAGATTATGCTTCCAAGAAGTTGATGAATTGGCTGAATGATAACAAAACAGAAGGGTGAGATCAATATTCACTGTCTTCAATTCAGATTATTGAGAAGATACATAAAATCGTCAATATTGATTCAGATTTTCATCGGATATGGAAAGACATATCCTTTGTACTGGGATGCATTCAGCTGATAGCAAAATATGGAATCGAGTTTTTGAAGAATATTTGGATGATCCAAAGGAGGAACGTTTGGCGGCACTTGTTTGCACATCGAATGAACAATTATTAACAGATTTATTCAAGAAGACTCTCACGAAACTTGACCAATACTGGATTACTTTGCTTGTAGTTGACGCTTTTACTCTGAATTCAAATTCAATCGATTTAATGCTTGATTCATTGCTACAGTATCAACAGATGATTTTTAAAAAGTGAGTAAATGATCATATGCAATGTATTAAAGCATATTTCACTCCAACATCAGGTTCAATAATGTTTACTTGAATTTCCAGAATTAAACCTAAATATATGAAATATATCGTTGATTATGGAACTGCAGTAATTACCACAAAAACTCAACTTGACAAAGTAAGTTCAATATTCTGTGAAATACTGAAAGCAAATGACTATTTATGATAATTGATTACATCGTTGATTGCAGTGGAAGGAAATCCTCGCTGGTTTTTCGCATTTGAAACCTTCTGACGTTGACATTGCCATTAAAAAGGCTGAGAATAAAGTCCTTTGGGTCATTAATAATGAACCGGAAATTGTCAAGTTCTTCGAGGGAACAGAGTTAGACTCCGGTGCATCTGAACCTACTTCAGCTGTACCACTTACTGAGTAATCTGTTTTACTAATTCCCTGGCGGATTGGTCGATCAGCCTGATTGACTATTGCACAAACTCAATAATCAGACGAGTCACAACTCGATTAAAAGTAGAATTGTACAATCGAGTTGTGGTCGATCAACCCTTTAAGGTATTCGTGAAAAACAGAATTAGATCTACCTAGATCTAAAAAATGAGAAAATGGAGATCTATCCCAAAATTTAAATCTAGGTAGATCCGAATCTGTTTTTCCCGGGTAACTGCCTCCCTAATGACAAAGTTCAAGACTTGCTTGAAAATTCAGTCAGATTTTCAAAATTTCCAGACTCTTTAGTACAGGATGTGACGAAAATTGCGTTACTTTGAAAAATTTAGGCCTCAAGCGGTTAACGATCGAGTCAACCTCTTAAATCTACAATTCGATTGTATGATTTGACTTTTAATTGAGTTGTGATTGACTGATGATCGAGTTTGTGAAATATTCAATCAGGTTGATTGACTGACGGTCGAACAACGATCGACGAATCCGCCAGGGTTGCCTCATCTAATTTGTTACATAAATGAAGTTGCAAGAAAGGGAGATATGAAGTAAACTATGAAAAGTGGAGTAGGTAGTCTAGGGCAATAGAAAGAGGCAGTTGGGTCCTATGAATCATTTAAATATAATATCAATAGTAGGGGTGTGCGAATATTCGAAATTCCGAATAATTCACCTCGAATTGAATTCGAATAATTCGATTCGTAATATTCGATGTATTCAAATGATTCAAATTATCCGAATAATTCAAAATTTTCGAAAAATTCAAATCATTCGAATAATTCGATTATTTTGAATTATCTGAATTACTTAAATCATTTGAATATTCCGAAACATATTCCATCATAATTCAAATTATTCGAATAATTCAATTTATTCGAATAATTCAAATTATTCGAATTATTTGATTAATTTGAACTATTCGAATTATTTGAATCATTTAAATATTCCAAAACATTCTACCATAATTCGAATTATTCGAATAATTCAATTTATTCGAATTATTCGAAGTATTCGAATTATTAGAACCACTCGAATATTCAGTTCGATTCCCGAATTGAATATTATAATTCGATTCAATTCGATTCATTACATATTCACACACCCCTAATCAATAGAATTAATGAATATAAAATAATCGATTTAAGATGCAACTTTATTATTTTCTTGAAATTTTTCAATGTAAATTTTATGAATATGTAAAATTATAATTCTTAGCATTAGTTGTTAGTTCAATTACACAATGTATTGTTTGGATTGAGTACTAAATAAATATTTTCAAGAGTAAACTGTGTTTTAAATAGAGGAGACCAGGGCAAAATGGGCCTACGGGTCAAAATGATTTGCGATTTTTTCAAGAGAGGACTTATTTTTTTTTTACATTTCTAAATCTTGAAAAATTTGAAAAAATGTAAAAAATAATTGAAATTTTTCAATTTTTAATTAATTTTTCCTTTCTACGGCTTATTTGATTCCTCTATGCATCCTATCGCATACAAAAAATCAAGATTTTTCAAGAATTTCAAAATTTGAAATTAAACAGTCATTTTATCGTTTTTTTACGTCTTCATTACATTTTTTACAGATTTACTGAATCACATTTGAAAATTTCATTTTGTATAAATTATTATTAAAGATTTTATACAAAAAAATTCACCTTTTTTTCCCGATTGTATCTCTCAATTATCCTTGAAATTCTATTTCGAATTTCCCGCGCATTTCGTGTCATGCGCAAGTCATCGGAGCCAATTGTAAGCAGCACACAAAATACAAAAAAATGGAGACACAGTGTACAAATTCTCGGAGAAAAGTACTCAATCATGTTGTTGGAAGTATTTTAGTTGAGTGTGGATATGAAAATTGTGATAAACAAGTACTAGAGTGTCTCACAGAAATGATGCAATCATGTAAGTACTTTTGCCTCAATTTTCTTCAATATTTTGATCATCATAACCTCAAAATCGCACAGTTATAAAATTTCCAAACACAAAATAAAAGAAAAATTCTATTCCATTATCTGTGTTTTTAAGAATATCTTGGAAACTAAGCGAGATAGGAAAATTTCAGAAGAAACCTTTTTTGTAGCTCTTGAAATTCTCTACAAGAAAGGTCTCTACAAAAATGGCGCTATCTCGCTTATTTTCCGAAAGCCTGTTTCATTTTTAGTCTAATATCTTTACGACTACGAAATTTTCAGATAAATCGATTTTATTCCATTATCTAAATCTTCTCGGAAACTAAGCGAGATAGCGAAATTTTTGTAGATACCTTTTTTGTAGCTCTTGAAATTCTCTAAAAGAAAGGTATCCACGAAAATTGCGCTATCTCGCTTATTTTCCGAGAGCCTGTTTGATGTTTCAGGCATTTTCCAAATTTTCTACAAAATATGAAATTTTTCTACAAAATCGTTTTGCTGTAATTGAGACTTTTATGCACTTTCAATGTTTTTTTTTTGGTTTCAGTTATTGTGGAAGTTGGAGAATCAGCCAGGAACTACTGTGAACTCGCTGGAAGAACAGAGCCTCTTATTGCTGATATAATAGTCGCATTGATCAATATGGGAATAAGACTGGAGGGATTAGATGGATATGGAAAAAGACCCAATAGAACAGTTCTTCCACAACTGCAGCAACAGACACAGTCCAAGCAATTAAATATTTTACAAGCTGGTGTCAAACAGGCACATCCATCGCATATACCAAATTATTTACCGCCTTTTCCTGATCCACATGCTTACATCAGAACTCCTGTGAGCTTTTTTTTAATTCAAAAAAAAAAAAGAAAAAGCGATTTTTAAAAATCTTTTTTTCATTTTTTTCTAATATCTTGGAAAATAAGGGAGATAGCGAAATTTTGGAGGAGACCTTTTTTGTAGAGAATTTCGAGAGCTCCAATACCTTATTCGGGCTAAATTGCTCTATCTCGCTTAGTTTTCGAGATATGGCAATAATGAAAATAATAAAAAAAAATACGATTTTTGGAATTATTTAAATTGAAATTCAGAAAAAATTGAGGAATTTCCTTCTTATCTTATATTATTTATTCACTTTATAATAATTGAAAATTGAATTTCAGACACACAAGCAACCTGTTACTGAATACGAAGCGATCAGAGAAAAAGCTGCATCTCAGAAAAGAGATATTGAGAGGGCATTAACGAGATTTATCGCGAAAACTGGAGATACACACAGTTTATTTCTCTCTGACGATAATAGTGCCTTTCCTCGTAAGTCGATTAAAATAAATGATACATGCTTCTAAATGGAAGTCTAGCTACCAGAAAAAATCGAGAGGCAGAGATCGGCAAAAGAAAATTCGCATTTTTAATTTTTTAATTTTTTTTATTTCTGTAATTTCCATCGAAAAAATTTTAATTACTTTCTCAATGAAAAATTTGGATTTTTTAATTTTTCATTAGTTTGAAAATTAATTTTTTTTTTTTAACAATTTTGATTACTATTGTAATTAAAAATTTGACTGATGAAATTTTATAATTCTTTTTCTTATTCGAAATTTTGATTCTTTCTTACTTATTAATTGATTGGAATAATTAATTTTATAATAAAATCAACGCTACTATGTTTAATCTTCCCAAATATAAACGTTTTTCAGACAAAAATTTTGAGTTGAGAGTTTTAACTAAATATAACACAAATAAGAAATTATAATTTAATCCAATCTAAATGACGCTTATATGACATTTATAATTCAATTTAACTAATAAAAATGTTAATAAGTTTAATAAAGAAAATAATTATGAAATTCCATCAGTCAAATTTTAAATTACAATAGTAATCGAAATTGTTAAAAAAAAAATTAATTTTCAAACTAATGAAAAATTTAAAAATCCAAATTTTTCATTGAGAAAGTAATTAAAATTTTTTCGATGGAAATTACAGAAATGAAAAAAATTAAAAAATTAAAAATGCGAATTTTTTTTTGACGTATCAATAACTTTAAAATTCCAGTGATTGCATGTAAACCGCAATTTCCGAGCTATTTATCGGCTTTGCTGCCTCAGGATCAGATTTTTGAGCCAGAACCAGAATTCAACTTTGAACCTTCACCTGTTAAAAAGAGAAAAGACCAAAAACCAACTGAGGACGTGAAAGAAGAAGGTAAAAATTTATTTTCCAATAAATAAATAAGAAAAAAAATAATTTATTAATTATTTATTTGCAGTAACTAGCACTGAAACCCCAGAGCAGAATGAAGAAGTATCTACTCAACAGGATGCTATTGATAATCCTTATCTTCGTCCTGGAAAAGTGCCTGATCCAAAATCATCTGGAACTAATTTTTCTGAATTTAGGCAAACGGTAAAAAAGGATATTTTAGTGGATTAATTATTAAATAAATTCTTAATTAATTCAATTTTTAAATAATTTGTATATAAGACTGAAGACTTCGAAGGAGAATAAATTAATGGGATTTAATATTAATTAATAATCAGGATATGACAATATATTTTAAATTTTAACAGAAATTTAAGATTTTATTTTTTTTACTGTCACATCTTCAGATTTTTCATTTCATCGAAATTTTCAAATTAATTAAAAGTTTAATTTAATATTAAATATTTAATTATAATTAAATATTTAATTAATTATTTTTAATTCAATACATTTCATCGATATTTGAGTTACATTGAACGAAAAATTGTGTATAATATCTGGGTAATGACGTTTATTTACAATTTCATGATTAAATGAAGAAAATTTCATTTATTTAATCTAATTTAATTAAATTCACGTCCATTTTGATGTTTCAAAGGATTCAATTCCTTCGGATCTCAGTCTGTTTAATAATGGACGGTAGATATCTGGAGTGAAGGGCAGAACAACACCTCTTTTTTGAATTTCTCCTGAAAATTATAATTAAAGAAATTAATTATAATTAAAAAAGCAAAAAGTAGGAAGAAAAGAGGACAAATCGATTATTTTCATCTTTTTTTGAGAATATCTCGGAAACTAATGGAGATACGCCCTTTTTGCTTGAACCCTTTTTTGAAGCTCTTGAAATTCTCTACAAAAACGGATTAGGCTAAAAAGGGCGTATCTCCATTAATTACCGAGATATTTATAGAAAAAAGGGCAAAAAAAATAAAATCATCCTTTTTACCCATTTTTTCTTGTTTTTGACTTCTTTAAAAATATCTCGGAAACTAAGCGAGATAGCGTAATTTTTGTGGAGACCTTTTTTGTAGCTCTTAAAATTTCCTACAAATAAGCATTCCGACGAAATCGCTCTATCTCGCTTAGTTTCCGAGATATTGAGAAATTACAAAAAAAAAATTATATTTTTTCTCATTTTTTTTAGTTTTTATTTTTAAAAAAGGAAAAATCAATAATTTCTTTAATTTCAAATTTTTTAATTAGAGAATTTGCAATAATTATACATACCATCGAGTACCATCTTTGCAGCAAGTGCAGCAGGATATCCAACAGTCTTTGACATGGCAGAATGACCTTTGGCATCACCATAAATAACAAGATTAATTCCTCTCTCCTCTTTTTTATTATCTGGCCACAAAATTCCAACGTCATGTCTCAGGACAATCAAGTCTCTTTCATGTTTCTCGTAATTTAGTTTTTTTGATAAATAATGAGTGAGTGTGTCGAGTGGAGTATTCAATTTTAGAACTAAATCCTCATTTAATAAACCCAAATTTTCAATTGCTTTGGCGCGTTCTTCGGAATTCAAACGCTCCTCCAATTTTCTTTTTAGATTTTCGTAGAAAATGTCGTCGTTGAGTAATCCAAGAAGATTGCAAATTAATGTCCTCTAAAAATTGAAAAAAATTAAAAGGAAAATGGATTAATGAAGAGTTTGCAGAAGAATTAATTAAGGAAATGCGAGGAGCAGGTTCAAATGATCTACTTTTTTTTTCTAAGTTATCATAAATATTCTAATTATTCCGATTTTATAACATTTTACCGATATTAAAACGACGTCCACGATAATAAATTGTTATTAAATAATATTATAAATATCCAATATTGTTCCGAATTTGAATTACGCGGTTCCAGCATCTAGGACTGGCATTGGTGGATCCTCGGATTTTAAATACCAATTTTCCCGCCAATTCATGTTTTCATGTAATTAATTGGATTAATCGTTGCTATTTGTCCGGCAACAGGTGTTTTTTATGATTTGAAAAATTAATAGACATTCTGACGAACAAGAATATATATAGTTATAGGGGAGAGTGGGGCAAAATGGACACTGTAATGAAACGGTTAGAGATGGATTTTTTTTGATGATTCTATTGAAAAGCTGAGGGAATTTTAGCCGGAAAACGAGTGTCAGATGTATTTTTTTCGATTTTTTTGAAAATTCGATATTTTTCGGCATTTTTGAGGGGTAAAAACCTTTACTTTTTTGAAAATTTTCAGTTTTTTGCAAATTTCTCTGGTTCTATTGGTCGTAGAAATTCGGGGTTGATCTCAAATGAAAGGTGAGCTCATTTCCCATCGATTTATGGGGTTTTGAATTCAAAAATATCAATTTTTGGGATAGTTATAGGTCAAAAACTGTTTCACAAAACTGTTTCATAGAAATGCCCATAAATACCTCAAAAATCGATATTTTTAAATCAAAAACGCTATGAATCGATGGCAAATGATCTCACCTTTCACCTCCCATTGGAATTTTTACGCTACGACAAATAGAACCGAAGATATTCTCAAAAAACTGAAAATTTTCAAAAAAAGAAAGGGTTTCACCCCTCTAAAATCCTCAAAAAAGTCAAAATCACCAAAAATTAAAAAAAATTAATTCCGGCACTTATTTTCCGCCCCAAATTTCCTTAGCTTTCCAATGGAATCATCAAAAACCATCTACCGCCAATATTTCTATTAATTTCAAGAGTTTTCCATAATATTTGCCTAAAAATTTAGATGTGTCCATTTTACCCCTGATGTCCATTTTGCCCCACCTTCCCCTATAAGGAAAAAATAGATCTGTTACCATGAATTGTTGCAGTGAAACTGAAACTGAATCTCGCTTATGGAGTTCTAATGTTAATTTAATTTTTTTCAAAAATTATTTTTGCCTCAATTCGTGTCCCGGTAACATGGTGTAAAGTGAATTTTAAAAAAATCTTATCATACTACTCTATCGAAAGTGTCCAAAATTGAAAAGTAAAAATAGATTATCGGATCCTTTTTTTTTTTAGAAAATTTCAAAAGCTTCGAAAAAAGGGTTTTTACAAAAATTTCACTATTTCATTTACCCAAGTAATGTCAGGTCCATTTGGATGGAGAATTGGGTGTGGATTAGGATCAATAAGTCCCAAATACTGCAGTGCCTGAATGGTATCAGTGAATCCCTTGTATCTCAATGTTCCTCTCAAAATAGTCGAGGCATTGGGAATTCCATAAAGATCTCTGTAAATTGTGCTATCGCGATTTGGAAAGCCTTCGAGAGCGAAACCAGGTAGAAAATCTAGATCCTTGACTGTCGACATGAGATCTCCACCACCAGCAATTTCTACTACCTGAAAAAAAAAAAAAAAAAAAAAAATTTAATTAAAATTAATTTAAAATTCAAATAAAACAAAAAAAAGAAATATTTTACCCAATCTTTCCTTATCTATGACACTGAAAATCACTGAAATTTGATAATTTTTGGGTTTTTTTTCTGATAACAAATAAATTATTTTTAAAAAAATTAAAAATATGCAAATTTAGTAAATTTAAAGAACTACAAATGCAAATTTTTCAAATATTTTTTTTTATAGTAATTTATTAATTAAAAAATTTTAAACTAAAAATCGCTGACATTCGATAATTTTTGGATTTTTTTTTTCTGATAACAAATGAATTATTTAAAAAAAATTAAAAATATGCATATTTAGTAAATTTAAAGAGCTACAAATACAATTTTTTTGAATATTTTTTTTTATAATAATTTATTTGTTTAAAAAAATCCAAAAAATTGTCAGATTTCTGCCAATTTTATGGTCATTTTTATATTATGATCCTGATAATTTTTCATTTTTACCACTTTTTTTTCAACAAATGCATTATTTTCAAAAAATGAAAAATGTGCACATTTAAAAAATTAAAAAATCTATGAGTTCAAATTTTTTAAATATTTTCCTCATAATATGTCGTTTTTCTAAAGAAATTCCTAAAAATTATCTATAAATATTATCCTCATAATTTTTTATTTTTTTAAACAAATTAATTAATTAGAAAAAAAAATATTCACATATAAAAAATTAAGAAATCTATGATTACAAATTTTTTAAATAATTTTCATAAAAATAATTTATTTGTTTAAAAAATTGCAAAAAAATTCTCAGGTATGTCTTAATTTCATTATCATCTTATCTTGAAGATAAAAAAAGACTGACCTGGCCACTGCGATAATATTTGGCTGGTGATAATGTATTGAGTAATACACCACGTGGTGACCAGCTGAATTTGTACCTAAGTGGATTATCAGAGCATTCTGGTGCTGGTAAACCACCGCACCAAGATACAAATGATTCTATTTTTCCACCAGCTTGTTTAACATCATCAAAACACTCGAGTGCAAGTAAATGATCGATTCCAGGATCCAGACCAATTTCATTGAGAATAGTAACGCCAGCCTGTTCAGCTCTAAAAAAAAAAAAAAAAAAAAATCATTAAAAAAAATTAGTTTTTCAAAAGGCATTCGGAAACTAAGCGAGATAACGAAATTTTTGTAGAGACCTTTTTTGTAGAGAATTTCAAGAGCTACAGAAAAGGATTCGTGTAAAATCGTTCTATCTCGCTTACTTTCCGAGATATTGAAAAAAAACAAATGATTTATTTTTTATCTTGACATAAATTGATAAAAAAACTTTGCAAAATCATTTAAATAAGTTAACGTACTCATCATGAAGCTGTCTTATATCGTCATTTAGATAACTGGCAGTGACCAAATGTGTTCGTGACTCGATGCACGTCTTTGCAATTACGTGATGCAGTCCATATGGAAGAAGCGATACTGCAACATCAGCTGAACTAATAATTTCTTTTAAAGTATCTGGACGTTCCATGACATTCAAAAAAACTGATTCAACCCCTGGATATCTATTGGCTAGAGCATCTGCCTCGTCTTTGAGATGAGAGCAGACGACGATTTTGATGTTTCCATGGCGATGAAGATATTCCACGAGAGGAGCTGATACATATCCTGCTCCTAAAACGACAATCTGAAAGAAAAAAAAAGGATTTTTAGTGAATTGTATTAGAAAATTATAGGGGAAGGTGGGGTAAAATGGGTATTTTAATTAGGCGGTTCGAGATAGAGATTTTCTGATGATTGCATTGGAAAGCTGAGGAAATTTTGGAGGGAAAACATGTGTCATAATTAATTTTTTGAATTTTTTTTTGATAATTTTATTTTTTTAGGAAATTTTTGAAGGGGTTTTCCTTTCGAAAATCGAAAAAAATTCAGTTTTTCGGCGATATCTCTGGTTCTGTTGGTCGTAGCGATCTGCGGTTCATCTCAAATGAAAGGTGAGCTCATTTCTCATCGATTTGTGTGGTTCAAATTTTTTTTTCATCAATTTTTCAAATACTTATAGGACATTTTCTGAAAATCAGTTTTTGCCCTAAAAGTACTTGAAAAATTGATAATTTTTTTTTAACCACATAAATCGATGGGAAATGAGCTCATCTTTCATTTGAGATGAACCCCAGGTCGCTACGACCAATAGAACCAGAGATATTCCCGAAAAACCTGAAATTTTTCAAAAAACAGAAGGATTTCACCTTCAAATTTTGAGGAAAAAAATGGAATTTTTGGAAAAATTCAAAAAAATAACTTGTGACATATGATTTTCATGGGAAATTTCCTCAGCTTTTCAATGGAATCATCAGAAAAAATCTATCTCCAATATTTCCATCGATTTCGAGTAATTTTCATAGTATAAAATACCAAAAATAACACGTGTCCATTTTACCCCACTTTTTCCTTCATTTCTATGAAACGGAAAAAAGCAGAAATCTGACAATTTTTTCGATTTTTTTAAACAAATAAATTAATTTAAAAAAAAAATATTTGAAAAATCGCATTTGTATTTTTCATTTTTTAGAAAATATTTTATCTTTTTCGAAAAAAAAAGTCATTTATTTTTTATCATTTAATCGAAAAAAATTTCGATTGCGAAAGAAAAAAAATCGAAAAAAATCCCAAAAATAAGAATAATAATGTTTCAATATAGAAATTAAATCCTCACTTTTTTCGTCTCAGCTTCTCCATCATCAGCTTTGTGTCTGCACTTGTTATTCATTTGTCTTAGCTCCTGAATGTACTCGAAATTCGGTGTTAAACTGCCATTGGAGGCAATAATAGCGTCATGAACAGCAGGAGTAAAGTTGTGCTCGTCCAGAGGCTTTTTTGCATCTGATCTGATGATATCTACAGCATATGGATACAATAAATCACCGAAAAAATCTGTTGATTCTTTTGGAAGTTGAGTTGGCATGTTATCAATTGAACAAACGAGAACTCCAGGGCCTTTGAAAGATTTCGTATCTTTGTTGCGATCTGCATCGTAGAGGCAAAAAGGTGTGTCGATTGTTGTGCACTCGTTCATGAATCTAGATAAAAGAAAAGAGAAAACAAGTGGATGATAATATTTTTTTCCTGCTGATATAAGAGAAGATGGGGCAAAATGGACATCGGGGGTAAAATGGACAGATCTAAATTTTTAGGCAAATATCATGGAAAACTCTTGAAATTAATAGAAATATTGGTGGTAGATTGTTTTTGATGATTCCATTGGAAAGCTGAGGAAATTTTGGGCGGGAAACAAGTGCTGGAATTAATTTTTTTGAATTTTTGGCGATTTTGACTTTTTTGAGGATTTTAGAGGGGTAAAACCCTTTCTTTTTTTGAAAATTTTCAGTTTTTTGAGAATATCTTTGGTTCTATTTGTCGTAGCGTAAAAATTCCGATGGGAGGTGAAAGGTGAGATCATTTGCCATCGATTCATAGGGTTTTCGATTTAAAAATATCGATTTTTGAGGTATTTATGGGCATTTCTATGAAACAGTTTTGTGAAACAGTTTTTGACCTATAACTATCCCAAAAATTGATATTTTTGAATTCAAAACCCCATAAATCGATGGGAAATGAGCTCACCTTTCATTTGAGACCAACCCCGAATTGCTACGACCAATAGAACCAGAGATATTTGCAAAAAACTGAAACTTTTCAAAAAAGGAAAGGCTTTTACCCCTCAAAAATGCCGAAAAATATCGAATTTTCAAAAAAATCGAAAAAAATACATCTGACACTCGTTTTCCAGCTAAAATTTCCTCAGCTTTTCAATAGAATCATCAAAAAAAATCCATCTCTAACCGTTTCATTACAGTGTCCATTTTGCCCCACGTTTCCCTTGTTTTTTCTGCTAGGACTTTAGCAATATGCTTTCGAATGGAGTAGAGTTTAAGGGAATTTATCAAGAGACCTTTTTTGTAGAGCACAAAATTCTCCACAAAAAAGGTCTCTTCGAAAATTTCTCTATCTCGCTTAGTTTCCGAGTGCCTTTCAAAAAACAAATCACAGAGAAATGATTTCTAAATATCCTCAATGAAAAAAATAACTAAAAATTGAAAATAATTAATCAAAAAAATTAAAAAATTGAAAATAATTGATGAAAAAAAGTAAAAAATTGAAAATAATTATTCAAAAAAATTAAAAAATTGAAAATGATTAATCAAAAAAATTAAAAAATTGAAAATAATTGATCAAAAAAATTAAAAAATTGAAAATCAGGTCAACCTACTCAATACTACCACCAGGATCAGCAGAAATATCGCAAATAGCAAGCATTCGATGAGGTAAAGCTGGTGCACCAACGCTGATTGGTAGCCAAGGTGTATGAGCAGGTCGCAGAAGATATTTGGCATCAGGAATCGTCAATAATTTCGGTGAATCAACTGCCCAATAAATGCAATTAATGATAACTGATGCATATGGTGCTATTTTCTTGCTGAATGTCGATATATATCTCTCTGGATGTTTGTCGTACTCCTCTGGATCGAAACCACCGCCTTCCTTCCTCTCCAAGTGATGTCTGCGTCTGACTTCGCAGCTATAAATTTTATTTGTATCTAAAAATAATAAAAAAATTTTAATTGTGGAAAATTATAATAAAATTGGAAGACATCCAAAAAAAGTTGGATTTTTTTTAAACAAATAAATTAGGGGAGAGTGGGGCAAAATGGACATTGTAATGAAACGATTAGAGATGGATTTTTTTTGATGATTCTATTGAAAAGCTGAGGAAATTTTAGCCGGGAAACGAGTGTCAGATGTATTTTTTTAGATTTTTTGAAAATTCGATATTTTTCGGCATTTTTGAGGGGTAAAAAAAAAAGCCTTTACTTTTTTGAAAATTTTCAGTTTTTTGCAAATATCTCTGGTTCTATTGGTCGTAGAAATTCGGGGTTGGTCTCAAATGAAAGGTGAGCTCATTTCCCATCGATTTATGGGGTTTTGAATCCAAAAATATCAATTTTTGGGGTAGTTATAGGTCAAAAACTGTTTCACAAAACTGTTTCATAGAAATGCCCATAAATACCTCAAAAATCGATATTTTTAAATCGAAAACCCTATGAATCTATGGCAAATGATCTCACCTTTCACCTCCCATCGGAATTTTTACGCTACGACAAATAGAACCGAAGATATTCTCAAAAAACTGAAAATTTTCAAAAAAAGAAAGGGTTTTCCCCTCTAAAATGCTCAAAAAAGTCAAAATCACCAAAAATTCAAGAAAATTAATTCCGGCACTTGTTTCCCGCCCAAAATTTCCTCAGCTTTCCAATGAAATCATCAAAAACAATCTACCGCCAATATTTCTATTAATTTCAAGAGTTTTCCATAATATTTGCCTAAAAATTTAGATGTGTCCATTTCACCCCTGATGTCCATTTTGCCCCACCTTCCCCTATAAACAAATATATATTTGAAACATTTTCACTTATGGTTTTCTAAATTTTCTATATGTATTAGGGATGTGCGAATAATTCGAATCCACGAATAATTCGTACCGAATCGAATATTAATATTCGATTCGAAATTTGAATCGAATAATTCGAATTGTCGAATAATTCGAATTTCCGAATTATTCAAATAATTCGAAAATTCGAATTATTCCAAAACTCGAATGTTTGAATAATTCGAATAATTCGAATTTTCGAATAATTGGAATTTTAGAATAATTCGAATAATTCGAGTTTTCGAATAATTCGAATAATTCGAGTTTTCGAATAATTCGAATTTTCAAATAATTCAAACTTCTCGAATAATTCGAAAATTTTCGAATTATTCCAAAAATTTCAAATAATTCCAATATTTTCGAATAATTCGAATAATTTCGAATAATTTCGAGTAATTTCGAATAATTCGAATTTTCAAATTATTCGATTCGAAATTCGAATCGAATAGTAATATTCGATTCGATTCGAACACTATTCGCACACCCCTAATATGTATATATGTTTTTTCTTCAATTAAGGATATCCAAGTAGTTCCGATAATCTATTTTTCCTCTTCAATTTTGGACACTTTCGATAGAGTAGCATGAGAAGATTTTTTTAAAATTCACTTTACACCATGTTACCGGGAAACAAATTGAGCAAAAAATAATTTTTGAAAAAAATTAAATTAACATTAGAATTCCATAAGCGAGATTCAGTTTCAGTTTCACTGCAATAATTCATGGTAACAGATCTATTTTTCCCTTGTATAACTATATATATTCTTGTTCGTCAGAATGTCTATTAATTTTTCAAATCATAAAAAAACGCCTGTTACCGGACAAATAGCAACGATTAATCCAATTAATTACATGAAAACATGAATGGCGGGAAAATTGGTATTTAAAATCCGAGGATCCACCAATGCCAGTCCTAGATGCTGGAACCGCGTAATTTAAATTCGGAACAATATTGGATATTTATAATATTATTTAATAACAATTTATTATCGTGGACGTCGTTTTAATATCGGTAAAATGTTATAAAATCGAAATAATTAGAATATTTATAATAATTTAGAAAAAAAAAGTAATTTATATCTAAAAGAGAAGAAAATCTAAAAATTGTTATTGTTTTCAGTATCATTGCGGAAGTAATGATAAGTAAATAAACAAAGGTCGTGTTATTTTCCAGTTGAATTTAGATTTTTTAAAAATGCGGATATCAATAGAGCTATAGCAATGGCATTGTTCAATCCTAAACAACTCATCCGACTATCGCATTTCGTTTTAATCTTCTGTTTACACGATTTTCATGTTTAAAGAAAAAAATTAAAAATTGTAATAAAATCGTGTTTTCTTGTCTTCAAGAATAAACTGTGAATAGGTTCCTTATCACCCCGGGGTCATACAGGCTATCGCATCTTCATGCGAATTCTCTGAAGGTAATGATAGTAATTTTTACGAAAAATAATCTTGTTTGTCTTATCTTCAAGTATCCGAAATTTTAACGATTTATCAAAGAATTTCTCAATTTTTAGATTAAACTGCGAATATCTTTGAGGCGAGTAGATTTAGGGGAAAATACCAAGAAACCTTTTTTGCAGAGAATTTTGAGAGCTAAAAAAATCAATAGAAACAAATCGCTCTATCTCGCTTAGTTTCCGAGATCCTCTTAAAAAACGAATTACTAAATGGATTTTCTCTTTTTCTCCTCTCTACTGGTCAGTAGAACATTAATTCATGAATATATCCGAAACTATTGGGTTTAGGGGAAAAAGTGAAGAAACTTTTTTTGTAGGAAATTAAATTCTCTACAAAAAATGTTTCTTGATAAAATCCTCTAGAGTCAATAGTTTCCGAGATATCTTCATTTAATGAAACCAAATCTTTTTTTTTTCAATTTTTTTGACTTTTTTTTTATTTTTTTGCGAAATTATTCGCGAAAAAAGGGGAAAAAAGCGTTTTTTTAATTTACCCCCATGCTCAGCGACTTTTCGAAGACTTTCTGGGGTCACGTACTCGTGTGGAAGCTCCTGAAAAACCTCCTGACCTCCCTGACTCACATTTCCACTTCCTGTGAAGACAAATGTCAGTGGACCAATTGATTTCGGCATTGCACCTAAAGCAATTTCGTAGCCAACATCGCGAATTGCTTGACGAGCCATGGCCGAGTCTCTGTAGTTATGGGCTGGACCAATATGCTGTTAAAAAATAAATAATATTAAAAAAATTGATAAATTCCAAGAAAAATTTCAGTAAAAAAGTGAATTTGAAAAATTCGATTTTTTCTGCTGAACGATTTTTTAAAGATATCTCGGAAACTAAATGAGATAGAGCCATTTTCGAAGAAACCTTATTTGTAGCTCTTGAAATTGTGTATAAAAAAGGATTCGGGTAAAATTGCGCTATCTCACTTATTTTCCGAGATCCTTTTAAAAAACTGAATGATCGAAAAATTGCATTTATTTATTTTTTGCAAAATTAATTCCAAAGAAAAGGTCTTTTGCAAAATATTTTGGTGAAAATATTTCGGAAACTAATGGAGATACGCCCTTTTTATTCTCACTCATTTTTGTAACTCTCAGAATTATTTCCGAAGAAGGATTGAGGCAAAAAGAGCGTATCTCCATTAATTTTCTAAATATTCTTCAAGAAAAAAAATAAAAATTTCAATTTTTTTTTAATATCTCGGAAAGTAAGCGAGATAGCGCAATTTCACATGAATTCTTTTTTGTAGCTCTCAAAATTCTCTACAAAACCATTCCAGGCGAAAAATAGCGTATCTCCATTATTTCCCGAGATATTCTTCAAAAAAAGGATAAAATCATCTCTTTTTCCCATTTTTACTCCAAAAATTAGAAATTAAATATGAGAAATTAGAAAATTAAGAAATAAAAATCAGAAATTATATTGAATTGAATATGGGAAATTAAAAAATTAAGAAATAAAAATGAGAAATTAAATATGAAAAATTAAAAAATTATGAAATAAAAATTATAAATTATATTAAATTAAATATGAGAAATTAAAAAATTAAGAAATAAAAATTCGAAATTAAAAAATTGAGAAATTTACCATAAAAGGAGTATGATGACCAAGTGCCAATAGTCTCAGGCCCAGTCCATGAAGAATATTGACCATTCCAGCGACTCCAGCATATTTTCCAAAAGCCACGACTCTTTGTCCATCGTGATCCGTCAATTTTTCGTAATCGAGAAGTCGAATATTTTTTTCTAAAATCGCATCTAAAAGTGGCATATTGCTCTCCTGCGCTTTAATCGTGTGCGAAAAGAAGCAATAGGTCTTGTTGGGTATCAATTGGTCCACTGGCACCTGTTTGACCCCAAAAATCACCGAAGCTTCACTGATGTCCTCCTGGAGAAGAGCACCTGCTGAGAGATAGGCACGTGCTGGATAAGCTCGACGATTGCTCGGTTGAACTATGACCTTGACACCAGCGCGAATCAATCTTCGCACGTTGGAAGGCGCGAGAGGAGCACGACGTTCCCATACCGATTGATCCTCACGACGAATCGCTATTATTTTTCCCCTCAAATTCTGAAATTTTTAGTTTAATAAATGGAATTAAAAAAGGAATTTTAGGATGTTAATTTGATTTTTCGGTATATTTAGGGAATGAGTGGGTTTAGGGAAAAATGTGAAGAGACCTTTTTTGTAGCCCTTAAAATTTCCTACAAAAAAGGTCTCTTGATATTTTTCTCTAAAACTAACGGTTTTCGAGTGCATCAACCTTTTCTTCCTGATATCTGATTTTTTTCAATTTTTTAAATTTGATCGAATTCTTTATTCTTATTTTTGGAATGGAAGTATCTAGAGAATTAAGGGGTTTAAGGGAAAATGTGAAGAGACCTTTTTTGTAGATCTTAGAATTCTCTATAATAAAGGTTTCTTCATATTTTCCTCTAAAACTAACGGTTTTCGAATGCATCAACCTTTTCTTCCTGTTATCCAATTTTTGGATTTTTTAAAAAATTTTCTTGAATTCTTTATTTTTATTTTTGGAAGTTAAAGTATCTTCAAAACTAAGGGACTGAGGGGAAAATGTGAGGAGACCTTTTTTGTGAATCTTGAAATTCTCTACATAAAAGATTTCTTGACATTTCCCCCAGAACTCAATATTTTTCGAGATCTTCATAATAAAAAGTTGAATTTCTTAAATTTAATTTATCTTCATCAATCAATTACTGACTTTGATAAACCCAGTGTTATCTGCTTGCATCACTTCACTCTGATGCTTTTTTACTTAATTAAAGATAATAGTCACATTCAACTCTGATTAACGTCAATAACACGTGCACAATTTAATTAATTAAATTATGGTAAAAAAATTTAAAAAAATTAATTTTTTCCGAAAAAAATCGATTTTATTCCCCCGATTTTTGTCAAATATCTCGGAAACTAAGCGAGATAGAGCGATTTTGCCCGAATCTTGTTTTTTTGCTCTCAAAATTTTCTACAAAAAAGTTTTCTACAAAAATTCTGCTATCTCGCTTAATTTCCGAGATATTAAAAAAAATAAAAAATAAAATTGAATCATTTTTATAAATTTTTTAAAAAATAATTAACTTACACTATTAAATCTAATTTTTAAATAATTAGTTGAATGATTGAATCCTCGTGACAAGCTAGACTGCAGTATTTGCATGATGATACACTGATTAGAAAGCTCAGGGTGTCACTGACACTATCAGACTGAGAAAAAAAAGAAAAAAAATAGTTTTTTTTTTCTTTTTCATAAACACAAATTCATGGAATTAAAATTAAAATTACAAAAAAAAAAAATTTTATAAATTTTTTTTTCTAATTAAAGAGCAAGCACTTGGATCGATGATAAATGGCAACACTCGATGGCTCACAATCGACTGGCAATCCCTCAAAATATGTTGATCTTCTTTCATTATCGTAATCTGCCCTTATCGCATTTTTCAAGGTGGTGGAGACTCGAGAAATCTCGAATTCTTCGTTATCTCGAAGAATGTATTATTTTTTTTGTGGAAAATTTTGAGAATGTTGAAATGGATGATTTTAAAGTGGAGACTATTTATTTTAGATATTTTGAGGATTTTGATAAGGAGAGAAAAAATTCGAAAAGGGAAAATTTTCCCTCGAAATAAAGATTTTCGAAATTCGATTTTCGAAAAATTTCGATGATTTTATTGGAAAAATGGGGGGAGATGGGGTAAATTGGATATTACGATTGAATTGTTTGAGATAGAGATTTTCTGATGATTTCATTGGAAAGCTGAGGAAATTTTGGGTGGAAAACACATGTGTAAATTTTTTTTTTCTAATTTTTTGAAGATTTTACCTCTTTTGGACAAGTTTTGAAGGGGTGTTCCTTTCGAAAATCGAAAAAATTCAGTTTTTCGGCGATATCTCTGGTTCTGTTGGTCGTAGCGATCTGCGGTTCATCTCAAATGAAAGGTGAGCTCATTTCTCATCGATTAGTGTGGTTCAAATTTTTTTTTCATCGATTTTTCAAATACTTATAGGACATTTTCTGAAAATCAGTTTTTGCCCTAAGAGTACTTGAAAAATTGATAATTTTTTTTAACCACATAAATCGATGGGAAATGAGCTCATCTTTCATTTGAGATGAACCCCAGGTCGCTACGACCAATAGAACCAAAGATATTCCCGAAAACCTGAAATTTTTCAAAAACAGAAGGATTTCACCTTCAAATTTTGAGGAAAAAAATGGAATTTTTGGAAAAATTCAAAAAAATAACTTGTGACATATGATTTTCATGGGAAATTTCCTCAGCTTTTCAATGGAATCATCAGAAAAAATCTAGCTCCAATATTTCCATCGATTTCGAGTAATTGTCCATTTTACCCTATCTCCCCCTATTAATGCAAATTTAAAAAAAATAAGTGCGCATAAATAAGGCGATAGATTTATAGCTAAAAAAATTTTAGAATATTTGAATACATGATTTTGAAGAAAAGAATTATTTATTTTAGATATTAGAAATATTTCGATAACGAGAGAAAATTCGAAAGAGACAATTTCCTCTCAAGTAACAGTAAAATTCTCGGATTTTCAAAAAATTTCTAACAATTTCGAAAATAAATTAAAGAAATATTAATAAAAATTATTGAAAATCCATGAATTTTCATTTTCTCCTAAGTGAAAATAAGTGCACATCAATGAGGCACTGGTTTTATAGATAAATACATTTTGTTTTTTACAGTCTGTTTAGTTGGATTAATTTTCTTCAATATCAACGTCATAATATTAACTAAATCATCTGATTTCAATCCAGTTTTTTTGGATTTGAATTTTTGGAGTAATTCTGTTGTTGTCATTGGCTTTCTCATCAAGTAACGACGAACTGCATCCTCGGTTATTCCAGATTCACTGAAAAAAAAGAGATAAAATTTTTTTTTATGGAGAATTTCAAGAGCTAGAGAAAAGGGGTGGAGTTAAAAGGGCGTATCTCCATTAGTTTTTGAGATATTTCCAAAAAATTGGTGACGAAAGCAAAGAAATTTGTGTAAAAAATTCATTTTCTTAGAAATAAGTGAATAAATAAATAAATAAATAAATAAATTAATTAATTAATTAATTAATTAATAGAAATTAAAATAAAAAACAGATATATTTCAGACAATTTAGAGATTTTCCCGAAATCTCGAGATTTCAAGATTTCGAAATTTCGAAATTCTTTGAAATTTTTGGATTTTTTAAAGATTTTTCTCAAATTTACCTCCTGCAACCTTTTTTTGCTCACTTATAATCTTAAAATCAGGTATTCGTCAGATAATTTAGGATTTTTCCAAAATCTTGAGATTTGGAAATTTCCAAATTTCAAGGTTTTTTGAAAATTCCATATTTTTTCAAGATTTTCTGAAGATTTTTCTCAAATTCACTTCCGACAGCCTTCTTTCCCCCACATTTAATCTTAAAATCAGGTATTTTCCTCAAAAATTTAAGATTTTCTTGAATCTCTACATTTTGGGATTTCGAAATTGCGATTTTTTTTCTAAATTACCTATTTTTTAAAGATTTTCTTAAGATTTTGCTCAAATTTACCTCCGGCCACCTTTTTTCTCACACATATAGTCTTGAAATCAGGTATATTTCACATAATTCGAGATTTTCCCAGAATTTTCAAATCTCGAGATTTCAAAATTTTGAGATTTAATGAAAATTCCTTATTTTTTCTAGATTTTCTTCAAATTTACCTCGGACAACCTTCTTTTTACCACATATAATCTCAAAATCAGGTATATTCTACACAATTTGAGATTTTTCCAGAATTTCAAAATCTCGAGATTTCGAAATTTTGAGATTTAATGAAAATTTCTTATGTTTTCATGATTTTTTCAAGATTTTTCTCAAATTTACCTCTGACAACTCCTTTTTACCCACATATAATCTCAAAATCAGGTATATTCTACACAATTTGAGATTTTTCCAGAATTTCGAAATCTCGAGATTTCGAAATTTTGAGATTTAATGAAAATTTCTAATTTTTAAATGATTTTTTCTCGATTTTTCTCAACTTTACCGCTGAAAACTCCTTTTTAGCCCCATATAATCTCAAAATCAGGTATATTTCACACAATTTGAGATTTTCCCAAAATTTCGAAATCTCGAGATTTCGAAATGTTGAGATTTAATGAAAATTTCTTATTTTTTCTAGATTTTCTTCAAATTTTCCTCGGAAAACCTCCTTTCGACCACATTTAATCTCAAAATCAGGTATATATCAAACTATTTCGAATTTCCCCAAATTCTGGAGATTTCGAAATTTCAAAATTTCGTGATTTTTTCGAAATTTTCATATTTTTTTCAAGATTTTTCTCAAATTTCCCTCCATTAACAATTAATTAATTAATTAATTTATGTCAAATGGACCAAAAAAAGGTCTGAGGACAATATAATAAAAAAAAAATACTTAATTAATTAATTAATTAATTAATTAATTAATTAAATTCTCAATTTATTCTTCCAAAATTACCTCAATCCAGGAATGTAAGACGAAGTAGGAGCAGAATTGAAATTGTCCAATTTAAATTTCTTCGACTGTGAAATATCCGGTGAAGCAGTTAATTTTCTCTTGAGATTATCAACATTAGAATTGCCAGGAACTGGTGTAGCTGATCTTGAATTTTGTGCACTATTTATTTTGCTTTTATCCTTATCTTTGGCTGCATCAGAATCAGTATTCGAGTCACTGGAAAAATCACTGGACGAGTCTTTATTATTTTTCTTCGGATCTTTCTTTTTAATCTGTTTTTTCTTCTTTTTCTTGTCTTTTTTCTTCTCCCCATCTTTTGCCTTTTCCTTTTCTTCTTTCTCCTTGTTCTCGTCGTGCTCCGAATCATCGTCACCACCTTCAGTTTTGTCCTTTTGCTCGTCCTCATCTTCTTCATCTGATGCCAATAATTTACGTAATGCATCCTCTTCAGCTACAGATTTCATCTCCTTATTTTCGACTTCTACTTCTGAATCAGTTGAGTCTGAGATGTAGTCGCATTCGCGACCTTCTTCATCGCCATCGTCACTCTCCTCGAAAGCCTCGTCGTCTGAGGCTTTTTTGTTCTTCTTCTTTTTGACTGGAACTAGAAGAAAAAAAAATTATTAAGTAAAAAAAAAGGAAATGTTAGGGATATCCAAGTAGTTTTGATAATCTATTTTTCCTTTTCAATTTTGGACACTTTCGATAGAGTAGAATGAGAAGATTTTTTTAAAATTCACTTTACACCATGTTACCGGGACACAAATTGAGGCAAAAATAATTTTTGAAAAAAATTAAATTAACATTAGAACTCCATAAGCGAGATTCAGTTTCAGTTTCACTGCAACACAATTCATGGTAACAGATATATTTTTTCCTTATAGGGGAAGGTGGGGCAAAATGGACATCAGGGGTAAAATGGACACATCTAAATTTTTAGGCAAATATTATGGAAAACTCTTGAAATTAATAGAAATATTGGCGGTAGATGGTTTTTGATGATTGCATTGGAAAGCTGAGGAAATTTTGGGCGGGAAATAAGTGCCGGAATTAATTTTTTTTAATTTTTGGCGATTTTGACTTTTGTGAGCATTTTAGAGGGGTAAAAGCCTTTCTTTTTTTGAAAATTTTCAGTTTTTTGAGAATATCTTCGGTTCTATTTGTCGTAGCGTAAAAATTCCGATGGGAGGTGAAAGGTGAGATCATTTGCCATCGATTCATAGGGTTTTCGATTTAAAAATATCGATTTTTGAGGTATTTATGGGCATTTCTATGAAACAGTTTTGTGAAACAGTTTTTGACCTATAACTATCCCAAAAATTGATATTTTTGAATTCAAAACCCCATAAATCGATGGGAAATGAGCTCACCTTTCATTTGAGATCAACTCCGAATTGCTACGACCAATAGAACCAGAGATATTCGCAAAAAACTGAAAATTTTCAAAAAAGTAAAGGTTTTTTTACCCCTCAAAAATGCCGAAAAATATCGAATTTGCAAAAAAATCGAAAAAAATACATCTGACACTCGTTTTTCGGCTAAAATTTCCTCAGCTTTTCAATAGAATCATCAAAAAAAATCCATCTCTAACCGTTTCATTACAGTGTCCATTTTGCCCCACTCTCTCCTATAACTATATATATTCTTGTTCGTCAGAATGTCTATTAATTTTTCAAATCATAAAAAAACGCCTGTTACCGGACAAATAGCAACGATTAATCCAATTAATTACATGAAAACATGAATTGGCGGGAATATTGGTATTTAAAATCCGAGGATCCACCAATGCCAGTCCTAGATGCTGGAACCGCGTAATTCAAATTCGGAACAATAGTGGATATTTATAATATTATTTGATAACAATTTATTGTCGTGGACGTCGTTTTAATATCGGTAAAATGTTATAAAATCGGGATAATTAGAATATTCATGATAACTTAGAGAAAAAAAAGAAAAGAAATCATTTGGACCTGTTACTTGGATTTCCTCAAGTAAAAAAAAATAGTTTTGATTATTTTGTATTATTAAAATGGAGGGAAATTGGAGGGGGGGGGGGGAATATTCGAGATAGGGGTTTTCTGATGATTCTATTGAAAAGCTGAGGAAATTTCCATTAAAAAACACAGGTCAAAATTTATTTTCGAGAATTTTTTGAAAATTATTGTTTTTTAGTGGAAAATATTCAGGTTTTTGAGGATTTCTCCGTTTCTATTGGTTGAATCGTAAAAATTTCGAGTGGAGGTGGAAGGCGAGATCATTTGCCATCGATTCATGTAATTTTGAAAAGAAAATATCAATTTTCGAGTTATTTATGGGCAATTTCCTTAAAAATCAGTTTTTGCCCTATAAAGTAGCTTAAAAATCCATTTTTTTTCTTCAAAACCCCATGAATCGATGGCAGATGATCTCACCTTTCCCCTCCACTCGGAATTTTCACGATGCGACCAATAAAACCAGAGAAATCCTCGAAAAACTGAAATTTTTCGATAATCGTCGATTGAACTTCTTCGATTTCGCTCCGAAAAATTCAAAAAAATTCTAAAACTCCAAAAAAATCAATTCTGACACATGTTTTCCACCCAAAATTTCCTCAGCTTTTCAATGGAATCTTTAAAAAAAATCCATCTCAACTCCTTCTCATCAAAATCACCCATTTTACTTCCTTTCCACTCAAAAAAAGAAGAAAAAAGACAATTTAATCTCAAATTTTGGAAATTCTTGAGAAATTCTTGATTCTCACCTTTTCCCTTTTTCTTCTTCTTCTTCCCAGCATCACTCTCATCCTCAGAAGCCTTTTTCTTCTCCTCCTCCTCACTCGCCGAGTCATCATCATCACTGTCCATCCACTCGTCCATCTCCGAAATTTTCAGCTCTTTTTCCCTTTTACCGCCTTTATTTTTCTTCCCAATTTCACTCAATTCTGCATCATCTTCTGCACCATCTTCATCATTCTTCAGACGTTTACGTATCATAATCGCGTGATAATTCATTGTTTTATTACGACGACTGAATTCAGCCTCTGCCTCTTCAGCACTTAGGGCCTTGTATCTCTGAATTGGTTGAAAATTGTACCTTTTGCAGAAAAAAAAACAAAAAAAAATTGGAAATTATTGGAAAATTGGAATAAATTAAAAATTTTATGCAATTTGTTTTTATCAAATATCTCGTAATCCAATGGATTTAAGAGAATTAATCAAGAAACTTTTTTTTTACAGAATTTTGTGGGCTACAAAAAAGGTTTCTTGGTAAATTCTCCTAAATCCACTCATTCCGGAGATATTCATGAATTTAGAAAAAAAAATATGAAGTTTTTGGACAAAATTTCCATTTTTTCGGGATTTTTTTTGAGAATGTCTCGAGAAATAATGGAGATACGCCCCTTTTACCCTAAGACAGTTTTATAAAGAATTTCCAGAGCTAAAAAAAAAGAGAATTTGGACAATAATCGCTCTATCTCGCTTATTTTCCCAAGATAATCAAAAAAAAAACAACTTAAAAGCGATAAAATTGAAAATCAATTCATTAATTAATTAAGTAATTAATTAATTATTACTAAATTAATATTACTCGTGTTAGAAAAATGCATTTCGAAGATTTTCACAAAATAATCTCCTTCAAAAAAAGAAAAAAAATGAAATTTCCAAACAAATTGCGTTAATTTTATCTGTTTTTTTCTTCTCATATTCCGGAAACTAAACGAGATAGAGCGATTTTACTCCAATCCATTATTTAAGAGAATTTCAAGAGCTAAAAAAAAAGAAATAGGACCAATAATCGCTCTATCTCGCTTATTTTCCCGAGATAATCTCAAAAAATGCAAATTGAAAATGATAAACTTGAAAATTAATTAATTAATTAATTAATTATTAATTACTAATTATTATTGAATTAATTTGATCAATTATTCAAATTAATCAATTAATCATCAATTTTTAATTGTTATTAAATCAATTCAATTAATTATTAATTAATTAATTAATTAATTAATTGTTCATTATTATTAAGTAGATTAATCAATTCTTAATTATTATCAAATTAAGTAATTAATCATCAATTTTTAATTATTATTAAATCAATTCAATTAATTATTAATTAATTAATTAATTAATTAATTAGTTAATTAATTAATCATTAATTATTATTAAATTAATTAATCAATTATTGATTATTATTGAATTAATTAATTAATTATTAATTATTATAAAATTATTACCATTCATGTAAGGGAAATGCTTCAATAGCACCATCAGCAGCATGAGTAAATACATAATAAGCAGCATTAGCACTAACTCCACCTTCTCTAATGCCTTTGAACTTTTTTCCAGTCTTTCCACCGACTTTTAAGATCCATGGCTGATTTTCTGGTTTATATTTCTTACTCGTGATTCCAAATTTCTTTCTTCTCGCCTCTTCTCTCGCGTCTCTTCCGAATTCTGATCCAGCTCCAAACTTGGGCATGTCTTCATCCATACCCTTGTACTCTTTCATGTTATTTTCACGTTCGAGTTTGACTTGGGTCCATTGCGAAAAGTCGACCTGGAGATTCGCATTGAATCGCATGACATTATGCTTTTTCTTTGTATTTCTGGAAAAAAAGAAGGAAACAATTCATTGATACAAAATTCTTATTAATAATGTTTTTACGACTAGGAAATTTTCAGACAAATTTCATCCTATCATCAACATGTTCTCGGAAACTAAGCGAGATAGCGAAATATTTGTAGAGACCTTTTTTGTAGCTCTTGAAATTTTCTACAAGAAAGGTCTCTACAAAAATGGCGCTATCTCGCTTATTTTCCGAAAGCCTGTTTCATTTTTAGTCTAATATTTTTACGACTATGAAATTATCAGATAAATCGATTTTATTTCATTATCTAAATCTTCTCGGAAACTAAGCGAGATAGCGAAATTTTTGTAGATACCTTTTTTGTAGCTCTTGAAATTCTCTACAAATAAGGATTCGGGTAAAATTGCGCTATCTCGCTTAGTTTCCGAGATATTATCCCAAAACAAACTACAAAAAATTAAACTCGAATAAATGAAATAATTGTTAAAATAATTGTTTTTTTTTTTAATTCATTTTTTAAAAAAATATCTTCAACAATGAATACATACTTTGGCACTCGAATACTGTATTCTTGGACAGTGGGAGCTCCTGGGACCTGCAAAAAATGTGAAAAAAAATCATTAATTTTCAAACAATCAAACAATTATTTTCCTCCATTTTTTTCTCTCAACAAAATTTAAAAAAAAATCGTTGAAAAAAATAAAAATGAAGAAATTAGATATTTAAAAAAGAGAAACTAACCTTAATCCCTGAAGTATTCATCATTACAAATGAATAAAATTAACCTCAATTACTTTTTTTTTATGTCATTGTCTTCAATTGTCCTCAAAACAATCAAAAAATTGATCTCAGGAGAAAAATAAAAGAATTTGCGTGTTTTTTCCACTTTAAAATCCAGGAAAAACGTCCGGAAAAAGTCGTTATAACGTTTTTCAAGCGAATGACATGACACCAATGAATTGCAAGGTTATCCGCACCTTCTCATCACTTTGCGCAACCCCACCCCCCCCCTACACTTTTCCCCTCCTCAAAATAATTTAATTTGAAAAAAAAAGCGCTAAAATCCAATTTTTTAAAATAAAAATTATGTTCGTTTTCAAAAACGAATATATTTTCATGAAAAATGATCAAATTAATTTCAAAATTCCCGCCAATTTGAGTCGACCAGTTGTGGAGGGTTAGGTTAAGAGTGGGGATAATCCTCATTCCCTCTTATATGACCTAATATTAAAAAGGCGTAAGTCCAAAAATCTGCGATTTCTTATTTCAAAAGAATCTCGAAAAATAAGCGATTTTCAAAAATTTATCAAGAAACCTTTTTTGTAGAGAATTTTAAGAGCTACAAAAAAGGTCTCTTCATAAATTCTCCTAAATTGCGTATTTTCCGAGATCCTTTTAAAAAACGAAAAGTGCAGATTTTTGAACATACGCCCTTTTTGCTCTCAGCTCCAATTTTCTCAGCCTCGAGAAATTTCAGTGGCTGACACGAAACACGTGGTATTTCATGAACCTAACTTTACAAAACAGAATTATCATTTTTAATAATAATAATAATAATAATAATAATAATAATAATAATAATAATAATTCTGAAGAAAAATACAATTAAAACAAAAGGGCGTAAGTGCTATGCTTATAAACAGCACTTACGCCCCTTTATTTCTAAGCCAAAAACATATTTTCCTGAAAAATAATCAAATTTAATTTCAAAATTCCCGCCAATTGAACTCGACCAATTGTAGGGTTAGGTTAAGAGTGGGAATACAGTCAAAAATGAGCATTTTCTTTTTTCATCAATATCTCGAAAAATACGCAATTCACCAAAATTTACCAAGATACCTTTTTTGTAGCTCTTGAAATTCTCTACAAAAAAGGTCTCTTCATAAATTCTCTTAAATCGCGTATTTTCCGAGATCCTTTTGAAATAAGAAAAACACAAATTTTAGGACACATACGCCCTTTTTCTTCTGACTCCCACTTTTCTTCGAGAGAAACTCGAGTGGCCGACACGAACACGTGGTATTTCATGTACCTAGCTTTACACACAAAACTAAAATTTATAATAATAATAATAATAGTGAAAAACACTAGTGCATATAACCTGTATATGTTATTGTGTGAAAAGTGAAAGAAAAAATTAAAAAAATTTCGAATGAATATCCAAAAATTATTTTTAATCAAAAATATAATAACGCTCAATTATTACAGGGGCAACAAATTTCATCGAAATTATTCGTTGTCGTCAGTTTTAAAGAGATCCATTGACTTTAATTCCATGCCAAAAGAAGAAATTGTTCGGCATTTGCAGGAAATGAATCGAGATAAACGTGCACGTATGGCAAAGGAGTCAGTTCCTACTTCTGTGTCCTTGCAGGTGATTATTATTGCAATTTTAAGGGTTACACCACTAGAATTTTCAAAAAATCGATTTTTTTTTGCTTTAAAAATTACTTTGGGCCTTCCAGAATACGGGCGAGAAAAGTTATCACCTGAAACCCATTATTTCCCATGAAATTTTGAATTTTTCCCAAGGAATTTCTTCATATTCATAGGCTAAGTCAAAACTTCAATGGTGTTTTTCTCGAAAACATGATTTTTCAAATTGGCGCGCAGCATAACTCCAATAATTTTCATTATTTTCATTTGAATTTTTTGCAGCATCTTGAAAACAATATTTCGAACAGTTGTACGTAGGGAATTTTCAAAAAATTGATTTGCACATTTTTTATTGATAAAAAATTGCCGGTTTTTTGGCCGAAATTTGAATTTTTTCAGTCAAATGGTCGGCAATCACACGAAAAACAATATTTTTGGGATTCCCTACGTATTACTGTAGCTATATGTATCTAGAATGAGCCAATTTTTTTTTTTTTTTCAATTGAAATTTGTAACAGTTACACTGCGTGGCGCAGAGTGTTTTAAATTCGAGGGGCCTCGCAAGAATGGCTCTTGTGTCGTCATTTTTTGATATTTTTTGATGAATTTTTTTTCTGAAGACTCAAATATATGCTCAGTCACTCCCTCAAATATCATTATTTTATTGCCACTTTTTCTATAGAAAAAAAAGGCAAAAAACGCTTTTTTAAAGACTTTTACAGTGGTGTTACCCCTTAAGGATATTTTAGAGGTATTTTTGAAAGATTAAAAGAGATAAAAATGTTATGATTTTCATTTTTTTTAGATTTTTCAAAAAATCAGGAAGCTATTTAAAAAAAATTTCATTTTGTTTTCAGATGGATTTTTTTTGATGATTCTATTGAAAAGCTGAGGAAATTTTAGCTGGAAAACGAGTGTCAGATGTATTTTTTTCGATTTTTTTAAAAATTCGATACTTTTCGGCATTTTTGAGGGGTAAAAGGCTTTTCTTTTTTGAAAATTTTCAGTTTTTTGCAAATATCTCTGGTTCTATTGGTCGTAGCAATTCGGGGTTGATCTCAAATGAAAGGTGAGCTCATTTCCCATCGATTTATGGGGGTTTGAATTCAAAAATATCAATTTCTGGGATAGTTATAGGTCAAAAACTGTTTCACAAAACTGTTTCATAGAAATGCCCATAAATACCTCAAAAATCGATATTTTTAAATCGAAAACCCTATGAATCGATGGCAAATGATCTCACCTTTCACCTCCCATCGGAATTTTTACGCTACGACAAATAGAACCGAAGATATTCTCAAAAAACTGAAAATTTTCAAAAAATGAAAGCGTTTTACCTCTCTAAAATGCTCAAAAACGTCAAAATTGCCAAAAATTCAAAAAAATTAATTCCGGCACTTGTTTCCCGCCTAAAATTTCCTCAGTTTTCAATGAAATCATCAAAAATAATCTACCGCCAATATTTCTATTAATTTCAAGAGTTTTCCATAATATTTGCCTAAAAATTTAGATGTGTCCATTTTGCCCCTATCTGTGGAATGTAATGATAATAATAGGGGGAGGTGAGCTAAAATGGAGATTCCGATTGAATGGTTTGAGATAGAGATTTTCTGATGATTGCATTGAAAAACTGAGGAAATTTTGGGTGGAATACACATGTCTAAATTTTTTTTTTTCAATTTTTTGAAGATTTTACCTTTTTTGGACAAGTTTTGAAGGGATGTTCCTTTCGAAAATCCAAAAAATTCACTTTTTCAGCGATATCTCTGGTTCTGTTGGTCGTAGCGATCTGCAGTCCATCTCAAATGAAAAGTGAGCTCATTTCTCATCGATTTGTGTGGTTCAAATTTTTTTTTCATCAATTTTTCAAATACTTATAGTACATTTTCTTAAAATCAGTTTTTGCCCTAAAAGTACTTGAAAAATTGATAATTTTTTTTTAACCACATAAATCGATGGTAAATGAGCTCATCTTTCATTTGAGATGAACCCCAGGTCGCTACGACCAATAGAACCAGAGATATTCCCGAAAACCTGAAATTTTTCAAAAACAGAAGGATTTCACCTTCAAATTTTGAGGAAAAAAAATGGAATTTTTGGAAAAAATTCAAAAAAATAACTTGTGACATATGATTTTCATGGGAAATTTCCTCAGCTTTTCAATGGAATCATCAGAAATAATCTATCACCAATATTTCCATCAATTTCAACTAATTTCCACAGTAGAAAATACCAAAACTAACACGTACCCATTTTACCCCATTTTACCTCTTTCCCTATATTTAATCAATTAATTAATAAATTTAATTTTAATTTATTCAGGTATTGGGCAGTGGTGTCAGAGGATCGCCATCGAGTCTCTACGTCTCCACAGATCACTCGAAATATTTATTTAATTGCGGTGAAGGCACTCAAAGATTAGCACATGAGCATCATTTGAGATTGACGCGATTGGAGCACGTGCTCTTCACGACACCGACCTGGAAAAATATGGGGGGTCTTCCTGGAATGGCCTTGACCATTCAGGACAGTGGAGTATCGCAACTGAGTCTCCATGGACCTGAAGGAATAGCTGATATCTTCGAAACCGTAAAAAGATTCGCTTTATTACCGAGATTATCAGTAAATGAGGCGAATTGCAGTGAAAACAACGTTTACGAGGACTCCTGCATGAAAATACGATATGTACACTTGAAAAGCAGTTGCAAAGAGGCACAGGAGGATAATGAGAATGTTGTGGTGGTGGATAACACTGATTATTACGCCTATGAAGTCAATAAAAACGGGAAAAGAGGCGCGAAACAGAGATTTGTTGAAAATAAAGTGCAGAAGGTCGAGGATGAGAAGAAAAACTTGAGGTAACATATTTCGAAGGTTTGGGGTAATTTGAAAATTTTTGAATCATTTGAAAATTTTGAATATTTTGAATAATTTGGAAAATTCAAAATGTTTTGAATAATACGAAAATTTGAAATATTCCGAAAGTTTAGAGTAATTTGAAATTTTCTAATATTTCGAATCATTCTGAAAATTAAAAATATATTTCTAATAATTGTAAGAATTTGAAATATTTCGAATAATACGAAAATTTAGAATATTTAAAGTAATTTTTAATATTTAGAGTAATTTTGAAAATTTTTGAATCATTCGAAAATTTTTAATATTTTGAATAATTCGGAGAAATTAAAATATTTTGAATAATACGAAAATTTAGAATATTTCGAAACTTTAGAGTAATATGAAATTTTCTAATATTCCGAATAATTCTAAAAATTTGAAATATTTCAAATAATTCTAAGAATTTAAAATATTTCAAATAATACGAAAATTTAGAATATTTAAAGTAATTTGTAATATTTATAGTAATTCGAAAATGTTTGAATCATTCAAAAATTTATAATATATTGGATAATTCTGAAAATTTCAAATATTTCAAATAATACGAAAATTTAGAATATTTCGAAAGTTTAGAGTAATTTGAAATTTTTTAATAATTTGAAAATTTTTCAATCATTCGAAAATTTCTAATATTTCGAATAATTCTGAATATTTGAAATTTTTTTGAATAATACAAAAATTTAGAATGTTTCGAAAGTTCAGAGTAATTTGAAATTTTTTAATAATTCAAAAAATTCTAATATTTCGAATAATCCTAAAAATTTGAAATATATTTCGAATATTTTCAAGAATTTAAAATATTTCAAATAATACAAAAATTTAGAATATTTCGAAAGTTTAGACTAATTTCAAATATTTGAATAATTCGAAATTTTTGAAAAATTTGAATATCTCCAATAATTCGAAAATGAATGGGAAATTCGAAAATATGGAATTATTCGATTTAGATTTTCGAATCGAATAGCAATATTCGCCTCATTTGATTCGAGTGCTATTCGCACACCTCTAAAAACAGGTGTAAATTGGAAAATTTCTAGGAAACTTTGGATCCTGACTTTTGTTTTTTGATGGGGTATGAAAGATGATAGTTTTTTACGTTTTTCTGAATTTTTTCATAATTTTCGACCGTCCAGTTTACGAGATATGAATTATCAAAGTTACTGAAAATACCGGTGGTGGGGATGAAGCGCCCTAAATCAGACAGAAATAACGAAATTACTAAAGAACCACATGGTTGACCCATTATTTAAAAACTATTGGCAAAGAGAACAGCATTTTAACTAAATAATAGAAGAAAAAAATATTCAATTCACCGTATAGTTATTGAGAAATTTTAATTAGAAGGTAATCGTAACTATTTGCCTCTCTCTCTCTCTATCTCTATCTCATGCATGTGATGAAGAAAAATGTGGAAAAAAATTGAGATAATGCAACAATATGTCTGCATTGTTGTTGAATTTTTTCAGATTTTTTCTGGAAGAACTTGTCTCTGGAAAAAATTCTGGGATAAAATGAATTTAATAAAGAGAAATTTTTGAATAATATATAAGGATTTTTTTTTCGGAGCAAAGGACTCTATGAAAAAATCTGAAAAAATTTGAAGAGATGCTCTGGCATGTCTACATTGTTGGTGAATTTTTTCAGATTTTTTTGTAGAGCTGCCTTTCTTTGCGAGAAATTCTTTCTCGAATTATCTGCAATTAATTGGAAACTAATCTACAAATCCTCATTTTTTTCTTCTGTTTTATCGAACGTACTTTGGTTACTACCTTAAGGAAAATAAGGGGATGCGTTGCCTATATTTGTCAATTGACCTCCAAACGTGGGAAATTGGATCTGGAAAAGTGCATAGAAAAAGGAGTAACACCTGGACCAATTCTTGGAGAATTAAAGGCAGGAATAGATGTCACATTGGAGGATGGAACTGTTGTGAAGAGTGCTGATGTCTGTGAACCGGATATTGCTGGAGGAGTTTTCATTGGTAGTTGCTTTTATTTTTTGGAATAAATTTTTTCAAAAAATCGAAGTTTTTAAAAAAAAATTCATTCTTTCGGTTTTTTATTTTATTTATTAAAGATATCTCGGAAAATAATGGAGATACGCCCTTTTTGCCTCCATAAGATTTTGTAGCTCTTGAAATTCTCTACAAAAAAGGATTCCTACAAAATCGCTCTATCTCGCTTAGTTTCCGAAATTTTCAAAATATTCAAATGAACAAATAAGAAAAAAGTGGAATTTTTCAGTTTTATTTTTTTACTACTTGATTTTTTTACATTCTCTCTTAAATATCTCGGAAACTAAGCGAGATAAGGAAATTTTCGAAGAAACCTTTTTTGAAGCTCTTAAAATTCTCTACAAAAAAGGATTCGGGTAAAATCGCCCTATCTCGCTTAGTTTCCGAAATATTCCAAAAAAGCTGCACATTTTTTTCATTTTTTCGCTGATTTTTCACTTTTTTCAGTGTTGGAGTGTCCGAGTGAGGATTATCTCGATTCTTTAATCAATAACGAAGTTTTCAAGAAGTACCAGGGTGATGCAGAAGCCCCAGACGACAAAGCCGTTTGTGTTGTGCATTTTACACCAGAAAATGTCCTGCAAACAGATAAATACAGAAATTGGATGGAAAAATTTTCAAGCAGCACACAACATTTGATTCTCAATGCTGAAAATAATTCGCACAGCTTTGAGGCAATTCACAGAATTCAACAGAAGTTGAATTTACTTCAGCCAAAGATTTTTCCAATGATACCTGATTTTGTTGAAGATGAAGCTGAAAAGAAAAACGAAGAAACGGTAATTTTTTTAGAGAAATTCCCTTTTTTTTGTTTTTTTTTTGTGAAAATTTTCCTTTTTTTCTTTCTTTCTTTCTTTCTTTGCTTCTTTTTTTTTTATTAGTATATATACTAGATTACTAGAATATATAGATTCCAGGTTTTGAAAATCCATCGAAGCCTTTTCAAAAATATTATTTTTACAATTTCCAGTTTTATTTTCATTTTTTAAGTTAATGTATTAATTTTAATACATTAATTCATGAATTTTAATGCATTAATGTATTAATTTTCTTGATAAAGATATTGGAAAATGTTATTATCATCAAAATATTGTTAAAATGCAAATGCAATTTCGATTTGACAATATTTTAATGCTGCTAATGATTTTTTCCAATATTCCTATGAATAATTATTACATTATAATTTTTATATTTGCCATTACAGTACAAATAATGAACATAATACTCACTTCTCTGATCAATTAAGGATATCCAAGTAGTTCCGATAATCTATTTTTCCTTTTCAATTTTGGACACTTTCGATAGAGTAGCATGAGAAGATTTTTTTAAAATTCACTTTACACCACGTTACCGGGACACAAATTGAGGCAAAAATAATTTTTGAAAAAAATTAAATTAACATTAGAACTCCATAAGCGAGATTCAGTTTCAGTTTCACTGCAACAATTCATGGTAACAGATCTATTTTTTCCTTGTATAACTATATATATTCTTGTTCGTCAGAATGTCTATTAATTTTTCAAATCATAAAAAAACGCCTGTTTCCGGACAAATAGCAACGATTAATCCAATTAATTACATGAAAACATGAATTGGCGGGAATATTGGTATTTAAAATCCGAGGATCCACCAATGCCAGTCCTAGATGCTGGAACCGCGTAATTCAAATTCGGAACAATATTGGATATTTATAATATTATTTGATAACAATTTATTATCGTGGACGTCGTTTTAATATCGGTAAAATGTTACAAAATCGGAATAATTAGAATATTTATGATAGGGGAAAGTGGGGCAAAATGGACACTGTAGTGAAACGGTTAGAGACGGATTTTTTTTGATGATTCTATTGAAAAGCTGAGGAAATTTTAGCCGGAAAAACAGTATCAGATGTATTTTTTTCGATTTTTTTGGAATTTCCATATTTTTTGGCATTTTTGAGGGGTAAAAAGTAGGGGTGTGGGAATAGTGTTCGAATCGAATCGAATCGAATATTACTATCCGATTCGAATTTCGAATCGAATAATTCGAATTATTCGAAATTATTCGAATTATTCAAATTATTCGAAAATATTAGAATTATTTGAATTTTTTGGAATAATTCGAAAATTGTCGAATTATTCGAGAAGTTCGAATTATTCGAACATTCGAATTGTTCGAAAATTCGAATTATTCAAAAATTTGAATTATTCAAGAAAATTCGAATTATTCAAGAAAATTCGAATTATTCAAAAATTCGAATTATTCAAAAAAATCGAATTATTCGAAAAAATTCAAATAATTCGAAAATTCGAAAAATTCGACAATTCGAATTATTCGATTCAAATTTCGAATCGAATATTAATATTCGATTCGGTACGAATAATTCGTGGATTCGAATTATTCGCACACCCCTAGTAAAAAGAAGCCTTTTCTTTTTTGAAAATTTTCAGTTTTTTGCAAATATCTCTGGTTCTATTGGTCGTAGCAATTCGGGGTTGTTCTCAAATGAAAGGTGAGCTCATTTCCCATCGATTTATGGGGTTTTGAATTCAAAAATATCAATTTTCGGGATAGTTATAGGCCAAAAACTGTTTTACAAAACTGTTTCATAGAAATGCCCATAAATACCTCAAAAATCGATATTTTTAAATCGAAAACCCTATGAATCGATGGCAAATGATCTCACCTTTCACCTCCCATCGGAATTTTTACGCTACGACAAATAGAACCGAAGATATTTTCAAAAAACTGAAAATTTTCGAAAAAAAAGAATTTTACCCCTCTGAAATCCTCAAAAAAGTCAAAATCGCCAAAAATTCAAAAAAATTAATTCCCGCACACATTTCCCGCCCAAAATTTCCTCAGCTTTCCAATGAAATCATCAAAAAAAATCTACCACCAATATTTCTATCATTTATCCATTTATTCATTTATCAAAATTTTCAAGTAAATTCATCAAAAAAATCTAAAAAATCCCCTTTTTTTCAGGACGAAGCCGAAAATTCCCAAAAACTACTAATCCATCGAGCCCAAGCCCTCAACGCCTTTCATCTTCGCCCCCCTCTCGGCCTAGACACTTCAACAAACGTCAGAATCAACAGAAAATCCTACATCGACGAGGCTTTCGCCATCGAAGGATTTCTCGACTCTTTAGCAGAACTTCAGACCGAAATGAACGCAAAAACGAAGAGTTTCGGTGAATTAACAGAATTTCCGAAGTTGTTGGTCCTCGGAACAGGCTCCTGCATCCCAAGTAAAGTTAGAAATACAAGTGGCATTTTGCTGCGAATTGACGAGGAAACGAGCATTTTATTGGACTGTGGAGAGGGGACGATGGGACAAATTGTTCGATTTTTCGGACGAGAAAAAGCGGACGATGTACTGAAAAGCATCAAAGGCATATATATATCACATCTGCATGCGGATCATCATTTAGGACTTTTGAGCATTCTTCAGGAGAGGAAGGACCTCACCAAGGACCCAGTTATCCTTTTTGCCCCGAGGCAAATCTACTCCTGGCTCCAACTCTTCAATCACAAATTTCAAGGAATTTCTGAGCTTTATTCGCTAATTCATAATCAAAACTTGAATCTACTGAATAGGAAAATTTTGCCAGGTGCTATGGAGAATATTGGGAAGATGCTGAGGATACAGGACATTGCTACTGTTGATGTTAAGCATTGCTTGTACTCTTTTGGAGTCAGTTTCACTCTTCAGAGTGGAGAGAAAATTGTTTATAGGTGAGAATTGGGGGGTTTTGGAGGGGTTTTGGGGGGTAGCGAAGGGGCGGGGGGAGATAGGGGGATTTTGGAAGAGACCTTTTTTGTAGGAGATTTCGATGGCTACAAAAAAGGTTTCTAGGGAAATTTTGATATCTTGCTTAGTTTCGGAGATATTCTTTGAAAAGGGAACAAAAATGGACTTTTTTTTGGATTAATTTTTTATGATGAATTTGATGAGTTGTTTTTGGGAAATATCTCGGGAAGCAAGCGAGATAGGGGGTTTTTATATGAACCTTTTTTGAAGCTCTTGAAATTTTCTACAAAACAGGACGAGGGGGAAACTGCCCTATCTCGCTTAGTTTCCAAAGATATTTTCAAAAAACGAATTTTTGAAGAACGTTTTTTTTTCTTTTTAGAAAACGAAAATTTTTAAACTCTTATTTTTTCTTCTCTTTTTTTGTAAATATCTCGGAAAGTAAGCGAGATAACGAATTTTTCGCAGAAGCCTTTTTTTTAGCTCTTGAAATTCTCTTAAAAAGTGTCTCAGGGCAAAATCACCCTATCTCGGTTAGTTTCCGAGATCCTCTTAAAAAACGATTTTTTTTCGTTGTTTTTTTTAAACAAAAATGAAAAAAAAAAATGTTTTTTCATTTTAAATATTTTGGAAACTAAGCGAGATAGCGAAATTTCCCTAGAAATCTTTTTTGTAGCTCTCAAAATGCTCAAAAAAACAGTCTCCGGCCAAAATCACCCTATCTCGCTTAGTTTCCGAGATCCTTTTAAAAAACGATTCCTCTTCGTTTTTTTTTTAACCAAAAATGAAAAAACAATGTTTTTTAAATTTTAAATATCTAGGAAACTAAGCGAGATAGCAAAATTTTCGTAGAAACCTTTTTTTTAGCTCTCAAAATTCTCAAAAGAACAGTCTTTGGGCAAAATCACCCTATCTCCCTTGCTTTCCAAGATATTCCCAAAATTATTAAAGAAAATCTTGAAATTCCCCAAATTTTTTAATTTATTACTATTTTCAATTTAAAAAAAAATATATATATATTTTCAGTGGAGACACGCAACCTTGTGAGCTTCTGGTGGATCTTGGAAGAGGCTGCGATCTTCTAATTCACGAGGCAACAATGGAAGATGGAATGGAGACAGAGGCACGAAAAAAAATGCACTCGACAATATCGCAGGCGATAGAAATTGGAAAAAAAATGGATTCGAAATTCACACTCCTCACGCATTTTAGTCAGCGTTACTCAAAAATTCCCAGACTTCCAGAAAATTTAGACGACAGCGATTTGAAAAACGTTGGAATCGCTTTTGACAATATGCACGTTTCTCTATCCGAATTACCATTGTTACCATCACTTTATCCCTGTTTACGCATTTTATTTGGCGAATTTATCGTGCAACTCGAGGAAAAAGCAATGAGACGCTCGAGAAGAATGGAACAAATTAGAATGGACACTAGATAATAATAATAATTCAGTGGAATTAGTGGAAAAATTGGAGGGATGTGCGAATATGCGAATTATTTGTATCAAATCGAATAAATCGAACATTTAAAGTAATTCGAAAAATTTGAATAATTCTAAAATTTCGAATATTTAGAATAATTCAAAAATTGGAAATATTTCAAATAATTGAGGAATTCTAAATATTTCGAATAATTCAAAAATTCGAAATATTTCAAATAATTCAAAAATTGTAAATATTTCGAATGATTCGAAAATTCGAAATATTTTGAATAATTCAAAAATTCGAAATATTTCGAATAAATCAAAATATCTAATATTTCGAATGATTCTAAAATTCTAAATATTTCGAATAATTCAAAAATTCGAAATATTTCGAAAAAATAAAAAATTCGAAATATTTCAAAAATTTATAATATTTCGAATAATTAAAAAATTCGAAATATTTCGAAAATTTCTAATGTTTCGAATAGTTCTGAGAATTTGAAATATTCCGAAATAATTCAAAAATTTAGAATAATTTCGAAAGTTCAGAGTAATTTGGGACTTTTTGCATAATTCGAAAATTTCGAAAAATTTGAAGATCTCCAATAATTTGAAAATTAACGAACAAATCGAAAATGTTGCATCATTCGATTGGGATTTGAAATTCGAATATTCAATTTTTGCTTTGATTTGATTCGAGCGCTCTTCGCACACCCCTAAAAAATGATGTAAATTGAAAAATTTCTAGGAAACTGTTGATCCTAAATTTTTTTCGATGATTCCACTGAAAAGCTGAAGAAAATTCCGGTGAAAAACATAGGTTCAATTGATTTTTTTTGAAAATTCGCGCGTTTTTATACCGAAATTAAAGGTAAATTCATGAAATTTTTGAGTTTTTCGGAAATTTCTCGGGTTCTGATAGGCTTAGGGTAAAAACTCGATTACCAATGAAAAGATGAGCTCATTTGCCATCGATTTACGTGATTTCAAATAAATTTTCATGATTTTTTAAAAGAAATTATAGCAAAAAAGTGTTTTTTTTTTAGAAAATGACCTGTAAATCTTTGAAAAATCGATTCGAAACCCCATAAATCGATGGCAAATGATCTCCCCTTTCCACCGGTCATTGATTTTTCGAGCTACAGCCATTAAAACAGGAGATATTCCCTAAAAACTTGAAATTTCCCAAAAATTCAAGATTTAAAACTTCAATTTCTTAAAAATTCTTAAAATTTCCAACAAAAAAACATCGAAAAATTAATTTTAGTATTTTTTTTACCGAAAATTTCCTTAGTTTTTCATGGAAACCATCGAAAATTTCCCATCTCAAAAAATAGACACTAGGTAATAATAATAATAATTTTTTAAACATTTCGTAAAGCATAAATGTTGAATTTTTCAGTTTATTACTTGCGTATATGATTTTTTTTTTCGTTAAATCATTCATCAAATTTCGCTTATAAAGCCATTTTTTAATTCGATTGTACAATACTGTAATTATATGAAAGAAGAAAAAAAAGAGAGAAAAAGTTGTACAGAAAAGAAAAAATGAAAATTCAGAAAAAAGAGCACAAATTTGTTACAAATTTAAATTAAAAAAGAAAATCGTGATTAATTTTTTTTTTCTTTTCTTCTTTGTAACATTCAAAAATATTTAATGCTTAAAAAAAATATAATTATTCTGTATATATTAATGTTATTCCGTTATTAAACCCACCTATAAATTCACTTAATTGTGTTTATGTGAAAAAACAAAAAAAAATTATCTTAATTTTTATTATTTATTACTTCGAAGTTTATGAGAATTATTTAATTTTTTTCAAAAATACTTTTTTGACCGAATAATTACTGAGATTACACTCGTTAGTTTTTTTTTTATAATTAATTCTTTTTTTTAAATATATTTACACGAAATCAAGACTCATCTTGCGCTTACGTGTGTCAAGTTTCCCAAATTCATTAAAAATTATCAGAAAAATAATAATAAATTGATTACAATTGTTTATTTTTCATTTTTTAGACTGAAATTTTCAGAAAAATCGAGATTTTTTTTTCGTTAATCTCTTTTTAGAAGCGATCTCGGAAACTAAGCGAGATAGAGCGATTTTGCCCCAATGACGTTTTGTAGAGAATTTCAAGGGCTACAAAAAAGGTCTCTTCGAAAATCGCTCTATCTCGCTTAATTTCCGAGATATCGTAAAAAAACTAATGAAAAAAAATGAAATTTATCTGAAAATTTTACATTTTTTAGAAAAAATTATTTTTCTGTGCGTAATTAATTGTTACGTTACATAAATTATGTCGTAGTTGAGTTGAAACATTTTTTTTTATCGATTCATTTCGAATATTCATTACTCAGTCACTTTTATAAAAAAAAAAAAAAAAAAAAAAACGAAAAACTCGAATTTTTAAGTAGAAAATTAATTATCATCGCTTTGATTTTTTATTTTAGAGTATAAATTTTATATAAAATTCTGGTTTTGGTATAAAAAGTATACAATGGTATAAAAAAGCGATATCGCATTGGATTTAAATTTATAATGAATTTCATTTTCAATTCAGAGAAATTAATTAAGTAGTGAAATTTAAAAATAAAAATGTGAATTTTCCCAATTTTTTTTTCCATTCAATTTTTTCATTTTACGATTTAATTTTAATTAATATCTCTCGAAAAAAAAATCGGAGATATTAAAAAGAAAATCGATGAGAAAATCCCTGAAAATTCGTCAATTTTCCAGATTTTTTTTTTTAACAAATGAATTATTATAAAAAAAAAAATTACAAAATTATAAAAATGATATTTTTCGTTTTTTCCTTTTTTTAAAAATAATTTCGCGACCTTAGAAGCAAAGGGGCGTAAGTGCCATGTAAAAGCACAGCACATACGCCTCTTTGTTTCCAAGTCGAAAATTTATTTATTTAAAAAAATGGAAAATTGTCCGATTTCTGTCGATTTTTAATTTTTTTAAAACTTGAATTTATTTAACTTTTTTTTTAAAAAAAATTTTCATTTTAAAAATTGAATTTTTCACTACTTTAATCAAATTTCCCGCGATAATTCAAATAATTTACGCGATTTATTGTATGGGACGGGTATGCAAGCGCCTTTTAAATAATAATTTGGTAGTATTGTGAATTACTGCTCATGTCTAGTACTATTAGCGCAGAATTTCTCATCCCTACATTTAATTATTATTATTATTAATTTTTTTTTTTTTTTTTTTTTTTGTATTTTTAAATTGGATCTCAGAGTACTTTGCGCCGCGGAAGGAGGCTCTCTTATTAATTTAATGATAGAAATATAGGATTGTGACGTTTTTTTTTTCTTTCTTAGAACTCCCATTTTGTGGCTGATTCGTAGTCAGTTTCGCCGAGACGAAGTGCTCCATTTTTACCAGCTGACAGGTATCTTCCATCAGTACATTTGATGCAAATGCGAGAGGGCTCACGTAATTCCAGGTAAAAACCTACGGAGGGCTGATCTGCGTCCACAGTCACACCTTCGCTGTCTGCATTCCAGTATTTTCCATTTTGTCCTGAAAATTTTGAAAATTTCACAGTTTTAATTTGAAATTCGTGGGAATTTGTGATTTTTTTATTTTTTGAAAATTCGCGGCCTTTTTCAACAGAAATTAATCGTAAATTCATTAAATTTTGAAGTTTTTTTTTGAATTTCGCGGTTTTAATTTGAAATTCAATGGATTTATGATTTTTTTTTCTTTTTGAAAATTTCTCGCTTTTAATTTGAAATTTATTGGATTTGAGATTTCTCTTTTTGTTTTTGAAAATTCGCGGCTTTTTGAAACAGAAATTAATGGTAAAATCATGAAATTTTGAAGTATTTTTTTTGAATTTCGCGGTTTTAATTTGAAATTCAGTGGATTTGTGATTTTTTAATTTTTTTTAAAGTTCGCGCTTTTTTCAAACAGAAATTAAAGGTAAATTCACGAAATTTTGGAGTTTTTTTTTTAATTTCGCGGTTTCAATTCTAAATTCACTGGATTTGTGGATTTTTTTGGGTTGTGGAAAGCATGGGTTCAATTCAATTTTTTGATTTTTCGTTTTTAAAATTCGCGGCTTTTTTGAAACAGAAGCCAAAGGTAAATTCATGAAAATTTGGAGTTTTTCATTCAAAAAATTATTCTTTTCCACTTTTTGAAAGGATCTTGGAAACTAAGCGAGATAGCGAAATTTTTGTGAACATCTTTTTTGTAGTTCTCGAAATTCTCTACAAAAAAAGATTCGTGCAAAACTGCTCTATCTCGCTTAGTTTCTGAGATCCTTTTAAAAACGTATTCTATAAAATAATTTTTTTCGTTTTTTAAAAACGAAAATTAAAATAAACAACAATTCTCTCCGTTTGTTAAGAGGATCTCGGGAACCAAGCGAGATAGCGAAATTTTGGCAGACATCTTTTTTGTAGCTCTCAAAATTCTCTCCAAAAAAGGATTCCTGCAAAGCTGCTCTATCTCGCTTAGTTTCCGAGATCCTTTTAAAAAACGTATTCTATAAACTGATTTTTCTCGTTTTTCAAAAACGAAACTTAAACAATTAAAAATTCTCTCCGTTTTCCAAAAGAATTTCGGAAACTAAGCGAGATAGCGAAATTTTCGTAGACACCTTTTTTGTAGCTCTCAAAATTCTTTCCAAAAAAGGATTCCACCAAAACTGCTCTATCTCCCCTACTTTCCGAGATCCCTTCAAAAACGAAAAAAAAATCCCATAAAAAAGGTAAAAATCGAACACCCTCACCTTTGAAACGAACAATTCCGCGTTCGCAGCGTTCAACGCGAATTGTCTCGTATCCAGCTTTATTGCACTCGAGCTTAGGACTCGCTGCACTTTTAGCACCAACGAATCCCTGCTCACATCGAAGAACGAGAATCGGCCGATTCATGAGATAAAAGTAATACTTTGATGCATCAGAATCACCAGAAGTTGGAGAATCTGTGTTTGCGTAGAGATGTCCAGAGCGTTTGGTTCCAAGGAATTTTCCGTTATTTGCACGTAATGCAACAGTACCATCCTCTGGTTGCCAGATTAAATCGAAAAGGGCATTGGACGAGCGTTTGTGGTCGGATGCTTGGATTCCACCACCTGCTTCAAGAGTCCAATAACGATCCTGCATCGTTCTGACGTACCATCGTTTAGTGACACGATCGAACTCCAGTTGGAATGTCTCGTGACCTGATATTTCGTCCTGATTTGCTGTCACATCAACACCTGAAAAATGATTAATTAATTATTTAGTCTCAATTACAGCAAAACGATTTAATAGAAAAATTTCATATTTTGTGGAAAATCTGGAAAATGCCGGAAACATCAAACAGGCTCTCGGAAAATAAGCGAGATAGCGCAATTTTCGTAGACACCTTTCTTTTAGAGAATTTCAAGAGCTACAAAAAAGATATCTACAAAAATTTCGCTATCTCGCTTAGTTTCCGGGAAGATTTAGATAATTGAATAAAATCGATTTATCTGAAAATTTCATAGTCGTATAAGTATTAGACTAAAAATGAAACAGGCTTTCGGAAAATAAGCGAGATAACGCCATTTTTGTAGAGACCTTTCTTGTAGGAAATTTCAAGAGCTACAAAAAAGGTCTCCACAAAAATTGCCCTATCTCGCTTAGTTTCCTAGATTCATCTAAAAAAAGATAGTTATTCCATTGACAAAAATGAACTTACTGATAAATTTTTTAATTTTTTATTCATTCATTCAAAAGGATCACGGAAACTAAGCGAGATAGAGCGATTTCACAAGAATTCTTTTTTGTAGCTCTCAAAATTCTCTACAAAACAAGATTCGAGCAAAATCGCTCTATCTCGCTTGGTTTCCAAGATATTCTCCAAAAACGAATCTACTTCCACAGAATCTAAATTTAAATAAAAAAAAATAAAATAAAAAATTGAAAATAAATCAATTATACGATGCACGTATACGATGTCGACTCATGAATTTCTGATTGTAAGGTTGAGGGTGAGGTTTCCGGTGCAAAATGAATATTTAATGCCTCTAAAATAAGGGGGAATATTATACCTTGCTTGACAGAGACATAGCGTTGATTAAGTGCAGCAACGAATGAAGCCTGTGGCAATGATTCCTCAAGCGAGAACAATTCATCTCGTGTGACAGTAGTTGATCTGGATTTCAAGACAGCCTTACTGCCAATTGGTGCCAAATAGGCTCCATGAATGTCCCTAATTCATGAAAATAATAGAAAAAAATTAGAAAAAGTGAAAAAAACGACATTTTTTCCTTTATTTTAAATTTTAAAAAATTAAAAAAAATTAATAGAAGCGAATTTTTTTATCGAAATTTCCATAAAAAGGCAAAAAAAAAAGGTTCTGACTCTTCTGAATCCTTATTGATACCAAATAGGCTCCATGAATGTCCCTAATGAGTGAAAATAATAGAGAAGAGTTAGAAAAGTGAAAAAAAACGACATTTTTTCCTTTATTTTAAATTTTAAGAAATAAAAAAAATTAATAGTAGCGAATTTTTCAATCAAAATTTTCATAAAAAGGCAAAAAAAAGGTTTCGTCTCCTCTGAATCCTCATTAGTGCCAAATAGGCTTCATGAATGTCCCTAATTTATGAAAATAATAGAAAAGAATTAGAAAAAGTGAAAAAAACTACATTTTTTCTTTATTTTAAATTTTAAAAAATTGGAAAAAAATAATAGAAGCGAATTTTTCAATCGAAATTTTCATAAAAAGGCAAAAAAAAAAGATTCTGACTCCTCAGAATCCTCATTGGTGCAGAATAAGCTTGATGAATGTCCCTAATTCATGAAGATAATAGAAAAGAATTGGAAAAAGTGAAAAAAAACGACATTTTTTCCTTTATTTTAAATTTTAAAAAAAGAAAAAAATTAATAGACGCGAATTTTTCAATCGAAATTTTCATAAAAAGGCAAAAAAAAGGTTTTTTTTCTCCTCTGAATCCTCATTGATGCCAAATAGGCTTCATAAATGTCCCTAATTCATGAAAATAATAGAAAAAAGTTAGAAAAAGTGAAAAAAAAAATATTTTTTCCTTTATTTTAAATTTTAAAAAATTAAAAAAAATGAATAGAAACGAATTTCTCAATCGAAATGTTCATAAAAAGGCAAAAAAAAAGGTCCTGACTCCTCTGAATCCTCTTTGATGCTAAATACACTCCAATGAATGTCCCTAATTCGTGAAAATAATAGATAAGAGTAAAAAAAGTGAGAAAAAGACATTTTTTCTTTTTTTTTTTAAAGAAAAAAACTAATAAAAAAATAAAAAATGCGAATTTCTTAATCGAAATCTTCATAAAAAAGCAAAAAAAAATGTTCTGCCTCCTCTGAATCCTCTTTACTGCTAAATATGCTCCACGAATGTCCTTAATTCATGGAAATAATAGAGAAGAGTCAAATAAAAGTGATAAAAAGCCATTTTTTCCTTTATCTTAATGATAGAAGAAGAAAAATAATTAAAGACGAGCGAATTTCTCAATCGAAATGTTCATAAAAAAGCAAAAAAAAAAGGTTCTGCCCACTGAATCTTTTTTGCAACTAAATAGGCTCCAATAAATGACCCTAATTCACAAAAATAATTGAGAACATTAAAAAAAAGTGAGAAAAACATATTTTTTCCTTTTTTTTCAACAAAAAAAAAGTGAGAAAAACATATTTTTTCCTTTTTTTTCAGCAAAAAAACGTAATAAAAAAATTAATAGACTAGAATTTCTCAATAAAAATGTTTATAAAAAGGCAAAAAAAACGTTCTGCCCACTGAATCCTCTTTTTTACACAATCTCGAGTTCATCAGAGCAGGCAGCAATTTTTTTGCCTGTCATTACCACGATAATTATCGTATTTAAATTTAATTTACATAAAAAAATGACAAAATTGAACTTAATTTACATGAAAAATTACAAAAAAAATTGAAATAAAATTGTCAGCACCTCAGGAAAAAAGGGGCGTAAGTCCTGTGTATATAGATAAACACTTACGCCCTTTTAACTCTAAAGCCAATGATTATTGCATATAATTTTTACCTCAAAGAGAGTAATCCAGCGTGAAATTCAGCTGCATAGAGGCAATCACGAGTGCAGGTGTCTAGTAATTTACCATCACGTGCAAGATACTTGTTGTTGCAAGTATGAAGTGCATAATGACCACCTTCTGATTTACCATGACCAACTGGGTCATTGTCTGGATTTGCTGCTGGTCTAAATTCTAGTGTGAATAGAGTATCTTCACCCCATGGTACTGGTGCATCAACGTGAATTTCGTCCTGGGTTGCACTTAAATGGGCGAAACGCTTGCGACCAGCTGATCGAAGATTTACCTTGAAAAATTAAAAAAAAATTAATTAAAATTTAGTTTAAGGGGAAGTGTTGGGTTTAGGAAAAAATGTGAGGAGACCTTTTTTGTGGAGAATTTCAAGGGCTACAAAAAAGGTCTCTTCACATTTTCATGTAAACCCAACGGTTTCTGAGATCCTTTTAATTTTCATAATCGAAATGAGGAATTTAATTAAATTTAATTATTTTTGAATATATTTTTGATTTTCGGAAAAAAGGGTTCATGCACTTGGAAACCGCTGGGTTTAGGGAAAAATGTGAAGAGACCTTTTTTGTAGAGAATTTCAAGAACTACAAAAAATGTCTCCTGGTAAATCCTCTTAAACCCAACGGTTTTCGAGATATCCTTAATTTACTAAAGATTTTTCGATTTAAAGTGAAATTTTTTTTTTTTACTTATTTCAGAGTAATCTATTTCTGAATAAACCCTATCAGGGTTTGGAAGAATTAAATAAAAAAAAAAAAAAAAAATTTCAGAGTAATCTAAATTGAAAATTGAGAGAAAATCGATCTTTTTACACTTTAATATGACTCATACAACTATTGTGGTGAAGAAAGATCAATTCTTCCAAATAAAAATACGATAAAGCCTTGAAATACTGAAATTGTCCTTTTAAGGTGATTTTTTATAGTTTTTTTTCACTTTTTCCCAGAGATTTTTTGCTTGACGATGCCCAGGGCAATAAAAGTTGGTTACCATAAAACGAGAACCTCAAGAATTCAACGTAAAAAATTTATTCCTCAATATTTTACGAGAATTTCGTAATTTTTTTCGGATTAAAAAAAAAAATTAAACTATAAAAAAAAATGAATTCTTGAAAATCGCGAGATTTTCGCGGATATCTTTGATGCGAGTAAGTTTAGAGAAAATCTTCAAGAGACCTTTTTTGAGGGAAATTTTGAGCTCCACAAAAAAGGTCCTCTCATATTTTCCCCTAAACTCGATAATTTCGAAGATATTCATAAAATAATGCAGAAGAAATTTTTTTATGGTTTTAACAGGAAAAAAAAGCTGCCATATGTGGAATCAATTTCTAATTGAACTAGATGCGAGCACAATTAATGAGATAATTCAGTTTATAATCAACGATGCTGTCACGCATTGACCTCTTTCTGTGAGTCACTTGATGAAGAAATTGTTAAAAAAAAAAAGTAGATATTTTCCTGCCTTTTTTTCTTTTTTGTCGAAAATTGAAGAAAATAAAATTTTCAGACAAATGGATTTTGTAATCAGTTTTTTGAGAATATCTCGGAAAGTAAGCGAGATAGGGCGATTTTTATAGAAACCTTTTTCGAAGAGAATTTTAAGTGCTACAAAAAAGGATAAGGGCGAAATTGCTCTATCTCGCTTAGTTTCCATGATATTTTGAAAAGGAAAGAAATGAAATGAAATTGTCTGAAAAGTTTGATAATCTTCAAAATTTAATTAAGGAAATGGGTTTGGAAGAATTAATGAAAAAAAAATAAAAAAAATAATAATTCGGGGAAAGTGGGGTCCATCTCTCCACCCCCCCTCCTTTTTTCCCCTATATTATTTGACAATTGAATCAAGCAATCTCTAGATTTTATAATTGGAGCAGAAAAAATCGACATTTTCTCCAATGAAAAACAAAATTCCCATTCAATTTTTTTTTTCTTCAATTTTCTCATTTAATTGAAAAGAAAAAAAAATTACCTGTGGCCTGGCAGCCAGGTGTACGAGCCAGTATTCAGCCTCACCTGGTGCCTTGGCTGTACACTTGAGTTCATCTTGACTAGAGCCCAAGAAATATCCACGTTGTATATTTTTTAATGCCCATCTTCCACTTCCTGTAATCAAAAAATCATAAAATTGTATTTCTTCAATTTTCAATGTTTTTTTTTCAATTTGAAAAAATTTTGAGAAAAATTTCGAAAAAAAATTGTAAAAAAACTTCAATGATTTCGAAAAATCTCAAATATTGAAACAAAACTGTTTTTTTTTCTTTTTTATTGTATTTTTTCAATTTTCAATGTTTTTTTTTCTCCAATTTGAAAAAATTTCGAGAAAAATTTCGAAAAAAAATTCGAAAAAAACTTCAATGATTTCGAAAAATCTCAAATATTGAAATAAAACTGTTTTTTTTTCTTCAAAATGTATTTCCTCAATTTTCAATTTTTTTTTTGTTTTTAATTTACTAAAATTTCAGGGAAATTTCGAAAAGAATTAAAAAAGAAAAATTCAATGATTTCGAAAAATCTCAAGAATTGAAAAAAAAAAAAACTGTTTTTTTTTCTTTTTTTAATTGTATTTCCTCAATTCTCAACGTTTTTCTTCAATTTTATGAAATTTTGGCGAAAATTTCGAAAAGAATTTCAAAAAAAAATTCAAAATAATTTCGAAAAATCTCAAAAATTGAAAAAAAAATATATATTTTTTTTTATTGTATTTCCTGAATTTTTTTTTCTTCAATTGTATTTCCTCAATATTCCTCGATTTTTATAAATTCATTATCAAAAGAGTGAGACAGACAAGGATATAATGCGATTATTGAGATAATAATCATAAAATGATATCAAAAGACACAATTATACTTTTTAATTGTTCTTTCAATTCGTTGAAATTGAGAATTATATTAGCATCAATTTTTTTAAAACGTTTGTCCTCGCTATCTGCACTATCTATCATTGTCTTTTTTCCCGATTAAACGAATTAATTTGAGGATTAATCATTGCTACAATATAAAATGAGTAATAAAATAATGGAAAAAATCGGTTATGACTCGTAATTTTTTACAAATTCGATTTTTTTATATCGTTTTGTAAGAATATCTCGAAAACTAATGGAGATACGCCCTTTTTGCTCTGAGACTGATTTCTACAGAATTTCAAGAGCTACAAAGAGGGATTGAGGCAAAATCGCTCTATCTCGCTTATTTTCCGAGATATTTCTAAAATGCGAGAAGAATCCTGTTTTTTGTCGTTTTTTATCGTTTTTTAAAAGGCGCGCGGAAACTAAGCGAGATAGCGAAATTTTTGTAGATACCTTTTTTGTAGACAATTTTGAAAGCAAAAAGAAAGGTCTCCTTCAAAATTCGTCTAAATCCAATAGTTTTCGAGTTATCTTCAATTTTATAAATGAAAATAAAGAACTTAATTAAATTTAAAAAATAAAAAAATTAAATTAAGTAATTTTGAAAATTTGATGGAAAGAAAAAGTTGATGCACTCGAAAACTGTTGGGTTTAGGAGAAAACGTCAGGAGACCTTTTCTATAGAAAATTGAATTCTCTACAAAAAAGCTCTCTTCAAAAATTTCCCTAAACCCAATAGTTTCCAAGATATCTATTAAAATCCACATTAATTAATTACCATCAGAAGCAAGTGTAATTTGAAAAGCACATCCAGGATCCGATGGATCCTCAGCTTCGCAGGTGACATTACCAAACTGATCAACCGCGAGATAACGGTCCAGATGAGACCGCAAATATACCTGATGTTCACTGCCCTCAAGTGTCCATAGCTGTTTTTTTTTCAGGCTCGAGCCATTTGCATTTATTTTAAAGCCAAATGTTTCAGCAGTTAAATACTTAAATTTCCCGTTTATGAGACCAACCTGAAGTAAAAAAAAAAAGAAAAAAACACATTAAAATGTTTTAAATATTCGTTTTGTATTCGTTACCTTAGAGTTAAAGGGGCGTAAGTACTATATATATGTATATAAGTACCTTAGCACTTACGCCCCTTTTTTTCTAAGACAAACAATATATAATTTTATAAAATTTATGTAAGAAAAACCGAGAAAAGATGAACTTCTGAGGCAAAATGATTGAAATTTTTTTTTTTCACATTGAAAAATTCTTCAAAAAAATCTGAAAAAATTTGAGAAGATGCTGCAATGTGTCTATATTGTTGGTGAATTTTTTCAGATTTTTTAGAAGAGTCGCCGTTTCTTAAAAAAATGTTGAATGATTTTTTTCGACACTGGTCCATTTTATCCCAGTTTTCTATAAATAATTCATTTGGGTTAATATTTATTAATAAATGGGAATAAAAAAATTGAAAAAAATGTTTGAAGAACTATTCAAACAGAACAGAAATAAAAAGAAGCTGTGAAATGATAATGATAGTAATAATAATAATAATAATAATGATTTACCGTCCAGCCAGTCCTGTCAACTCCATTCTCACTGACACCTTCAGTTCCGTTGCTCTGCATTGTCTCACCTCGACCACCTGCTCGTAATCTCAATATACTCTTTGGACCTGTCGTTCTCGTTCCAGCTAAACAATTATTATCTGGAAAAAAAAAAGGGAAAATGGTTTTTTCATTAATTTTCTTTAGAAATCGATTTTTTTTTAAATTTAAAATTAAATTTTTTAAATTCTTTTCTTTATATTATTTAAAATATCTCGGAAAATAATGGAGATACGCCCTTTTTGGCCTGAGGTGGTTTTGAAGCGAATTTCGAGAGCTACAAAAAGGTATTCGGGTAGAATCGCTCTATCTCGCTTATTTTCCGAGGGATTTTTGAAAAATGAAGAAAAATTATCTTTTAACAATTAGGTTTTGAAAAGGCACGCGGAAACTAAGCGAGATAGTGTTGGATATCTTGAAAGTGTAGGAAGTAAAGTCAATTTACGACAGATTTGAAATTCAACGTAACTCGGCACGTCTGCCTTACACGATTTATTCAATGCGACTAAATGATACAGAAAACAAATATGACCGTGAGCCCTAGCGCTCTGTGTGTATATGTGTCTGTATGTGTGTGTAGTATAATGTGTAAGTGTGTGTCGAGGTGATGGCACTGGACATCTCCATTGCATCCAACACTTCCCCTCAATGGCGATGTCCTATTGTTGGTGCTCTGCTAGTCCCAATTTGTTCACGAGAAACTTCAGTCTCTGTGGTCCCAATGGTTTTGTCAAGATGTCAGCTTCGTTGTGTTCCGTGGAGCAATAAGTTATATTGATAACACCCATCATCTGCTGCTCCCTCGTGTGCATGATGCGTGTAGCAATGTGCTTGGTGCGATTGGTCGTATTGCATTTGACGTTGCTGATACACCCTTGGTTATCTTCATACAGGACAGTTGCTTCAGTCTGCTTTTCGTCAAGAAACTCTAGGGTCTCTCTCAACCACATAGCCTCTTTTGATGCTTCAGAGAGTGCAATGATTTCAGACTCGGTTGAAGATGCTGCAACGCAGGTTTGTTTTCTGCTGCTCCATTTGATAACTCCGCCGAAGAGCTTGAATAGAAAACCACTGTTTGATTTTCTTGTTTCCACATCTTCAGCCCAATTCGCGTCAACGAATCCATGAAGATGTTGGTTCTCGGCATCTGAGCTACTCATTCTTAGCTCATGATGTGTTGTTGCTCTCAAATAACGGCATATTCTTTGAATCTCGTTCCAATCGATTTTTGTAGTGTCTTTAATGTGTTGAGCAAGTATAGCAACTGGTGTTGCTATGTCAGGTCTAGTATTGACTGAAACATACAGTAAAGAGCCGATTAGCTGCTGATAAAAATTATTTTCGTACCTGGGTGAATTTACACGAAGCTTTTCGTATCCAACGTCCATTGGATGATCGGAACCTTTTGCTTGACTCATTCTTGCACGTTTCAGGATTTTCTCTATGTAATCTGATTGTTTGATGAAGAATTCTCCTGTCTCATTTCTTCTCACTTGGATTGCTAGGTAACACTTCAGGTCTCCAAGATCTGTAATGCCAAATTCTTCATCCAGCTTGCTCTTCAGGTCTTCGATGTCTTCTGGTGATGATGCAGCAACGATGATGTCGTCAACATGTACTAGGAGATACATGATTTTGTTGTCATTTGAGCGTTTGAATAAGCACGGATCCAATGCGCAGGCTTCGAAACCATGCTTCGTTAATGTTTCTCTCAGTTGGTCGTTCCAGACTTTTGCAGCTTGTTTCAGCCCATAGATGCTTTTATACAATCTGCAGCCCCAGTCTTCTCTGCCTTTCTCAGCAAAACCTGGAGGTTGCTTCATGTAGATGGCTTGCTTCAGTTTGCCATTCAGGAATGCCGTCTTGACATCGAAATGTTTGACTGAGTAATTTTTCTTCCCAGCAATTGATAATAGGATTCTCACCGTTGTGATCTTGACAACTGGAGCAAACACTTCGTCATAATCGACTCCGTATTTTTGGGTGAATCCCTGCGCAACAACTCTAGCCTTGTATCGATCAGGACGTCCATCTGACTGCTGCTTAATCTTATAGACCCATTTACATCCTATTGGCTTCTTGTTCTTCTGAATTGGCTCCAAATGCCAAGTTTCGTGTGTCTTCAATGATTCAATTTCTTCTTCCATTGCCTTGATCCATTTAGCAGCATCAGGTCTCTTGAGTGCCTCTTGCAAGGTCTTTGGTTCTACCTCGAGCTCTCCAGTGTCATCAGAATCGTGTGAAGAACTTGGTGAAATTTGTTCTTTTCTTGGACGTTTTAGTGCCTGTTCCTGGAATGAATCCTCGAATGTTACATCCATCTCATTGTTTGACAGACTCGAATCATTCTCTTCTCCTGGTGATAGTGTTTGGACTTCTTCTTCATCTTGTTGATGCTTTTCTGCTGCAACGTCCTCTGGATTTGTTGTTGTCTGTGTTGTATTCGTTGTTGGGTTGCTGTTCATGCAGAACATAAATGGATTGTTCTCTCCAGCTTCATGTTCCTTGATAATTCCTTGATTCTTCTCATTGTGAATTTGAACATCGTCGAAATCAACTATCTCTCCTCCTTCCCCTTCATCTCGAGCGGTTTCAATGAATCTTGGTTTTCTGCTCGTGATGATTTTGCCAGTTGATTTAATCAGTAGTCGGTATCCTTTGGATTCTTCCGAGTAACCCACCATGATACATTCTGCTGTTTTTGGGCTCAATTTGTCTCGGAGTTGCTTTGGCAAGTGCGCGTGTGCCTTGCACCCAAATGACCTCAAATGATCGACATTTGGCTTTTTCTCGAAGAGTAGTTCATAGGGAGTTTGTGTTCTTGGTCTCGTTGGTAACAGATTCTGCAGATATCCGGCTGTGAGTGCTGCTTCTCCCCAGTATGTGCCTGGTAAACGTGCATCAATTAGCATCGTTCTAATTGACTCCACTAGATAGCGATTCCGCCGTTCAGCAACACCGTTCTGCTCTGGAGTATAAGGTGTTGAATATTGTATCCTTATTCCTTGTTGCTTCAGGTAGTCTCTCAACTCATTGTTAACGTATTCTCCACCCCTATCAGATCGAAAAATTTTAGGTTTCTTGCCAAATTGAGTTTTTGTGTACGCTACAAAATCTTTGATTACTTCTGTTACTTGTGATTTCTTTCTTAATAGAAAAATGTATGTATACCTGCTATAATCATCTATGAGAGTCATGATGTACCTTCTCCCTCCAGGTGTTTGTACTGGCATTGGGCCACACAAGTCGGTGTGGATCAGGTCCAGTCGATTTTCACTTTGAGTCTCTGATTGTTTCGGGAATGGATCTCGTGCTGTCTTCCCCTTGATGCAGCTCTCGCAAACTTCTCTGATATTGCAATTGTTTATTTTTAATCCTTCGACTAATCCATGATTTTTCATCCAGTTAATTGCCTTCGGGTCCCTGTGACCGAATCTCGCATGCCACGTGTGTATGCAAAATTCTGTATGCACTTCTCTCACCGCGTGTGCATAATGTGGTAGTTTTAATTCGTACATTCTTCCCCTCATTTCGCCAACAGCAATTTCTTCTTTGTCTCTGTAAATCTTCAGTTGACCATCTTTAATATTAGCATCGAACCCCTCTCTGTCCAATTTACCGATCGATATTAAATTTGAATTAAGTTGCGGAACATATAAGACGTTATTTAATTTTAATATTTTCTCTTTACCATTACTTGTAATACAGTTTATTTTACCTGAGCCCATGCCGTAAACAGTGCATGACTCACCGTTGGCGACTTGGACTTTAGATTTGTGTTCTGTGTTGATATTTTCGAAGAATCTGATGTCACTGCTCATATGTGCTGTTGCTCCGGAATCAAAATACCACGCGGATTTATCCTTTAAATTCTCTATCACGTTATACGCTGAATGTAACTTTGTGTCTTCATCACTCTCGCTCTCATTGTTCTCCTCGGTTACTGTTTTTGCTCTCTCCTTTTCTCCTCTTCTTTTATCGCGATAGTTTTTCCATCGTGCAAATTCTCTACAATCTTTTTTCACATGCCCGATACAATCACAGAAAAAACATGTTATTCTCTGTTTTTCTGTGTACATTCTGTTGACCTTGTGAGCTGCGTCTGTAAATTCTGAGGCTTCCGATCGCCCCTTACGTCTCTCGTACTCAGTTACCAAAATTCCTTTTATTAATTCTTCCGTTAATTCTTCTTCTTTCTTCGACGCTAATGGCGCAATTATGGAATCGTACGAATCCGGTAGACTCGATATAATTGCCCAAACTTCTAAATCATCTGCGTTATTGCATCCCATAGATGATAACGTATCGACTATGTCACTAATTTTGTCAAGATGCTCTTCCAAGTCATCTTCGTCTGATACCTTCATGTTAAATAATTTCTTCAACAGGTAAAATTTATTTATCCCACCTGATTTCTCATGTTTAGCTCGTAATTTCTCCCAGGCCTCTTTCACGGTAGTACTTCTCCTTATACGTGAAATCTGGTTCTCTTCGATCATGATTGAAAGAAAACTCAACGCTTCTTGATCTTTCTTCTTCCATTCTCTAAGAGCGGTTGCATCAGTGGGTGCATCATCGGTGATGTATTCCCATAAACCTCTAATTCTGAAGACCCCTTCTGCCTTCCAACGCCAATTCTGATAATTGGTTTTGTTCAGCTTCGCTCCAAAATTTACTAATTGCTCCGTCATTTTTATTCAAAAAAAATTTTTCAACTCGACTCCACGACTTTTCGACTTTCAACTTCACTATTTTTCACCTTCACAGATATTTTCCCTCAACGATCTAGAGGCCCATAACCTGTTGGATATCTTGAAAGTGTAGGAAGTAAAGTCAATTTACGACAGATTTGAAATTCAACGTAACTCGGCACGTCTGCCTTACACGATTTATTCAATGCGACTAAATGATACAGAAAACAAATATGACCGTGAGCCCTAGCGCTCTGTGTGTATATGTGTCTGTATGTGTGTGTAGTATAATGTGTAAGTGTGTGTCGAGGTGATGGCACTGGACATCTCCATTGCATCCAACAGATAGCGCAATTTTCGAAGAGACCTTTTTTGTAGAGAATTTTTTGCTCTACAAAAAAGGTATCCACAAAAATTTCGCTATCTCGTTTAGTTTCCACGTGCCTTTCGAAAAAAACGAAGAAAAAATCATTTCATGTTCATCACTTTTTGAAAAAAATTGATGAAAAGAAAAAAAAAACCTCTTTTAAAAGGCATTTGGAAACTAAGCGAGATAGGAAAATTTTTGTGAAGACCTTTTTTGTAGAGAATTTCATAATCTACAAAAAAGGTCTCTACAAAAATTTCGCTATCTCGTTTAGTTTCCACGTGCCTTTCAAAAAACTAAAAAAACAAAATAATTTTTCATTCATCACTTTTTTAAAAATTGATAAAAGGAAGAAAAAACCTTTTTAAAAGGCAATTGGAAACTAAACGAGATAGCGCAATTTTTGTAGAGACCTTTCCTGAAGAGAATTTTCAGCTCCACAAAAAAGGTTTCTTGTCAAATTCTCCTAAACCCCATAGTTTTCAAAATACAGACGAAATAAGAGAAAAATATCTCAATTTCTTGAGATCATGACATTTTTTCGCTGAAAAAAAGAGTTTTCTTTGTCTTCTTGAGACTGTAATTAATAATCATTCCAGATACACTCGAGTTACAACTATCTACTCATTTAAATGAGCCCCAATCACTTGAGAATGAGCGATAAAAGTAATTTTTATCAACGAACTACACAAGTGCTTCATTTCTCAAGTGTTTCATTTGTCCACTGATGGAAAAGCCAATGCTCCTGTTCTGTTTCTAGTCATTATATATATATGTATATATATATATATCGAGGGAAAAGTCACCGGACCAGAGTATTTATATGGGGATCTCGAAACACTTGGACGAAATACTTTTACCCTTCTCCATTGCAGTGAAGAGTGCAACATTGGCACAGTCACTGAGGAAAGGAATTTTTATCATTTTTTTTTTTTTTTTCATTTTTCATTTCAGGATTTTTTTTTTATTTTTATTTTTTATTTCCAGATTTTTTTTATTTTTATTTCAGGAATTTTTTTATCTTCATTTTTTGTTCCTTTTTTTTTTTTTAATTTTTTTCTGAAATTTTTCTTTTAACATTTTTTATTTCAGAAATATTTGACTCAATAATTTTGAATCTCTGCATTTATTTAAAGCTGCATTAAAATGCCTGAATTTCTTCTTCTTTCTGCAAAAAATAGAATTTCTGTTCGAAAAGACCAGAAATTGGAGATTCTTGGGTGAATATCTTTGGAGCAAGTGGAGATAGAGAAAATTATGAAGAAACCTTATTTGTAGCTCTTGAAATTGTCTACAAAAAAGGTCTCTACAAAAATTTCGCTATCTCGCTTAGTTTCCGCGTGCCTTTTAAAAAGCTAATTTAAAAAAAAGGATTTACTCATTTTTTTTCAAAAATAATTCGAGCAAAATCGCTTTATCTCGTCTAGTTTCCGAGATATTCATCTCTAAATGTGGAAAACTTGATTCTTCTCATTTTCAAGGGCTTTTTGAACCCTCGAAAATACCCCCCCCCCTCTCCACTCTTTTACTCCCCCTCAAGGCCACTTCAAAACCCATTTAAATCTGAAAAGTGTCGAAAAAAAGAGGAAAAGTGAGAAGAAACAGAGAAAGCAGGAGAGAAGCTTTCTCGAGTGCCTATTGGTCGACATCAAGGTATTGATCTCCATGTTTCCTCATTCCCAGCATCCTTCTCCCCCCCCCCCCCTCTCCTCTCTTCCTATTACCCCTGAATTTCTAGTAAAACTGACCCTCAAATCATATTTTTGTCATTTTTTTGCTCATCAACATGTTCTCGGAAACTAAGCGAGATAGCGAAATTTTTGTAGAGACCTTTTTTGTAGCTCTTGAAATTTTCTAAAAGAAAGGTCTCTACAAAAATGGCGCTATCTCGCTTATTTTCCGAAAGCCTGTTTCATTTTTAGTCTAATATTTTTACGACTATGAAATTTTCAGATAAATCGATTTTATTCAATTATCTAAATCTTCTCGGAAACTAAGCGAGATAGCGAAATTTTTGTAGATACCTTTTTTGTAGCTCTTGAAATTCTCTAAAAGAAAGGTATCCACGAAAATTGCGCTATCTCGCTTATTTTCCGAGAGCCTGTTTGATGTTTCAGGCATTTTCCAAATTTTCCACAAAACTTCCATTCGGAAGCAAAAGAAAGAAAGATATTATTTTAAAAAAATATTCTTGTCATTTTTCCCATTCGCCTCGAGGAACACTTTTATAACGTTAAAAAGAAGCAAACCAGTAGCTCCATTTCCGGGATATTCTCCTCTCTTTTTTCTCTTTTTTTTTCTTTTTTTTTCTAGATAAATAGAGAAAAATTATGAATATATGTGTATGTATTACATTCAGGAAGTTGACTGTGTATATATATATATACGTGTCGAGGATCCCGTAAACCCGTAACGGTCACGCAGTTCTTCTTCTAGACTTCTATCAAACACGAAAGATTAATTTTATTTACAGCTGCAGACAGTTTTTACTAGTTTTGTTGGAGTTTATGATTATTATCAGAAGTAATTCGATTTTAGAAATCGGTTTTTTAAATTAGTTTTTTAAAAGGCACTCGGAAACTAAGCGAGATAGCGAAATTTTGGAAGAAACCTTTTTTGTAGAGAATTTTAAGAGCTACAAAAAAGGATTCAGATAAAATCGCTCTATCTCGCTTAGTTTCCAAGATATTTAAAAAAAATGTAAAAAAAAAATTATTTTTAAGAAATTAGTTTTTTAAAAGGCACTTGGAAACTAAGCGAGATAGTGAAATTTTTGAGGAAACCTTTTTTTTTGAGAATTTCAAGAGCTACAAAAAAGGATTCTTATAAAATTGCTCTATCTCGCTTAGTTTCCAAGATACTCTTAAAAAACGAAAACAACCATTTTTTTTTAAATGAGTTTCTTTAAAAGGCACTCGGAAACTAAGCGAGATAGCGCAATTTTCGTAGATACCTTTTTTGTAGCCCTTGAAATTCTCTACAAAACGTCTCTCCACCAAAATCACTCTATCTCGCTTAGTTTTCGAGATATCTTTGAAATAAACCTCGTGAACTTGAGAAATTCTGTAAATAATTTTTTTTTAATTTTTTTTTTGTAAATTCCACATTTCTTTCGTTGAGACAGTACATAAAATCCTGTGAATTTTTTTTTCCACACAAACAATTGAATTATGGGAATACAAATTCAATGCTACAATCATTCGCAGAAACAGGTGAATGTTAAATGCCATTTCAGCTTTAATACATCCTGGAATTTTTTCCCACATAAGGATGAAATTAACACAAATTCCCTCAGAATTGAATTTTGATTAATGATTTTTAATAAATTAAGGTAGTATCTGAGAGAATTAGAGTGGAGTTAATCCCTTATTTTTTCGATGGGATATGGAAGATGATGGTTTTTTACGTTTTTCTGAATTTTTTCATAATTTTTGACCGTCCAGTTTATGAGATATGAATTATCAAAGTCACTGAAAATACCGGTGGTGGGGATGAAACGCCCTAAATCAGACAGAAATAACGAAATTACTAAAGAACCACGTGGTTGACCCATTATTTAAAAACTATTGGCAAAGAGAACAGCATTTTAACTAAATAATAGAAGAAAAAAATATTCAATTCACCGTATAGTTATTGAGAAATTTTAATTAGAAGGTAATCGTAACTATTTGCCTCTCTCTCTCTCTCTCTCTCTATCTCATGCATGTGATGAAGAAAAATGTGGAAAAAAATTGAGATAATGCAACAATATGTCTGCATTGTTGTTGAATTTTTTCAGATTTTTTCTGGAAGTACTTGTCACTGGAAAAAATTCTGGGACAAAATGAATTTAATAAAGAGAAATTTTTGAATAATATATAAGGATTTTTTTTTCGGAGCAAAGGACTCTATGAAAAAATCTGAAAAAATTTGAAGAGATGCTCTGGCATGTCTACATTGTTGGTGAATTTTTTCAGATTTTTTTTTAGAGCCGCCTTTTCGGGAGAAATTCTGGAGTTAATGGAAAAACGCTGATTGACAGCAAAAAGAGAGAAATTTATCTATTTTTTTTTTGAAATTTATGTGTAAATTAATGGAGAAAATGATGTGTCAGTAATCGGTGAAAATTCAAAATGTTATAAATACGTATTAATATTTAGAAATCATGGGTAACCCACTGACCTAGAGGAAAATCTTTCCAATTATCATCGTTTTGGAATCGCAAGAAAATTGGATTTAATTAAAACGTTTTTTTCTTTTTTTTTTAAACACAAATTTATGCACAAATCTTGTTCTGGAGTCGTGGGTAATTGTCCATGATAATCCATTGTGTCTTAAATAAATGTAATTTACTCGAAAAATCAAACCGAATTTGGTGCTCATTGTTCTACAATTGAATTAAAGTAATTAATAATCATTTAATTTTTTTTAATTATTAGAAAAATTCGAAAAATAGTAGAATTTTATCGGTTTTTAAACATATCTTGGAAACTAAGCGAGATAGCGCAATTTTACCGGAATCCTTTTTTGTAGCTCTTGAAATTCTCTACAAAAAAGGTATTCTCAAAAATTTCGCTATCTCGTTTAGTTTCCGAGTGCCTTTCAAAAAACTAATAATAAAAATCTGATTCTAATTTTTCAATTTTTTAATTCTTTAATTTTAAAAAACTTTCTTCATTTTCCAAGAATATCTCGGAAAATAAGCGAGATAACGCAATTTTCAAAGAAACCTTTTTTATAGACCTAAAAATTCTCTACAAAAAAGGTATCCTCAAAAATTTCGCTATCTCGCTTAGTTTCCGCGCGCCTTTTAAAAACGGAAAAAAACTAAAATTCTCCATAAAAAAAATTTAGAAAAAGGTAAAGAAAAAATTCTCGTTTTTCTACTTTCTTTACAAGAAAGAAGGAAGCGTATTGATATCAACACCCTACTTGCTCCAAAAAAAAAAAAAAAAAAAAAAAAAAAAAAACTGGAAGTGAGAAACAGTGAAAAAAGGCTAAAAAAACACATTTTAAAAAACCGCGACCACAAAACTGCCCGACATAATAATAATAATAACAGATAAAGGCCAGGTATGGGCGTTGACAGTCCCCCCCCCCCCCCCACTCCCTCGCGAATCCCTCAAAAAAAATCCCAGAATCCCAAAAAAAAAAAAAATCGTCCCAAGTTCAATGAAATCCAATTCTCTCGAAAACGTCTTTTCTGCTCCAAAAAAAGGAAAAAAAATTGCCTCTTTACTGCATCGTGAGTGAAACCAAGGCCACGATATTCGAGTCACAACCCCCGGGGTTACGACCCCACCCAGACAAAACTACGAGGGCTCTTTTTTTTCATTTTCTTTCTTCTTCTCTCTCCCATTGCTTTTAATACATTGGTAGAGTGTGTGAGTCACGCACGCGCTCGCAGATGCCGGTGGAAAGCCGGTTGATGTCAAAATATAGTCAGTTGAGAGGGGCAAAAGGGCTTGAGTCCTATGGTTATGGAGAGGACTTATGCCCTTTTGTTTTGAAAGGTATTCGCCCCTTTTTTTGCAGGGAAAAGTGCCTTTTTTCAGGGAAAAGCGCCTTTTTTCAGGGAAAAAAGGTCCTTTACTCAGGAAAGAGTGCCTTTTTCCAGGGAAAAAGTGCATTTTTTCAGGGAAAAAGTGCCTTTTTCCAGGAAAAAGTGCCTTTTTCTAGGAAAAAATGCCTTTTTCCCAGGAAAAAAGGTCCTTTACTCAGGAAAAAGTGCCTTTTTTTCAGGAAAAAAGTGCCTTTTTTTTAAGGGAAAAAGTGCCTTTTTTTTAAGGGAAAAAGTGCTCTTTTTTTTAAGGGAAAAAGTGCTCTTTTTTTTAAGGGAAAAAGTGCTCTTTTTTCAGGGAAAAAGTGCCTTTTTTCCAGAACAAAGTGCCTTTTTTCAGGGAAAAAGGGCCTTTTTCTAGGAAAAAGTGTCTTTTTTTCAGGGGAAAAGTGCCTTTTTTTCAGGAAGAAAGTGCCTTTTTTCAGGAAAAAAGTGCCTCTTTTTCAGGGAAAAAGTGCCTCTTTTCCAGGAAAAAGTGCCTTTTTTTCAGGGAAAAAGTGCCTTTTTTTCAGGGAAAAAGTGCCTTTTTTCAGGGGAAAAGTGCCCTTTTTTTAGGGAAAAAGTGCTCTTTTTTCAGGGAAAGAGTGCCTTTTTTCAGGGAAAAAGTGCCTTTTTTTCAGGGAAAAAGGGCCTTTTTCTAGGAAAAAGTGTCTTTTTTTCAGGGGAAAAGTGCCTTTTTTTCAGGAAGAAAGTGCCTTTTTTCAGGGAAAAAGTGCCTCTTTTTCAGGGAAAAAGTGCCTCTTTTCCAGGAAAAAGTGCCTTTTTTTCAGGGAAAAAGTGCCTTTTTTTCAGGGAAAAAGTGCCTTTTTTCAGGGGAAAAGTGCCCTTTTTTTAGGGAAAAAGTGCTCTTTTTTCAGGGAAAGAGTGCCTTTTTTCAGGGAAAAAGTGCCTTTTTTTCAGGGAAAAAGTGCCTTTTTCTTAGGGAAAAAGTACCTTTTTTCAGGGAAAAAGTGCCTCTTTCTAGGAAAAACTGCCTTTTTCCAGGCAAAGGCGCCTTTTTTCCAGGAAAAAGTGTCTTTTCCCAGGAACAAGTGCCTTTTTCTCAGTAACAATGGCCTTTTCACCATAGGAAAATGCCTTTTCGTCGGAACAAGTGCCTTTTGTCCCAGGAAAAGTGCTTTTCCCCTAGAAATGAATCCCTTTTCCCCAGGAACAAGTGTCTTTTTCCCCCAAAAAGTTCCTTTTCCCCTGGAAAAGTGCCATTCCCCCATGAACAATTGTCTTTTCCCCCAAAAAACTGCCTTTTTCCTCCACTTCACCCATAAAAAAACCGCAGCCTCAAAAAACTAAAAAATTTCCCATAAAAATCACTTTCTTACTCCAAAAAAAACTCACCTGAAAAGTCGATAATAAACTCACAATATTCACCGTAATAATCACACACAGTAGAAAAAAATCAATAGAAGTTCAATTTTTCCAAGAAATATATTTTCTTTATAATATCCCCGTTTAAAAAGAAAAAAAAACGTAAACAATCGTCTTGGGCTTTTTCGTGAACGAGGAACGAGGAGACGACGCCTTGACCGTGAATATCACCAAACTCTTTTTATTATTATTATTATTATATTATTATTATTCCTAGTGGATACAGTTAAAAATAAGTGGACTCCTGTTGGCAAGCGCCGAGTACCAACGAGAACTGCCGTAAACGAGGGCCGAGTGATGCCTAGCGCTCCCCTCCCCCCACCCTTCCCCTCTCCACTCCCCACCCTCCCTTCCCCTTCCCTCCCCTCTCGCCCCTCTTTCCCTGCCCTTTGAACACAATAAAAGAGGGATGACACAGGCGTGAACGCGGGGAGGGGGTACGATGGAGGGGAAGTAGGGGAGAGGGGGGGTATGATGGAGGGGAAGTGAGGGGAGAGGAGGGGTACGATGTAGGGGAAGTGGCGGAGAGGGGGGGTACATTACAGGGAAAAGGGCGGAGAGGGGGGGTACGATGGAGGGGAAGTGGGGGAGAGGAGGGGCACGATGTAGGGGAAATGGTGGAGAGGGGGGGTACGTTGGAGGGGAAGGGGGAGAGGAGGGGTAGGAACGCAGGGGAAGTGGAGGAGAGGGGGGGGGAGGGGTACGAACGCAGGGGAAGTGGCGGTGAGGAGAGCTACGATGGAGGGGAAGTAGTGGTGAGGGGGGGTACAATTCAGGGGAAGTGCTGGAGAGAGGGGGGGGGGGGGGTGCACGAGTCGGGGGACGGTGAACCCGGGATTTTATGAGTCGAGCTCCCTTCATTCCCCGCCGACTCTAATTTTTGCACTGCTAATTAATGGTAATAATAATAATAATAATAATAATGGAGGTAATTGGGATTTTGTAAGTTTTTGAGGGGAGGAGAAGGGGCGGGAGGGGAAGGGGGTGTCGGAGGCACCTTTTGTAGTGGAGTTCTTTTTGGTGGAGATAATTTTTTTTTTTTTTTTTTTGGAATTGGAAGATTGGGGTTATGCCCTACCTAGCACTGGGAACACTTCCGGCAGGGAATATGTATGGCTTCCGGTCGGCAGTGGCGCGGGAAATTTAACCCTGTTATTCGCTCGAAGGATGCTCAACGGTCAGGACACTGATTAATTCAGTGATTTTCGTTGTTAATTTAATTTTTAATTTTTAATTGATTATTTAATTGGGGCTTATTAATTTTGGAGGGGACTGGAGGGTGGGGGAATTTTTTGGGAGTGGAGGGGTTGAGGGAAAAATTTGAAAAAATTTGGGGAGGTGGGGGAATATGTGGGGATTGGTGGGGAATTTTTTCAAATTTTAGGCGGGAGTCCTTCACTATTTAAAAAAATCGCGCGTAATTGATTATCAAATGAGGATTAATTAGGGTGAAATAAATTCAATTGTAGGGGAATTTTTTTGGGGGTGAAGGGGCTTATAAAAAAATCTGAAAAAATTTGAGAATATGGTACAATATTTTGAGATTGTTGGTGAATTTTTTCAAAATTTTTTGGGGAGTCCATCACCCTAAAAAAAAATCGCGCGTAATTTGATTATTTATTTAGGAATTAATTGGGCATAAGAGAGTTTGATGGTGGGGGGATTTTTTTCAGGAGGAAGGGGTTGATGAAAAAATCTGAAAAAATTTGAGAATATGGTACAATATATCTATATTGTTGTTGAATTTTTTCAAAATTTTTTGTGTACCCCTTCACCTTGAAAAAAAATCCCGAATCATTGTGCTCCGGATTTTTCCACTAAAATTAATATTTTCGGGATTTATTTTTGTGTTATGGGAGAGGGGGAGGGGGAGGGGGGAAGGTATTATTCTTCAAATATCGAATTACCAGGGCGCGACGAATTTAATCGAGCATAAAACTGTCACGGCGCCGAGTTTACGGTTCATCAATAAAATAATACATATTAAACTTCAAAATTACTGAAGTGATGAAAAATAAATAATTCTGATTTTTTATTTTAATTTTTATGGTAATTTTTATTGAATTTAAAATTTTTATCGTTTAAGAAGCAAAGGGGCGTAAGTGCTACTTTTATTCTAAGCTGGCAATTTAATTTTCTAAATTTCTGGAAATTAGAACGAGATAAGAGTATTTTAAAATTTGAAAAAATTAAAATTAAATATAATTTGAAAAAATTAAAATTAAATATAATTTTTAAAAATTAAAATTGAATATAATTTTTAAAAATTGAAATTAAATATAATTTTGAAAAAATGAAATTAAATATAATTTTAAAAAATTTATGATAAATATCAGAAAATTTGTGGCTTTTTTATTAAAAAAAAACAATAAATTCACAAAAAAAAATTTCTATTTCTCATGAATTCTTGGATAATTGAAGAAAAAAAAGGGGGGGGGGATTTGAGATGAAATTGACTTATCTCGCTGTTCCACTTCGCTACTTAATTGTACCACTTTCTTAATCCACAGCTGAGGAATGTGAATTTGGAAATTTTTATTCAACGATGAGATTTTCCTTAGATTTGGAGAGAAACAAGAAATGGTAAAAACGAGACCAGTTGATTTTCGTTGGATTTAATTGAGTTAATGCTGGATTATTTCGGAATCTAAGCGAGATACGGAAATTTTTGAAGAAACCTTTTTTGTAGCTCTTCTTTTGCTCTACTAAAAAGGTATCTTTATAAAATACTGTATCTCGCTTAGTTTCCGAGATATTTTATAAAAACAAGTGCGAAGTCAAGGATTTATCGAAAATTAATTAAATAAATTTAGAAAAAAAAGTTTAATTGGGGAAAAAATAGGAAAAAATGGAAAATTTCAAATAAATTTGTGATATTTGCGTTATTGATCAATGAAATAAGTTTTGCCCCACCCCCTCCCTTTTTTTTCTATTAATTAATATTAAATTAAGAATGTGTGGAAACAATTTAATTCGTTTAATTCAAGCAAAACGAGGGCATTTTAATTCAATTAAAGTAAATCATTTTTCTGGCTGAAGATCCAATTGAGAGCACAGAATTAAACATAATTTGCACTGAAGCCAGGGCACGTGGACCGTGTCTAACAAGTACTCATTGTGTTGTGGGTATATTTTCACTTGTATCATCAACAAATTCATCAGCATCAATGTATGCTCTTCACACAAATGATAATTGCATTTTTTTCATCTTAATAAAAATGATGGAATTTCTCTTGAAAGCTTTCAAAAAAATTCGCAAAATTGAAGAATTAAAAAATTGATTTTCTGAAAATTGTCAGACAAATTTCATCCCATCATCAACATGTTCTCGGAAACTAAGCGAGATAGCGAAATATTTGCAGAGACCTTTTTTGTAGCTCTTGAAATTTTCTACAAGAAAGGTCTCTACAAAAATTGCGCTATCTCGCTTATTTTCCGAAAGCCTGTTTCATTTTTAGTCTAATATTTTTACGACTATGAAATTTTCAGATAAATCGATTTTATTCAATTATCTAAATCTTCTCGGAAACTAAGCGAGATAGCGAAATTTTTGTAGATACCTTTTTTGTAGCTCTTGAAATTCTCTAAAAGAAAGGTGTCTACGAAAATTGCGCTATCTCGCTTATTTTCCGAGAGCCTGTTTGATGTTTCAGGCATTTTCCAAATTTTCCATTCTGAAGCAAAAAGAAATTTACCAAAAGCCCGAAATTTTATGATATTTTTAAATTGTTCAGGTGAAAAAAAATAAATAAAATAGTAAAAGGCGATAAATCGGACTAGATTGGGCCAATTAACGGGATTAATGTTCTGTGCGTTTAAATCTCAAAGAAATTCTACGTCATTAAGGAAATATTTTCGAGTGAATGTAGGAGGAATGAGAAACGAGCATCAAAATTTCAATGAATTAAATTTATATTTATGTAATTTATTTACCGTTTAATTTCCGTGAAGTAGCAACTGCGGCTTTTTTATTGAGGCACCTCCATGACATTTGTATATTTGCCACTGATAACTCGGCAAATTTCTTCTCCAGCTGTTGAGGATTTATTGAAATATTTCAGTTTTTTCATTAATTTATGAAAAATGAAATTTAAAAAAAATAGGATTTATTGGTTTATGATTTTTTTAATGGAAAATCGAGGAAAAATGTGGTAATTTCTTCTCTTTTTTTTTGAATTTACTGAAAATTTTAGCGTTTTAGGGGAAAATTCGAATATTTTTTTTTTTTAATTTGTGCCTTTTCCTTTAGATTTTCATGAAAAGTTTGGAAAATCTGAAATTTTTTTAAAAATTCAAGGAAATTTATTAAAAACGACTCGAAAGATTTAAAAAAAATCCAGAACCAGAGAAATTCTCCAAAAAAAAACGTTTTTTTCTCAGGAATAAAAAGAGAAAAATCCTCAATTTTCCTCTGAAATAAAAAAAAAATTCGAAGAAAATCCAAAAAAAAAATTCTGACACGTTTCCATCTGAAATTTTTTTAGTTTTCCATCGAAATCATCAAAAAAAAATTCTCTCAACAATTTTTCCTAATTTTAATCGATTTTCATTCGAAAAAACCTTCTTTCAACAATTTTCTCTAATTTCGATTGATTTTCATTCGAAAAAACCTAAAATTTCTACGAAAATCAAATTCCCCTCTCCCCCCCCCCCCCTTAATCACTGCCTCTCCTCAAAATTTTACAACTTTCCTCAAAATCGACATTCACATCCTTTTTTTCGAAAATTCAAAAAATTCTCAAAAAAAAACAAAAATTGGAAATTTATATAAAAAAAAAATTTTCACTAAAAAATATTTTTTTAACTTCCAAAAAATTCACAAAAAAAAATTCTGAGGTATGTTTTCCATCCAAAATTTCCTCAGCTTTTCAATGAAATCATCTGAAAAATTCTATCTCAACAATTTCCCCTAATTTCCATTAAATTTCATTCCAAAAACACTTAAAATTTAAACAAAAATCAAATTTATCGTCCCTTTACCATTAATTACCACTCTCCCCCCCCCCCCTTCATTCAAATTTTTAAAACTCGCGCCAAAAAAAATATTTTCAAAAAAACAAAATTCGAAATTTACAAAAAAAGAAATTTTTTTTTTCACTAAAAACAATTTTTTAAACTTTCAAAAAATTCACAAAATACAATTTTTTTAATTTTTAAAAAATTCACAAAAAAAAAATCTCACACATGTTTTCCATTCAAAATTTCCTCAGCTTTTCAATGAAATCATCAAAAAAATTCTATCTCAACAATTTCCTCTAATTTCCATTAAATTTCGTTCCAAAAACACTTAAAATTCAAACAAAAATCGAATTTTTCTTCCCCTTACCATTAATTATCACTTCACTCCCCCCCCCCCCCCCTCTTCTCTTCATTCAAATTTTTAAAACTCCCGCCAGAAAAAATATTCACATCCTCTCTTCATTTCGCATATAATTACATAAAATTCTTCAATTCCCCTTTGTCCTCCGAATTCTAAAGACTCAAACTCTTCTTTTGTGATAAAATTCTCCCAAATTTCCATGAAAGCCTTTTTATTATTAATTATTAATCATTAATCATCAAAAAAAAGAAACACAAATCTTTTCAATTTCTTTGCAATTTTAATCTTCATTTAATTTCACCTTTCGTCAATTTTTCCGAGTAATTTCTTTGTATATATTGAATTACGGTCATTGCCTTACGTGTCTCCTTAGGAAACATAATTCCTCTTGCATCATCATAAATTGCTCCATCAATCTCCCAATCCTCATCTCTTTTCATAATTAATTCTTCACAATTAGCTTCAACGGACGAAGCCCTTGACAACAATCTAAAAAAAAGAGAAAAATTGAAGAATTGAGAATTTTCAAAAAATTGAAAATTTGAAAATTCGAAAAAAAATTGAAAAGTTCTGGAAAAATGAATTTTTTAAAAAAATCAACATTTTTTTTAATCCAAAAATTTTTAAAGTTCAAAAATCTTTAAAAATCAAAAATTTTAAAATTCAACAATTTTTAAAATTCAACAATTTTTAAAATTCAAAAATTTTTAAAATTCAAAAATTTTTAAAATTCAAAAAGTTTTAAAATTCAAAAATGTTTAAAATTCAAAAATTTTTTAAATTCAAAAACTTTTAAAATTCAAGAATTTTCAAAATTCAAAATTTTTTTAAATCCGAAATTTTCTAAAATTTAGCAATTTTTAAAATTCTCAATTTTTTAAAATTCAAAAATCTTTAAAATTCAAAAAAGTTTAAAATTCAAAAATTTTTAAATTTCCAAATTTTTCAAAATTCAAAAATTTTTTGAATTCAAAAATCTTCAAAATTCAAAAATTCTTAATATTCAAAAAATTTTAAAATTCAAAAATGTTTAAAATTCAAAAAATTTTAAAAGTCAAAAAATTTTAAATTCAAAAAAATTTTAAATCCAAAATTTTTGAAAAATTCACTAATTTTGCATACTAAAAATGCATTTTGTACCTATTTCTCACTGTTCTCAAATTTTTTCTAACACTGACAATTTCTTTGCAGAAATACTCGCGTTCGCACTCATCAATTCTTCTTTTTGGAGTCCCAAATGACCTGGAAAGCATCTTTTTCTTCGAGAAATCCACCTGATTTTCTGGAGGTACATGGAAACTGACTTTTCTTGGACGACCCGATTTCATTTTGCAAGGACATCCACTGAATTTCTTTGGTAAATCCTCTTTTATTACGTAATCACAAGGCTGTTGGTCCAGTCTCGCACGAATGTCGTTGAATTTCTGTTGTAATTCGTCAATTGTCACTTTTTTCAGGAGCAAGTGATTTTTTTTTGGCTGAAAATCATCAATTGGTTCGAGTGCTTTCGATCGCTGCAAGTGTCGAAGACAGAATTCCTCCAATTTTCTTTTGCCTTTGATCTCTTCATCATCTTGCATTTCTTCCTGAAGAACCGCAGCTTCTTCCGGTTCATTTTTCACCTCAAAATCTTCATTTTCGTGAATTTTTTTGAGATTTTCGGGTAATTTTTCCTTAGAATGGTAAATTGATTGAATTTTTTCTTCATTTTCTTCAATTTTTTCATGATTTTTATACAATTTTTTCACCGAATGGTAATTTGATTGAATTTTTTCTTCATTTTCTTCAATTTTTTCATAATTTTCGGGCAATGCTTCTCCTGAATTGTAAATTAATGAGATTTTCTCGACATTTTCCCCAATTCCTTTGGGATTTTTGAGCAATTCTTCATTTTCTCCAATTTTTTTACGATTTTTAGAGACTTTTTCCTCTGAATTGTAGACTAATTGAATTTTTCCTTCATTTTCTTCAATTTTTTGGTGATTTTTACACAATTTTTTCTCTAAATTGCAAATTAATTGAATTTTTCCGTCATTTTCTTCAATATTTTTATGATTTTTGGGTATTTCTTCCTCTGAATTGTCAATTAATTGAAGTTTTTCTTCATTTTCTTTAATTTTTTTATGATTTTTAGGTATTTTTTCCTCTGAATTGTAAATTAATTGAATTTTTTCTTCGTTTTCTTCAATTTTTTCATAATTTTCGGGCAATGCTTCTCCTGAATTGTAAATTAATGAGATTTTCTCGTCATTTTCCCTAATTCCTTTGGGATTTTTGAGCAATTCTTCATTTTCTCCAATTTTTTTACGATTTTTAGAGACTTTTTCCTCTGAATTGTAAATTAATTGAATTTTTTCGGTATTTTCTCCAATTTTTTCATGATTTTTACGTAATTTTTTCTCCGAATTGTAAAGTAATTGAATTTTTTCTTCATTTTCTCCATTTTTCCTAATTTCTATAGGATTTTTAGGCAATTCTTCATTTTCTCCATTTTTTTTACGATTTTTAGACAATTTTTCCTTCAAATTATGAATTAATGGAATTTTTTCTTCATTTTCTTCGATTTTTTTATGATTTCCAGGCACTTTTCCTTCTGAATTATCAATTAATGGAATTTTCTCGCCATTTCCCCTAATTTCCTTAGGATTTTTAGACAATTCTCCATTTTCTCCAATTTTTTTACGTTTTTTAGACACTTCTTCCTTCAAATTGCAAATTAACGGAATTTTTCCATCATTATCTTCAATTTTTTTATTATCTCGCGCCTTTTTCTCTTCTGAATTCCGAATTAATAGAATTTTCCCGTCATTTTCCCTAATTTCTTTACGATTTTTCGACAATTCTTCATTTTCTCCAATTTTTTCACGATTTTTAGGGACTTTTTCCTTTGAATTGCAAATTAATGGAATTTTTCCTTCATTTTCTTCAATTTTTCTAGGATTCTTCGGCAATTCTTCTTCTAAATTGCCAATTTCATCTCCATTTTCATCAACAGCATCTGCAGACTCTCCAACGACTCCATCAAGAAAAATATCTGGCGAACTTTTCCATTTTGGACCATTATTTTTAAATCCAATAATTTTCGCGCTAAATTTTGAATTTTCTGTCTTTTTTTTGGGAAAACGCGAATCAATTCCAGTGATTTCGACTACTTGCTTGCTGTTAGCAGGTTTTAAGGGCAATTTTGAGCATTCACTGGTCAAGGAATCATTGGAAATTGAGAGGAAAAGACTTTCGTCACTTAGACACTTATTGATAATCAAAGGAACTTGCGAATTATTGGAAATTAATGGAAATTTTTCCTGACGTCTGCGATTTACGATTTTTCGAATACTCGTTTCGATTTTGCAATCTGCATTTCCAGCTCTTCTCCGAAAATTCTTCTTCATTATTTTCTTCAGATTTGATGATTCATGATTATTATGTCAATTCATGGTTATCAAAATTTCTAGGAAAACAGATGAAGAAATCGATTTTTTTTAAAGATTTTTCGATTTTTTTCACGTTTTTCGTGACTTTTTTAGGTTTTTGAAGATATCTTGGAAAATAAGAGAGATAGGGAAATTTCGAAAGAAACCTTTTTTGTAGCTCTTGAAATTCTCTACAAAAAAGGTATCCTCAAAAATTTCTCTATCTCTTTTATTCTCCACGATATCCTCAAAAAACTAAAATACTCTCTAAATCTCATTTTTTTCGAAATTTAAAAAATAAGCGCATTTTTTTGAAAATTAAAAAAAAAAGTGGTGTTACTCCTTAATTTTTTATTTTTCATTCTCTTAAACTCATTTATATATATATGTATATTGTAAATATAGAAGGTAATTTGGAGTCAAGTTTATGTGTGCATGTGTACATTTCAAGAGGAAACGAAAAGATGAAGATGGGAAAAAAGTTCAGTGACCGAAACACGATGAGATGTGTTAAGAAATAAGAAGGGGGACTTGTGTAGTGAGGAAAACGATCAGACCGTGACTCTTGTGTGGCCGTGACCGTGACCGAATTGCATCTCCTTTTGCCAACTAGAGTCACGCGTTTCACGAATTAAGAATTACCTTTTTATTAAAAAAAAAAGGAAGAAAAAAAATTGATGTTAAAAAATCGTTAAAAATTAATGTATCGCTTTTTCATTGCTTGCGAATGGAAGCTATGTAATTATTAGAATTTTCGATTGTGATTTTTTTAATAGAAGATACTTAAAATGATCTAAATAGAGAGAAAATGATATTTTTAGTGCATGTCTGTGTGTGCATAAAAGTCTCAATTACAGCAAAACGGTTTTACAGAAAAATTTCATATTTTGTGGAAAATTTGGAAAATGCCTGAAACATCAAACAGGCTCTCGGAAAATAAGCGAGATAGCGCAATTTTCGTAGACACCTTTCTTTTAGAGAATTTCAAGAGCTACTAAAAAGGTATCTACAAAAATTTCGCTATCTCGCTTAGTTTCCGAGAAGATTTAGATAATTGAATAAAATCGATTTATCTGAAAATTTCATAGCCGTAAAAATATTAGACTAAAAATGAAACAGGCTTTGGGAAAATAAGCGAGATAGCGCCATTTTTGTAGAGACCTTTCTTGTAGGAAATTTCAAGAGCAACAAAAAAGGTCTCCACAAATATTTCGCTATCTCGCTTAGTTTCCGAAATCCTATTCAGAAACGATTTTTAAAATATTAAAATTTGTAGAAAATTATTGAAATTAATTAAAAGAAAAAAAAATTGATGTTGAAAAATCGTTAAAAATTATTTTATCGCTTTGCATTGTAGATTAGATCGATGATTCAGAGTAATGAATCATTTCTGAAACATGAGAATCATTAATTATGAAAGATAAAAGAGTTTTTAGAATTATTTCAAGTAATTTTCGATTTTTTTTTTAGATAAAAAAACGAAATTAATTATTTTTAATCACTTTTAACGGAATATTTCGGAAACTAATGGAGATACGCCCTTCTTGCTCTATAACTGTTTTGTAGAGAATTTCGAGAGCTACAAGAAAGGATTCCGGCGAAATCGCTCTATCTCGCTTAGTTTCCAAGATATCTTAAAAAAATGAAATTAAAAAAAAAATTAATTTATTAATTTTTTGGAAATATCAAAAAGAATTACATGAAAATATTTTTGTAACAAAAAAATAATTCACATTTTAGTTTTTACTATGTAAAACATTTATTTCGACGTTTTTTACATTAATGGAGTATACAAGGTAATCATCAATTCAATCAATAATCAATTACAAATGCATATTGTATAATTATTTTTAGGTGCCAATTGCGAATCTAGCTCATAGCATTTTATATTGTCATCTTAGAAAGAGAGGGGCGTAAGTGCTATATATAAGCATATAGCACTTACGCCCCTTTGTCTCTAAGCTTACGATATGATAACGAAATTAGCACACATCTGACAATTTTTTGGATTTTTTTAAACAGATAAATTATTATTAAACAAAATATTTAAAAAATTTGCACTTATTTTTTGAATTTTCAAAATGTTTCAATTTTTTTTGGAAATTTCCAAAATTTGCACTTATTTTTAGAATTTCCAAGAAAATTTGCACTTGATTCTCCGTTTTTTTGTTTGAATTTTCAAAAAAATACACTTATTTCTCGTTTTTTTTCATTTGGAAGAGAATGCACTTATTTTTGAAATTTCAAACAAAAATTGCACTTATTTTTTGGAATTTCCAAAAACCTGCACTTTTTTTTGCATTTTTTTGAATTTTCGAAAAAATGTGCACTTAAATTTTGGATTTTCCAAAAAAAATGCACTTATTTTTTGAAGATTGTTGAATTTTCAAAAAAAAATATTTTTGCTCTTAATTTTCAAGAACTTGCACTTATTTTCAGAATTTTCAAGAAAATTTGCACTTAATTTTTCATTATTTTTTGAATCTTCAAAAAAATACACTTATCTCTCCATTTTTTTTAATTTGGAAGAAAATGCACTTATTTTTTGAATTTCAAACGAAGATTGCACTTATTTTTTGGAATTTTAAAAAACCTGCACTTATTTTCTGCAGATTTTCTAATTCTTGAAAAAAATGTGCACTTAAATTTTTGATTTTCAAAAAAAAGTGCACTTAGTTTTCAAAGTTTGTATTTTTTTTTTTTTTAAATCGCACTTATTTTTGGATTTTCTTTGAATTTCAAAAAGAAGTGCACTTAGTTTTTCCTTTTTTTCAAATTTTCTTATCTGAAAAATGCAAATATTTTTAGTTTTTTTTTTTTAATTATTTATTTGTTAACGAAAAACCAAAAATTCTCAAAATGTCAAGTGTTTGCTATTTTCAGTATCATAATTTAATCAATTATTCATCTGTCCTCAATCTTCTATCAATGACACATGTGTGGGACTCTCAATAACTACGTCAATCAGAAATCTTTGATCTCCAGAGATTGAATTCAAAAAAAAAAAAAAAGTTAAACACTTTTTTTTCCTTTTTTTTCAAATTTCATCTCGTTATTATTTAATGATTAAAATAGTACGATAGGACGCAGGCACTGAGTGTTGGTAAATAAAATATTTTATGGATTCTTGGAGGCACCAATTAAATCTGCACATTCTCGCACACATATCTCATCATATTCAGCAATTAATGACACTGATGATTAATTCTTTCAAATTAATTAAATTAATGGATTTACAAAATTTTAGAAATTTTATTGAAAAAAAATTAAAAATTTAATTTTAAAAAATTAAGAATTTAATTTAAAAAAATTGAAGATTTTTTTTTAAAAATTGAAAATTTCATTGAAAAAAGTGAAAATTTTATTCAAAAAATTGAAAATTTCATTGAAAATTATTCAAAATTTTATTTTAAAAAAATTTGAAAATTCTATTGGAAAAATTGAAAATTTTATTGAAAAAAATTGAAAATTTTATTGCAAAAAATTGTAAATTTAATGGAAAAAATTGAAAATTTAATTGAAAATTATTCAAAATTCTATTTTCAAAAATTGAAAATTCTATTGAAAAAATTGAGAATTTTATTTTAAAAAATTGAAAATTCTATTGAAAAAATTGAGAATTTTATTGAAATTTTTTGTTTTAATTTTTACATAAATCTAATATTTTTTCTATTTTTTTTTTTCAATAAAATCGTAAAAATTAAAAAAATCCAAAAATTTCATTAAACTCTACGAAAAAAAACTCAATTCTCTTGTCTCGCAAAAAAAACGTCATGAGTTAATGTAATTAGCCTTTACAAATGTACGAAAGTTGAAAAAATTCACAATGAATAGCATCAAAGGCCATTGAATCACTGATTTTCGAGAAAAAAAGAAAAAAAAATTACAAAAATTCTCCAAGGACATATTTTTCATGATTAATTCTTTTTCATAAACGATCTTACATAATTATATATTAAACAAAAAAAGAAAAAAAAAGACATTCACTTAACATTCGTCCCAGCTCACCAAATTACAAGTAATTAATTTAATTTTTTTTTTTTAAATTAAATTTAAGAAAAAAAGGGAAATCGTTTTGGCAATTGTTTCCATCTACTTGGAATTTTCTTCATTTTATGGCTCTCAATGATTTTTGGTTCTTCTCGAATTTAATTACGTGAGGAAAAAGAATTTGTAGATAAAGAGAGGATGGGGTAAAATGGGTACATTTTAATTACGATTTTTCAAATTATGAAAATGGTGAGAAATTGATGGAAATATTGGAGATAATTTTTTTCTGATGATTCCATTGAAATGCTGAGGAAATTTTGGGCGGGAAACACGCGTCAAAATTAATTTTTTTGAATTTTTTCAAAAAATTCGATTTTTCGGTCACGATTTTAAGGTGAAATTCTTTTAATTTCTGAAATATTTCACTTTTCGGGGATTTCTCCGGTTCTATTTGGTCGCAGCGACCTGGGGCTCGTCTCAAATGAAAGATGAGCTCATTTCCCATCGATATACATAGTTCTAAAAAAAAATTATCGATTTTTCAAATAAATACAGAGCAAAAACCGATTTCCAGAAAATCGGCTATAAGTAATTGAAAAATCGATAAAAAAAAATTTAGAACTAGATGAATCGATGGGAAATGAGCTCACCTTTCATTCAAGATCAACCCCAGGTCGCTACGACCAATAGAACCAGAGATATCCCCAAAAACGTGAATTTTTACGATTTCTACCAAAAAACTTGAATTTTGAAAAAATTCAAAAAAATTAATTTCGACGCGTGTTTCCCGCCCAAAATTTTCTCAGCTTTTTAATGGAATCATCAGAAAATCTCTGTCTCGAACACTCCAATTAAAATACCCATTTTACCCCACTTTCCCTTAAATTCTCTCTTTTTTTTTATCATCATCATTAATTAATCTTTTTTTATTCTTTCCAATCTTTCTTGATATCAAATGACCATTCCCACTTTAAATGCTCGTGTTTATCATCGTCTGTGAATAATGAACTCACTGTATATGATCCTCTTGCCATAACACCAGCTGGTGCATCCTCAGCTGGTGTTGTGTATGATTGAATCTCATTTTTTGGTGGATAAGAGCCAACCATATGCGTCATCTTGTCAACTAAATAGAAAAAAAACAGATTAAATGTTATTAATTCATAGATTAAATGTGTTTATTTGATTTTTAACGTTATTTCAATGAATTGATGAGTTTGTGACTATATTTATAAACTCGTTTTACCTGTCACTCCTTTAATAGCCGCATGGAATTTTTTTTTAATTTTAATTAGCAAATAAATAAATTTTCGTAAAATTTCTCAATTAAATTAAAAAAAAATTCAGTAATTTGATCAAATTTGATTTTGAATGGGATCTCGGAAACTAAGCGAGATAGAGCAATTTTGCAAGAGACCTTTTTTGTAGGGAATTTTGAGGGCTACAAAAAAGGTCTCCTGCAAAATTGCTCTATCTCGCTTAGTTTCCGAGATCCTATTCGAAAACGAATTCAAAAAAATTAAAATTTGAAGAAAATTAATTTAAAAAATTAAAATTAATTTGAAAAAATTGTTATTATTATTGTTTATGCTTACCAGGTATTCCTAGTTTGTATGTCTTTTGTATATACTTCAATCCATGTACAATTTCACGTTGTACAATAAAATCAATTCGTATTTTGTAACTTACACCTTCTTTAATAACGAATGTCTGTTTTTTTAGATGAGTCAAATCACCAGTTAAATCCAATTCCATATCAGGTCTTCCAGCAACACATAGTGCTAATTTTTTAACTATTACTTTACGTGGATCTTTCGAATCTGTAATTATAATTATTTTTTTAAGATTAATTCTGCAGAATTTATAGTAAAATGAGTCATTTATTTGAAATAGTGGGTTTTGGAGAATATCTCGGAGAGGAAGAGAGATAGAGCGATTTTTGTAAGGACCTTTTTTGTAGAACATCAAATTCTCTATAAAAAAGGTCCCTTGAAAATTTCCTCTAAATCTACTTGCGTCAAAGATATTCGCAGAAAAAAAACGAAAATTCAACGAAAAAAATTGAATTAAAAAAGGATTAATTAAAAAAAAAAAATTTTTTTCGTTTTTTGAGAATATCTTGGAAAATAAGCAAGATAGAGCGATTTTACACGAATCCTTTTTTGTAGCTCTCAAAATTCTCTTAAAAATCACCTTAGGGTAAAAAGGGCGTATCTCCATTAGTTTCCAAGATATTCACAAAAAATAACAAAGTTTCGTGAAAAAAATTTAAGAAATTTTAATAAAAAATTTAATAAATTTAATAAAAAATTGCTTAAAAAAAAAAAAACTCACCAACAACAATTCCACCAGATTTTGCCTCACCCAATAACGTTTCTTTATATTTTCTCAAGCTCTCATCCTCTTTATCAGCCTCAAGTAATTGTTCAATTGTTTTTTCAGGTGGTGGCTTATAATTTGATTCAACTTCTATCTCTTCTTCGCTCGGTTTAACCTCGTGATCAGCTGGTGCATCTGCCATTTTCCCTTTAAATTAAAGAAAAAAATAAAATTAAACATGTAGTAATGCTTTAAAAGAACGTGCAGTGAAAAGATGAGTCATTCATGAATTTGCAGTGAAACCTTTTCGAAGTGAGGTATTAAGTTAAATTGATTTATTCGGTGATAAGGGAAAAATGGAGCAAAATGGACCTCTGGGGCAACGTGACTAGGGATTTTTTTTTGGAGGGAAGGAGTCGATTAAAAAATCTGAAAAAATTTGAGAACATGCTCCGATATGTGAATATTGTTCTTGAATTTTTTCAAATTTTTTGAATAAGGCCTTCTTTTAAAAAAAAAATCTTGAATAATTAAATATCGAAAAACACATTTTTACTCAATTTTTTTAATATAAAAATTTCTAATTTTTTCCCCGAATTTTTTGAGACTGAAGGAGTTGATTAAAAAATTTGAGAACGTGCCCCAAAATATGAACATTGTTCGCGAATTTTTTCGAAAATTTTGGAAGACACCTTCACTCTAAAAAAAAAATCCTGGATAATTAAATCTCGAAAAACGAATTTTTAATCAATTTTTACGATACAATTTTTTTAAATTGTCCCCCGAATTTTTTCGGACTGAAGGAGCCAATTAAAAAATCTAAAAAAATTTGAGAAAATGCTCCAAAACATCAACATTGTTCCTGAATTTTTTCAAAATTTTCTGAGGACCCCTTCCCTCCAAAAAAAAATCCTGGATGATTAAATCTCGAAAACCACATTTTTAATCAATTTTTTTAATCCAAAAATTTTGAATTCCCCCCCAATTTTCCTAGACCAAAGCAGTCAAAAAAAAAATCTCAAAAAATTTGAGAAAATCCTTCAAAACATCAAAATCATTCTCAAATTTTTTCAAAATTTGCTAAAAACCCCTTCCCTCCCAAAAAAAAAATCCTGAATAATTAAATCTCGTAAAAGGCATTTTTACACAATTTTTTTTACATAAAAATTATAATTTTTTTCCCCTTATTTTTTTTTTGAACTGAAGGAGTTGACAAAAAAATCTGGAAAAACTTGAGAAAATCCTTCAAAACATCAAAATTATTCCCAAATTTTTTCAAAATTTTCCAACAACCCCTTCCCTCCCAAAAAAAACAATCCCAAACCACTTCCAAAAACCGGTCCATTTTGCCCCCATCTTCTTAAATCAAGTGCTCTCTGTGTTGTGACAGTACCTGAGCCCCCCAGAGTGAATTTCCCAATAATTCCTGAATAAACAATTGAAAAATATTTATAAACAATGATTAAAACATTATTAAATCCACCAAAAATAGAATTTATCCAAAAAACAAAAAATTTGAATTTCGTGCCTTTTTTTTCCTTAAAAAAAAATTTTGAGGTTTACTCACTTTTTTTCTTTTTATTCCAGAACGAAAATTCACGACGAAAATGCCGATTAATATTTATTGCAAAAATTAATTTGTTTATAATTAATTCATACAAATACTCTATTTGTTTAATTTAAATTCAATTCAATTGTTTTTTTTTTCTTTAGAATTTGAATTTTCTGCAAATATTTATTTTTTAAATTAAATAAAATGCTAAACTTCGTCACTCCCTGTTAAACACACTATACAACACACGAAGTACAAATGTGTGTTGGATTTTGTGTGCTTTCTATTGCTGAAGAGAGGAAAATGGAGAAACAAAATGGCGGCAACTGCAGTTGGGTGGATTGACTTCCTGTAGGTTTTTAAAATTCATTTTTTCGATGATTTATTGAATTTTTTTTGGTTTTTTAGGTAATTTTGGAGTTTGAAGAATTGTTTTATGGGATGAAGATGAAGATGAGGGGGGGAGGAGGGGGGTAATTGTGATGGGGGATTGAAAAATGGGATTTTGGACATTTTGAAGTGACGTCCATCTTGGTTGGCGATTTAAAGCTCCCCCCTCCCTTTCCAGTCGTTCCGGAATTTGAATTCTTCGATGATCGTAACTTTTTTTTTGCGTTTGAATTTATTAATAAACTCGGAAATTAAGCGAGATAGGGCGATTTTAGCCGAATCCTTTTTTGTAGAGGATTTTAAGAGCTAGAAAACCGGTTTTGGATAAAAAAGACGTATCTCGCTTAGTTTCCGAGATATTCCCAAAAAACAGGAAAATCGACAAAAAACTGATTTTTTAATAATTTTTCGTTTAACGTTAGTTTTTTGAAAATATCTCGGAAAGTAAGCGAGATAGAGCAATTTTGGCTCTGTCCTTTTTTCTACATCTTGAAATTCTCTACAAAAAAGATGTCTACAAAAATTTCGTTATCTCGCTTAGTTTCCGAGATATTTTGGAATTGAGCGAATTGACTTTCTGTAGGTTTTTAAAATTCATTTTTTCGATGATTTATTGAATTTTTTTCTGGTTTTTTAGGTAATTTTGGAGTTTGAAGAATTGTTGGAGGGGATAGAGATGAAGATGAGGGGGGGAGGAGGGGGGTAATTTTGATGGGGGACTGGAAAATTGGATTTTGGAGTGACGTCCATCTTGGTTGGCGATTATGAACCCCCCCCCCCCCCTTTCCAGTCGTTCCGGAATTTGAATTCTTCGATGATTGTAACTTTTTTTTTTTTGCATTTCAATTGATAAAAATATTTCGAAAATTAAGGGAGATGAGAAAACGTGGGGTAAAAAGGGTTGAGGAGAAATTTTGAATGAAAACTGGACTCCAATACATTTATAATCATAATAATAATTTATTTCTGATGCAATCATGGGTTTCTTGGCCCTTAAAATTATATTCATAATAATAATAATCTTTTTTTTTTTTTCAAAAAAACTTCAAATTTACGTTATGATAAAATCTAATTTTTCTCCTTCAACAGATGATGACATCGTTTACTAATTTTCTCCAGTCCTTCTTGATTTCGAAAATTCACTTTACATTTCTCAATTTTATGGGCAAGCATCGCTGGATGAACTGCAGCAAGTTCCATCATAGCATCTGCAGAAAAAAAAAGTAGATAAATTCTTACTTCTGATTTAATTTTTAAAAATATCTCGATAACTTTCAGTTTTCGTTGAATTCTATCGAGAGACGATTTTTGTAGAGAATTTCTCGATCTCCAAAAAAGGTATCATCAACATGTTCTCGGGAACTAAGCGAGATAGCAAAATATTTGTAGAGACCTTTTTTGTAGTTCTTGAAATTTTCTACAAGAAAGGTCTCTATAAAAATGGCGCTATCTCGCTTATTTTCCGAAAGCCTGTTTCATTTTTAGTCTAATATTTTTACGACTATGAAATTTTCAGATAAATCGATTTTATTCCATTATCTAAATCTTCTCGGAAACTAAGCGAGATAGCGAAATTTTTGTAGATACCTTTTTTGTAGCTCTTGAAATTCTCTAAAAGAAAGGTATCTACGAAAATTGCGCTATCTCGCTTATTTTCCGAGAGCCTGTTTGATGTTTCAGGCATTTTCCAAATTTCCCACAAAATATGAAATTTTTCTATAAAATCGTTTTGCTGTAATTGAGACTTTTATGCACACACAGACATACACACACACACACACACACACACACAGACATGCGCTAAAAATATCATTTTCTCTCTATTTAGATCATTTTAAGTATCTTCTATTAAAAAAATTACAATCGCAAATTCTGATGATTACATAGCTTCCATTCGGAAGCAAAAAACGATAAAAATTCAAATTTTCCCGCTTTTATCACTTCACTTAATAGGGAAGATTGGGGCAAAATGGATCTGCGAGATAAGATGATTCAAGATTTTTCATAAAAACGGCGGTTTCTTTGAAAAATCTAAAAAAAATCACCAATAATGTAGAAATATTGAAGCATATTCTCAAATTTTTACAGATTTTTAAATCAAGTCCTTCACTCTCAGAAAAAAATCCTGAATTATTTACATGCAAAGGTCCATTTTCCCCCGATTTTCCCTACTAAATAATTAAATTATTAAAATTCAATTATTAAAATTTAATTATTAAAAATTCAATTATTAAAATTTAATTATTAACATTCAATTATTAAAATTTAATTATTAAAAATTCAATTATTAAAATTCAATTATTAAAATTTAATTATTAAAATTTAATTATTAAAAATTCAATTATTAAAATTTAATTATTAACATTCAATTATTAAAATTTAATTATTAAAAATTCAATTATTAAAATTCAATTATTAAAATTTAATTATTAAAATTTAATCATTAAAAATTCAATTATTAAAATTTAATTATTAACATTCAATTATTAAAATTTAATTATTAAAAATTCAATTATTAAAATTCAATTATTAAAATTTAATTATTAACATTCAATTATTAAAATTTAATTATTAAAAATTCAATTATTAAAATTTAATTATTAAAATTCAATTATTAAAATTATTAAACCAAAAAAAATTAAAAAATTTCAAGAATTCGAATTTTTCCAAACATTTACCAAATCTCAAATTTCGAATTATTTGACAAAACTAATTTTTTTTCCTCCAAACTAATAATATTTTTATTTCATACCTAGCATCAATCGCTGAAAGGACTCTTCATGATCATCCAAATGCACAATCATCGTCGTGTACAGATAATCCACATGATTTTTCCCGAATTCGCGATCATAATTCTGGGGAAGCGCCTTCCACAGAAAAACAAGTGTTTCAACAGCAGCTGCCCTAACATCATCGCATCCATCATCCAGTCTCTTCAAAACCGATGGATAAACACAAATCACATCTTCCTCAGAAATTCCCCCAATTTTTTTTCCATGAAGAAAACTAAAATAAATTGCACGAAGTGTAAAAAGCCGAGTTTTCCTCGAATGATCATCGACCAAAGACGTTAAAATGGGTCTGAGTTCTCCAAAAAAAGGTAAAAACGATTTCTCATCCAAAAAAATCGTTATTTCTTCATAATTAAACTGCAAATCCTTTTTATCCTCAGATTCATCGAGAATAGCACACAAGCATCCAACAGCGGCAGTTCTCACAGCCTCCGCGGATTTTCCAGCGGTCCATATAAGCGATGGCATCAAAATGTCCTTCAAAAACTTCACCAAAAATTCATTAACATTTTCCAATTTTGCCAGATTTATTTTATATTTTCCTCGATACTGAAATAATTCGGATAAAATAATGAATATTTTTAATTTCAGCTCAAGATCCGATTTTTCGGTCATTGTCTTCTGGAGAATCGACGAGATGACTGGGATGCTGTGGAGGACTGTGCTTTTTGCTTCTGTTAGAGATAATTTGAAGATCAAAAGCTCTGGACTGTGAGTGTGCCAACTTTCTGCTGAGGAATCTATCTCTTTTAATAGATTGGGTAAATGAGTTTGGTATAATGAATGCAGATCTGTATTTTGAAGTTTTGAGAGCTCTTCGATGCGGATTTTAGCGGAATTTTGGAGGGTCTGGGATGAAGACATGGACCAGATGGTGAATATTGTGGTGAAGAGGTCCTGGGATATCCTGCTGCAGTCCTGGAAAATGAGGGTTTTTTTTTTAATAGGGGGGGAGATGGGGTGAATGTTAGTTTTGGGGTTTTATATTATGAAAATGGTGGGAAATTGATGGAAATATTGGAGATAGGTTTTTTCTGATGATTCCATTGGAAAGCTGAGGAAATTTGCGATGAAAATCATGTGCTAGAATTTATTTTTTTGAATTTTTTCAAAAATTCGATTTTTTGGTCAAGATTTGAAGGTGAAATTCTTTTAGTTTTTGAAAAATTTCACTTTTTCGGGGATTTCTCCGGTTCTATTTGGTCGCAGCGACCTGGGGCTCGTCTCAAATGAAAGATGAGCTCATTTCCCATCGATTTATATAGTTCTAAAAAAAAATTATCGATTTTTCAAATAAATACAGAGCAAAAACTGATTTCCAGAAAATCGGCTATAAGTAATTGAAAAATCGATAAAAAAAAATTAGAACTACATGAATCGATGGGAAATGAGCTCACCTTTCATTCAAGATCAACCCCAGGTCACTACAGCCAATAGAACCAGAGATATCCCCAAAAACGTGAATTATTTCGATTTCGACCAAAAAAGTTGAATTTTCAAAAAATTCAAAAAAGTTAATTTTGACGCGTGTTTCCCGCCTAAAATTTCCTCAGCTTTTCAATGAAATCATCAGAAAATCTCTATCTCCAACACTGAAATTAAAATACCCATTCTACCCCACTTTCCCGAAAATCAATCATCTAATTGTCTCTCAACTCAATCAATCATTTAATTAACTAATTTAATTAATTAGAAATTAATTTAATTTAATTAAATTAATTGGATTAATTAAATTAATTGAATCAATTAAATTAATTGAATCAATTGAGTTAATTGAATCAATTGAATTAATGATTTAACTAATAATGTAACTTAACTTTAATTAAATTAATTAAATTAATATAATTAATTAAATTAATTGGGTTAATTAAATTAATTGGATTCATTAAATTAATTGAATCAATTTAATTAATTGAATTAATTAAATTAATTGGATTAATTAAATTAATTGAATTAATTAAATTAATTAACTTAATTAAATTAATTAAATTAATCAAATTAATTGAATCAATTAAATTAATTAAATTAATTGGATTTATTGAATTGATTGAATTAATTAAATTAATTGAATTAATTAAATTAATTGAATTGATTGAATCAATGATTTGACTAATAATATAGCTTAACTTTCATTAAATTAATCAAATTGATTGAATCAATTAAATTAATTCAATTAATTGAATTAATTAATTAATTAATTAATAATGCACCTCTTTAGAAACCATCATCAATGCTTCGCAGCACTTCAGCAGTTCTTCCTGGTACTTCGCCTTCCTGCTCCTACAAATATAAGGCTTCTGCAGAAAATCCCCTATAATCTCCAGCTCTTTCGACAATTCCGTTCTCTCACTGCCGCGAAGAAGTCCGGAAAAAACCGCGAGATGTCCGGAATGAATATTTCCATCTTCCAGAGTCGGCAGGACCAATCGGCAATAAGTGTCTGGTGGCACGAAATATCCCATGTATTCAGCAGCAGTGATGACGTTTACAGTAACTCTGTTGTCCTCATCAATACAGGCTCTGTACATTGATGGCAGGAGCTTCTCGATGTGCTGGATGATGTCCTGTTCCGAATTTAGCGCCAAAACCGCGAGCAGTTGCGCCGATCTCACCCGAATATCAGCGATCCAATCATCGAGCTCCTTCGATAAGCCGATGACTAATTTTCCGATGTTCTGTTGGACGATCAGACGACATCCCAGGTTCGGCCTTTTAACTGAAAACGAAAATTAAGCGGCAAAGGTGTATTTTTGGAGTTAGGGGAAAAGGGGAAGAGACCTTTTTTGAGGGGAATTTTCCAATCTACAAAAAAGGTCTCTTGATGATTTTTTTTAAATTGAAGGGTTTTCGAGATATTTGGGAAAAACGGGGGAAAAGGGGAAATTTGAAATTTTTTTGGTTTAGTATAGTGTTTTTGGGGAAAAAATTAAGCCGCAAAGCTAAACTCTTGGAGTTAGGGGAAAATGAGAAGAGACCTTTTTTGAAGGGAATTTTCCAATCTACAAAAAAGGTCTCTTGACAATTTTCTTTAAAGCCAAGAGTTTTCGATATACCTAAGAGTTTCACAGAGATTTGCGAAAAAATTGGGAAAAAATGAGGAAATTGATAGATTTTGAGTTAAGCATACTGTTCGGAGGATAGTGCTCTAAATCTGCAGTCAAGAAGTCCATTTTATCCTTGATCTTCTCGTCACAATCATTCTCACTCAAGTATTTTCTCCCCACTTCATCCCACAATTTCATTGATTTCAGGCGAATTTCTTCGATTTCATCGTGGAGTCCAGTTAAAAGAAGTGGTATCAGCTTGAACCACCAACTATATCGATCCCGCAAGTTCAGCAGCCAGTTGCCAGCAACTCCAATGACCGCTAAAATCAAAAATCATCATTTAGGTAAAAAAAAATCCACATTTTCCCCCAAAAATTCGCTAATTTCTAAAAAATTAAAAAAAAAAAAATTGTATCAACTTTATATCCCGAATATCTCCGAAACCATTGAGTTTACGAAAAATCATCAAGAGACCTTTTTTGTAGAACTCAAAATTCTCCACAAAAAAGGTCTCTTCCCCTTTTCCCCTAACTCCACCCATTCTCCCATGCGCTTCAATTTTCAAAAGATAAAAAAAATCTAACATAATTTCTCACCATTTCTAACAGCTCCACTCTGATCGAACAGCCTCTGTGCCATTGCTCCAGCTGCATCTCCCATAGATTTGCTATTTCCATACATCAGGACATCTCCAAGAGCCTCAACACTAGCCACCCTAACTCTATAATGCTGGTGCGTAAAATTCGACAAAATTCCTTTAACAATAATTTCGCTTTTCGCGTAAAATTGCGCTGGAATGCTTTTCGCTAAATCGGAAATCGCCTGACAACTCTCTTTTTTTATTTTAGGATAATTATCGATGACTGTTCGATTGAGGATCGTCATCAGATCGTCTATATATATCGCGAGATGCTCTTTGTAAACTCGAATCACGATTTGGAGCAGAAAAACGCAGTTGAGCCGCACTTCTTCGGACGTTTCCAGGATTTCTTGGGAACCTAAACGTCTCACAAGCACTGGCATCAGGTAAATTATGTTCTTTTCGAGAACTGGAAGCTCCTCGATGAATTCTTTACTTATGTCGACTGATAAATTTCTGCACGATTCCGCGGAATCCGCCAAATGTTTCGCGATATGTCTTCCCATGATCTGCCACATCTCCAGCAGCTCTGACTTGGTCCAGCACTTTTCTGGGCTTTTTGTGACATCGTGGAACTTCTGCAATGACTTGAGTCTCTTGGATTTTTCGGGGGATTCGAGGGAAATACAGATTTCGGATAGTTGCAGCTCTTCTACTCGAGACATTTTTTCGATTTTTGGGGTTTTTAGTTTATTTATTTTGTGGGGGAGGGATTTTTGGATGGGGGAGGGTTGCTAAGCACTTGTTTGGCTCCATGGAAACGATTTTTTTTAATGCATTGAGTTTTTTTTTAATTTTTCTTAAAATTGGAGGGAAATTCAAATTTCGAAAAATTGTAATTTTTCTATTTTAGATCATTTTTAAATTTTTTATTATTTTTTATTTTATTTATTTTGTGGGTGAGGGATTTTTGGATGGGGGAGTGTTGCTAAGGACTCATTTGGCTCCATGGAAACCAAATTTTTTTAATATGCTGATCCTTTCTGGATTTTTTTTTAAATTAGAGGAAAATGCAAATTTTGGAAAATTGTCATTTTTCTATTCTAGATATTTTTCGATTCTTTGATATTTTTTATTCTCTTTATTTTGTGAGTGAGGAATTTTTTAAGAGGGAAATGTTGCTAAGGACTTGTTTGGCTCCATGCAAACGAATTTTTTTTAATGCAATGAGTTTTTTTTTTATTTATTTTTTTTCAATTAGAGGAAAATGCAAATTTTTGAAAAATTGTCATTCTTCTATTCTAGATATTTTTCTATTTTTTATTATTTTTTATTTTTTTTATTTTGTGGGTGAGGGATTTTTTGATGGGGGAGTGTTGCTGAGGACTTGTTTGGCTCCATGGAAATGAATTTTTTTTAATGCATTGAGTTTTTTTTAAATTTTCCTTAAAATTGGAGGGAAATGCAAATTTCGAAAAATTGTAATTTTTCTATTTTAGATAATTTTAAAATTTTTTATTATTTTTTATTTTGTGGCTGAGGGACTTTTTGGATGAGGGAACGTTGCTAAGGACTTGTTTGGCTCCATAGAAACGATTTTTTTAATGCGATGGGTTTTTTTTGATTTTTTTTTTTAAATTAGAGGAAGATGCAAATTTCGAAAAATTGTAATTCTTCTATTTTAGATAATTTTCAAATTTTTTAATATTTTTTATTTTATTTATTTTGTGGTTGAGGGATTTTTTGATGGGGGAGGGTTGCTAAGGACTTTTTTGGCTCCATGGAAACGATTTTTTTTAAGGCATTGAGTTTTTTTTTAATTTTTCTTAAAATTGGAGGGAAACGCAAATTTCGAAAAATTGTAATTCTTCTATTTTAGATCATTTTTAAATTTTTTAATATTTTTTATTTTATTTATTTTGTGGGTGAGGGATTTTTTGATGGGGAAACGAATTTTTTTTAATGCAATGAGTTTTTTTTAAATTTTCCTTAAAATTGGAGGGAAATGCAAATTTCGAAAAATTGTAATTCTTCTATTTTAAATAATTTTTAAATTTTTTATTATTTTTTATTTTATTCATTTTGTGGGTGAGGGATTTTTTGATGGGGGAGTGTTGCTAAGGACTTTTTTGGCTTCATGCAAACACAATTTTCTTTCTTATTGTTGAGTCTATTAGGTTTTTTTTTTCAAAATTTGGTCTAATCCTCCCAGAATTGAATTTTCAAAAAAAATTTATTAGCTTTCTTCACCATTTTTTTCTTGATTTTTTAAATGTTTCTGTTAATAATGGAGATACGCCCTTTTTTTTATCTTAAAATGGTTTTGTAGAGAATTTTAAGAGCTACGAAAAAGGACTGGGTCTAAAAAAGCGTATCTCGCTTAATTTCCCAAATATTTTCAAGAAAACAAATAAATTCTTTTCTTTTTTTAAAATTATTTATCGATAAATCGCTTTTTTTATTCACTATTTTTTTTTAATATCTCGGAAACTAAGCGAGATAGAGTAATTCCACCCGAACCCTTTTCTCTAGCTCTTGAAATTCTCTACAAAAAATGTTTCCTCCAAAATTCCGCTATCTCGCTTATTTTCCGATTGCCTTTAAAAAAACAAATGAAAAAAAAAAGATTGTTTTCTTTTTCTTTTTTAATATCTCGGAAACTAAGCGAGATAGAGCGATTTCACCCGAATTCTCTTTTGTAGCTCTTGAAATTCTCTAGAAAATCAGTATCACCCAAAATAGCCCTATCTCGCTTAGTTTCCAAGATATTAAAAAAAAACAGACAATAAAATCGATTTTTCTGTGAAAATGTCAAATTTTTCAAATTTTTTAAATTAATCCTCGTTATTCTATTTCAAATAGTTATATTTATTGACAATGATCTCAGTTACTCTCTACATCAAATATCTTTTTCAAAATGAAGAAATCAATTATTACATTATTTAAAATAATGAATTAATATAATCTACACACAAATACTAATTTTAGATACATTATTAACGTTTAATTTTTCTCCTTTTTTTTGATCAAAAATGATTTTTATTATTCCGCTTCGTTAATACTTTTTAACTTCGTGTAAATACTTTAATTATGAAAATTATACCACGTGATAACTCCACGCACAATCTTCAAGCAGATATATCGTTTTTAAATAGCAAAAATATTCTGAATTCATGATTTTTTATGGAAATGATAAAATAGAATAAATTTTCATGTTAATTTTTTTTTTTGTTACTTCAAGAATATCTCGGAAATTATGAGAGTTAAGAAAAATTAGCAAGAGACCTTTTTTGAAGAGAATTTAATTCTCTAAAAGAAAGGTCTCTTGTGATTTTCTCGTAAACTTCATCGTTTCAAAGATATTCGCAGTAGAATCATCGAATTCATCAAAATTCATCAAATTCTCCTATTTTATCATTTCACAACTGAATTCGAGTTTTGTGATTGAATAAATTCGTGAAAAATTATCATTATTTCATTGAAAAATTTTCAAAAGACAAGAAAAAAAAATCACGTTAAAAAATATAGATAAGAAACTAATTTTCTTATAAAATTTAATTATTTTCAAAAAATTCTTATAGAATTCAGTGAAAAAAGTGGTAAAGAAGGATAAAATCGAAAAGGATCTCGGAAACTGTGAGATTCAGGAAAAATTATGAGAAGACCTTATTTGTAGATCATGAAATTCTCTACAAAAAAGGTCACCTGTGAATTTTCTCTAAACCCACTCCTTTCGGAGATCCCATCTCTTTTCGGAGACAAAAAAAGTAGACAACTAATTTTTCGAGTTTTTCTCTCCTCCACCACTTTTTCAATAAATTACTTAATAAAAAAAAATCACACGTATTAAATCGATTCGATATAGTACCAATATAGTGCTGATTGATTATTTTTCTTTAGAAAAAAAAAAGAATTAAAGAAAAATTTATATGTAAAAAAATATTCATAGAAAATTGCGGAATATAGACATGATTCTATTGTGGTCCCTAACACGGAACGGTATGTTTGGATATTATTCTTGAGAATTATCATATTTTTTCACTTTTCTTGCCTCCATGATCTCCAGAACATGGAAAATTAATCCTCCGCATGTATGAAAAATTCCTATTGATTCATTCTATAGAAAAATCTCTATAGATTATTTCTATAGAAAAAAGCCTATAGATTCTATAGAAAAATTGCTATAGATTGGTTCTATAGGAAAAAAATATCTATAGATCAATTCTATAGAAAGAATCTCTATAGATTATTTCTATAGAAAAAAACCTATAGATTCTATAGAAAAATTGCTGTAGATTAATTCTATAGAAAAAAAGCCTATAGATTCTATAGAAAAATTGCTATAGATTAGTTCTATAGAAAAAATATCTATAGATCGATTCTATAGAAAGAATCTCTATAGATTATTTCTATAGAAAACCCCTATAGATTTAGTCTATAGAAAAAAAGTCTATAGATTCTATAGAAAAATTGCCATATATTAGTTCTATAGAAAAAGAAATATCTATAGATCAATTCTATAGAAAGAATCTCTATAGATTATTTCTATAGAAAAAAGCCTATAGATTCTATAGAAGAATTGCTATAGATTAGTTCTATAGAAAAAAAGCCTATAGGTTCTATAGGAAAATTGCCATAGATCAGTTCTATAGAAAAAAAAATATCTATAGATCAATTCTATAGAAAGAATCTCTATAGGTTATTTCTATAAAGAAAAACCTATAGATTCTATAGAAAAATTGCTGTAGATTAATTCTATCGAAAAAAAATCCGATAGATTTAGTCTATAGAAAAAGCCTTTAGATTCTATAGAAAAATTGTTGTAGTTTAATTCTATAGAAAAAAATAAATCTATAGATCAATTCTATAAAAAATAGTATCTATAGATTTATTCGATAGAAAAATGTATATAGATTCATTATATGAAAAAATTCCTGCAGATTAATTCTATAGAAAAAAAGCCTATAGATTCTATAGAAAATAGTGTCTATAGATTAATTCTATACAAAATAGTGTCCATAGATTTATCCTATAGAGAATTTCTATAAATTCGTTCTACAGAAAATTTCTATACATCTATTCTATAGAGAATTCTATAAATTTATGGTACATAATATTCGCATATTTTTATGACCAATAGTAAAGTTATGAGTGTATAAAAAGCACAAAATCTAGAGATATTTTTCTTATAGACACAAAATTTCAGTATACAATCACATGAAACTCTACTTATATGGAAAAAATGCGTATAGAAGTGATACCTACAGAGTATATTCTATAATCCTAATATATATCATATACCATAAACATATAGGCTTCTCTACAGTATGAATCTGTAGGAATATGTCGATAAAACCAGTCTATACAAAATATTCTTACACCCTGAATCTATAGAAATATTCTATAGAATGAATCCATAGGAATACTCTATAAGGTTTTTTTCATACACATGCACTAAATAAAAAAGATTTCATCTCTGCTTTCATTTTCTTGGATTCAGTATAGAATCACATGAATCAGTATAGAAACTCTATCTATAGAAAATATGTTAATATCATGTACGATAAATCTATAGAATTTTATAAAAAAGAATCTTTAGATTTATTTCTATAGAAATATTCTATAGATTCAGTCTATAGAAATATTCTATAGATCCAGTCTATAGAAATATTCTATAGATTCAGTCTATAGAAATATTCTATAGATTAAATCTATAGAAATATTTTATAGATTAAATCTATAAAAATATACTCTAGCTTAAATCTATAGAAATATTTTATAGATTAAATCTATAGAAATATTCTATGGATTAAGTCTATAGAAACATCCTATAGATTGAGTCTATAGCGATATTCTATAGTTTCAGTCTATAGAAATATCCTATAGATTAAGTCTATAGAAATATTTTATAAATTGAGTCTATAGCGATATTTTATAGGCTCAGTCTCTATAAAAATATGCTACAGATTAAATCTATAGAAATATTCTATAGATTAAGTCTATAGCGATATTCTATAGATTCATTCCATAAAATTCTTGATTGAGTCTATAGAAATTTTCTATAGAAATTCCCTATAGGATTTTTTTTATACGCGCATCAAAAGCATTTCATCTCCACCTTCATTTCTCCGGATTCAATATAGAAACTCTACTCGTATAGAAATAATTCTTGCAGAAACAATATCTATAGAAAATCGCCCAATATCATATCCAATAAATCTATAGGATTTTCCATAGAATGAATCTATAGACTAAATCTATAAAAAAAAATTCTATAGGAATTTTTCATACATAAGCTGTGTTTTCTCCAAAACTGTCCAACCGTTTTTTTTTTAAACTCTGATGAATTTTATGGCAAAGGCTGTCTCGTTGATTCTTTGATGGAAAAATAAATGACGATGAATTAATATTAATTGCTTAATCTTCAGTAGTAACATTCCTGAATAAATAGGACATGGACTCTTTATTGTGGATACGTCGTATTGCCTCGGCGAGGAGAATACTGATGTCCACAGTTTTTATTTTGGAGCATTGACTCTTCTGGAGTTCATGAGGTATTGTATTAGTCACTACGACCTGCAAAAAAAAGGGGGAAAATCATGAATATCTCTGGATCGAAGGGATTTATTTAAACTGTGAATTATTCAGGAAAATTTGAAATTTTCCAAATTTACCTCATCGATGGGCGATTCTTCAATGAGTTTTGGGGCATCTGAGCTCAATAGCCCATGAGTTGCGAGAACATAAATCTTGTAGGCGCCTCGTTCCTTCAACAATTCTGCTGCTGCCACAAACGACTGCATGTCGTCCACCATATCATCCTGATGAATTAATTTAAATAATTAATATCTAGAAAAAATTTGTAATTTTGGAATCAAGGATATATCCAAGTAGCAGGTGTCCAAATGATCTACTTTTTTTCTAAATTATCATAAATATTCTAATTATTCCGATTTTGCAACATTTTACCGATATTGAAACGACATCCACGATGATAAATTGTTATTAAATAATATTATAAATATCCAATATTGTTCCGAATTTGAATTACGCGGTTCCAGCATCTAGGACTGGCATTGGTGGATCCTCGGATTTTAAATACCAATATTCTCGCCAATTCATGTTTTCATGTAATTAATTGGATTAATCGTTGCTATTTGTCCGGTAACAGGCGTTTTTTTATGATTTGAAAAATTAATAGACATTCTGACGAACAAGAATATATATAGTTATAGAGGAGAGTGGGGAAAAATGGACACTGTAATAAAACGGTTAGAGATGGATTTTTTTTGATGATTCTATTAAAAAGCTGAGGAAATTTTAGCCGGAAAACGAGTGTCAGATGTATTTTTTTAGATTTTTTTGAAAATTCGATATTTTTCGGCATTTTTGAGGGGAACAAAGCCTTTACTTTTTTGAAATTTTTCAGTTTTTTGCAAATATCTCTGGTTCTATTGGTCGTAGAAATTCGCGGTTGGTCTCGAATGAAAGGTGAGCTCATTTCCCATCGATTCATGGGGTTTTGAATTCGAAAATATCAATTTTTGGGATAGTTATAGGTCAAAAACTGTTTCACAAAACTGTTTCATAGAAATGCCCATAAATACCTCAAAAATCGATATTTTTAAATCGAAAACCCTATGGATCGATGACAAATGATCTCACCTCTCACCTCCAATCGGAATTTTTACGCTACGACAAATAGAACCGGAGATATTCTCAAAAAACTCAAAATTAAAAAAAAAATTTTACCCCTCTAAAATGCTCAAGAAAGTCAAAATCGCCAAAAATTAAAAAAAATTAATTCCGGCACTTATTTCCCGCCCAAAATTTCCTCAGCTTTCCAATGGAATCATCAAAAACCATCTACCACCAATATTTCTATTAATTTCAAGAGTTTTCCATAATATTTGCCTAAAAATTTAGATGTGTCCATTTTACCCCTGATGTCCATTTTGCCCCACCTTCCCCTATAAGGAAAAAATAGATCTGTTACCATGAATTGTTGCAGTGAAACTGAAACTGAATCTCGCTTATGGAGTTCTAATGTTAATTTAATTTTTTTCAAAAATTATTTTTTCCTCAATTTGTGTCCCGGTAACATGGTGTAAAGTGAATTTTAAAAAATCTTCTCATACTACTCTATCGAAAGTGTCCAAAATTGAAAAGGAAAAATAGATTATCGGAACTACTTGGATATCCTTATCTTAAGAATCCAATAGTCGTCAGGAAAATTAACTAAAATTTCACGTACAACCATGATAGCTATGTGACCACTGACGTCACCAACAACATTTATTGGCGGTTTTTCTTTAGCTGGATGAGACGGTACTCCAACACCAACTTCCATTGTCCTAGACGTGAATAATACAGAAGGCGGTGAATTTCTACCGTCATTCATATCCGACTCGGATTCTCTTTGCTCTCCATGTATAACTGCAATACCAACTCGAAGTCTCTCAGCATAGCTCGTTGCTTTTTTAGCACTTCCTGGATTTTTAGCGACAATTACAGAATTACGATAATCCGGTATCTGGAAATTATTCATTTTTTATGATCAAAATTTGAAGATTTTTCTAGAATATTATATAATTTTTAGAAATTAGGTGAGATAGGGCGAGATTTTGCTCTAAAGCTTGTTCTCTAGAGAATTCTGAGAGCTACAAAAAAGAATTGGGGTAAAATCGCTTTATCTCGCTTAATTTCCAAGATACTTTGAGTATTTTTTTGATGATTTTGTTTTTTTTTAAAAGGCACTCGGAAATTAAGCGAGATAGCGAAATTTTCGTAGACGCCTTTTTTGTAGAGAATTTCCAGAGCTCCAAAAAAGAATTCGTGGAAAATCGCTCTATCTCGCTTAATTTCCGAGATATTTTCAAAAAACAAACAATAAAAAATTGACTTTAATTTTTTTTTCTGCATTTGAGTAATTTTTTTTATTGATTTTGTTTTTTAAAAGGCTTTCGGAAACTAAACGAGATAGCGAATTTTTTGTTGATACCTTTTTTGTACAAAATTCCAAGAGCTACAAAAAAGGATTCGTGCAAAATCGCTTTATCTCGCTTGATTTCCAAGATATCTTTAAAAAACAAACAATAAAAAAGTTCTAGACTCAAATTATCGAAATTTAATTATTTGATTTTAAAAAAAACACAAAAAAGAATTATTTAAAATAACTCACACTCTCTTGAATATACTGCAATAAAAATGGGCTTGCCCGTAAATTGTCAACAGGGCAATCAAAGAATCCTTGAATTTCCTTCTGATGCAAATCCATAGTAATAATATGTGTCAGTCCGCTCTTGCACATCATTTTAGCCAATAATTTCGAAACAATGCAGCCTCTTTTCCTCATTTTGCATTGTTTAGAATACGGTAAATACGGTATAACACCGATGATATTTTTAGCCGAAGACGTTTTACAAGCATAAGCCATTATCAAAAGCTCCATAATATTGTTGTTGACGTCTTTAGTGCCAGTTTGAATGATGTAAAGATCCTTTCCACGTACTGAATCTCCAATTTCGACCATTGTCTCGCGATTGCTCTTGTGATAGACTGTGCAGCCGCCATTCTTGACACCCAAACGACTGAAAAAAAAGGAAAAACAAGTGGATAATAGTATTGCTTTCCAATTGACAAGCTTTTCCTGCTGATAATATTTTTACGATTAGGAAATTTTCAGACAAATTTCATCCCATCATCAACATGTTCTCGGAAACTAAGCGAGATAGCGAAATATTTGTAGAGACCTTTTTTGTAGCTCTTGAAATTGTCTAAAAGAAAGGTGTCCACGAAAATTGCGCTATCTCGCTTATTTTCCGAGAGCCTGTTTCATTTTTAGTCTAATATTTTTACGACTATGAAATTTTCAGATAAATCGATTTTATTCAATTATCTAAATCTTCTCGGAAACTAAGCGAGATAGCGAAATTTTTGTAGATAGCTTTTTTGTAGCTCTTGAAATTCTCTGAAAGAAAGGTGTCTACGAAAATTGCGCTATCTCGCTTATTTTCCGAGAGCCTGTTTGATGTTTCAGGCATTTTCCAAATTTTCCATAAAATATGAAATTTTTCTATAAAACAGTTTTGCTGTAATTGAGACTTTTATGCACACACAGACATGAGCTAAAAATATCATTTTCTCTCTATTTAGACCATTTTAAGTATCTTCTATTTAAAAAAAATTACGATCGATAATTCTGATGATTACATAGCTTCCATTCTGAAGCGAAAAAGGAAACAAATCAATTAAATCGTTAAAAGCAATTTTTTTTTAATTTTAATTAATTAATTAAATTCCAAAAATCAATTGTTATACTTGGCTATTAATTCAGCGAGTCCTGGATGGGAATTACCAGAAACGATGACAATATCAGATGCACCTGATTTCTCCATTTATAATACTGAAATCATATTCAATAGAAATTATTAAAAATTGATAACTATAAAACATTTTTTAATATTTTCCAAAAAAAATGAAACAAAATAATTTTTCTGTCATTGATATTTATGTCATCAGTTATTCAAAAGGCTCTCGGAAACTAAGCGAGATAGGGCATTTTTTGTAGACACCTTTTTTGTAGAGAATTTTCTGCTCTACAAAAAAGCTCTTCACAAAAAAAACGCTATCTCGCTTAGTTTCCGAGTGCCTTTTAAATAACTAATGAAAACTTAACAAAGTCGATGAGATGAGATAAAAATACATTTTTTTCAGTCATTTTCTCTCAAATATCTCGGAAACTAAGCGAGATAGAGCGATTTTGTAAGAATTCTTTTTTGTAGCCCTTGAAATTCCCTATAAAACTCATTTCACCCAAATTCGCCCTATCTCGCTTAGTTTCCGAGATATTCAAAAAAAGAACCACTCAAAACCAAATAAATTCCCCCAAAAAATTCATTTTTACCAAAAATCGAGTCACGTGACCCCCAAATAATTGGTTATATACATAGTCTTGTGTAATCGTAAACAAAGATAAAAAAAATCATTTTTTCCTTCACTCAAATAAGTGCAAATTCACGTGATCGACAAACTCACCTTTTTTTTCCCCTCAAAATTAATTAATACTCCAATTATTATTATTATTATTCCTTTTTTTTCATTGGCGAATGTGATCAATTGCCTGATCGACCAAACATTTGCACAGTTGCGATGTTTTTGACCCAATTTCTTCCAATTATTGGTTGAAAAATTACGTAAATATCGTTTTTAGTACGTAATTCAATATTGTAACTCCTCGAGACAATAAAAATCACCAGAAATCTTGTGTTTGTTTGACTTTTTAGTCACTTCTCTCTCTGTTTTATTCGTTTTTTATCAATTATTAGCTGTGAACAGCTGTTGAATGGAGTAAACCGGTACTCCCAACCCTTCTTATCGAGTTTTACACATATGAAATTGCGACTAGTTCCTTTTTTCTAGGGAATTCTAGGTACTTTTTGCAGAATCACTATTTTAACGGTTTATTTTAATTTTTTTGAATTATAACGGTCGTTCTTATGATGTTAATCGAAAAAAATGACATGAAAAATGACAATTTTCTATTTTTTTTTGGGTTTATTTAATAATTAATAAATGATTTTTGAAAAAATCAAAAATGTAAATAGGGTGAGTTTAACCAGGTAATTCAAGGAAAATCCGAGTAATTCCGATAATCTATTTTTCCTTTTCAATTTTGGACACTTTCGATAGAGTAGTATGAGGAGATTTTTTTTAAATTCACTTTACACCATGTTACCGGGACACAAATTGAGGCAAAAATAATTTTTGAAAAAAATTAAATTAACATTAGAACTCCATAAGCGAGATTCAGTTTCAGTTTCACTGCAACAATTCATGATAACAGATCTGTTTTTTCCTTATAGGGGAAGGTGGGGCAAAATGGACATCAGGGGTAAAATGGACACATCTAAATTTTTAGGCAAATATTATGGAAAACTCTTGAAATTAATAGAAATATTGGCGGTAGATGGTTTTTGATGATTTCATTGGAAAGCTGAGGAAATTTTGGGCGGGAAATGAGTGCCGGAATTAATTTTTTTTAATTTTTGGCGATTTTGACTTTTTTGAGCATTTTAGAGGGGTAAAAGCCTTTCTTTTTTTGAAAATTTTCAGTTTTTTGAGAATATCTTCGGTTCTATTTGTGTAGCGTAAAAATTCCGATGGGAGGTGAAAGGTGAGATCATTTGCCATCGATTCATAGGGTTTTCGATTTGAAAATATCGATTTTTGAGGTATTTATGGGCATTTCCATGAAACAGTTTTGTGAAACAGTTTTTGACCTATAACTATCCCAAAAATTGATATTTTTGAATTCAAAACCCCATAAATCGATGGGAAATGAGCTCACCTTTCATTTGAGATCGACCCCGAATTTTTACGACCAATAGAACCAGAGATATTTGCGAAAAACTGAAAATTTTCAAAAAAGTAAAGGCTTTTACCCCTCAAAAATGCCGAAAAATATCGAATTTTCAAAAAAATCGAAAAAAATACATCTGACACTCGTTTTCCGGCTAAAATTTCCTCAGCTTTTCAATAGAATCATCAAAAAAAATCCATCTCTAACCGTTTCATTACAGTGTCCATTTTGCCCCACTCTCCCCTATAACTATATATATTCTTGTTCGTCAGAATGTCTATCAATTTTTCAAATCATAAAAAAAACGCCTGTTACCGGACAAATAGCAACGATTAATCCAATTAATTACATGAAAACATGAATTGGCGGGAATATTGGTATTTAAAATCCGAGGATCCACCAATGCCAGTCCTAGATGCTGGAACCGCGTAATTCAAATTCGGAACAATATTGGATATTTATAATATTATTTGATAACAATTTATTATCGTGGACGTCGTTTTAATATCGGTAAAATGTTACAAAATCGAAATAGCGAATTTTTTAAATATTTTTCTTATAATAATTTATTTATTTAAAAAAAATTAGATTTGTGCAATTTCCATTGTCATTTGTTCTTCCAGTAAAATTGATGAGATTTTTTTGGATTTCATTATCATTTTTTGATTCGTATTTAATATAAAAAAATACATTTGAGTTAAAAAAATCTTAGGAACACATTTTTTTAATACATTTTTCTTATTTTTCTAGGTTTCTAGATTGTAAACTTATTTAAATAGATAATAATCACAGGTGGATGCTTGGAATGTCTTGTTGTCCTTGAATTTCATCTGAAATTTGAAAAAAATTAGTGATTGAGAATTTTTTTATTGACTTTTTTATGCAAATTTTCAAATAAATCGATTTTACCTCAATTTTTTCAAGAATATCTCGGAAACTAAGCGAGATAGAGCGATTTTACCTCAATCATTTTTTGTAGATCTTAAAATTTTCTACAAAAAACGATTCCACCAAAATTGCTCTATCTCGCTTATTTTCCGAGATATTTCAAAAAAAACTTATAAATTCTCCTGAAAATTTCATATTTTTATTTTTTAATAGAAAAATTAATTAAATAATTACCTGAAAATAATTCAGATAAATTACTAGATTCTCGAAAATATCCAGTCAATGATCTGTCATAACTTATCAATGTATTTTTTGCACTATCACACCAATTCCAAAAAATGAGCTTTTGATTTCTTGCTTCCAGATCAATTTGCAGAAATTGAAGATTTTTCGCTACAGTTGCATCAATTCTGTGGACATGTGTGCCTTCCATAATTACTGGCACTGTTACAGCCTTTTCATTGCACCTGAAACATAAAATGAAGGTAATTTCCTTTTTTTTTAAACAAAAAAAATTTAAATAAAAAAAAAAAATTTAACAAAAAAAAATTTAATTAAAAAAAAAACTATTTTTCTTTTTATCATTTCTTTAAAATATATATCTTCACCTTGGAAAAAAAGGGGCGTAAGTGCCATTTAAGTGCAAAAAGACCCAAGTGATATGCTTATATATATATATAGCACTTACGCCCCTTTGTTTCTAAGGCAACGATAAAAAGCGCGAAAATACTGGGTTCAAATGGACCTTCATTCTAACATGTTTCATGAATTTTTTTTGGAGTGAAGGAGTCTGTGGAAAAATCTGAAAAAATTTGAGAAGATGCTCCAATATGTGTATATTGTTGGTGAATTTTTTCAAAATTTTTTGAAGAGTCCTTCACTCTAAAAAAAAATCGCTAATCATTTTGAACCGCAGATCCATTTTTACCCGATTTTTTTCTATGTTTTTTATTTAATTTATTTAATTTACTTAATTTATTTTGGTGGAAATGAATCGAATTTCAATTGAAATTAATGGTTTTATCATAATTTTCTTTTTTACCAGGCTATAACACGTTCGCGGATGTACTCAGCAGCTGGATAACTGAGGGATTGTTGAGGAGAAACGAAGAGAATTGTTGTGTTATCAACAATTCTTTCACTAATTGATAATCCTGGTCTTGCAGTAAAATAGAGTAATAAGAGCAGATTAACGCAGATTCCGATGATCATTCCATATTCTAGGCTGATCGAGAGACAAGCTACTAGTGTCACTGTCAGTAGTATTAAATCTATTTCTGTAATTAATAATTAATTAATTAATTGATTAATTAATTAATTAATGTAATTAATCTGTAATTTTATGATAAGGAAAAGTGGGGTAAAATGGGTATTTTAATTGAAGTCTTCGAGACAGAGATTTTCTGATGATTCCATTGAAAAGCTGAGAAAATTTTAGGCGGGAAACACGCGTTAAAAGTAATTTTTTTGAATTTTTTGAAAATTCAAGTTTTTTGGTGGAAATCGAAAAAATTCACGTTTTTGGGGATATCTCTGGTTCTATTGGTCGTAGCGATCTGGGGTTGATCTTGAATGAAAGGTGAGCTCATTTCCCATCGATTTATGTAGTTCTAAATTTTTTTTATCGATTTTTCAATTACTTATAGCCGATTTTCTGGAAATCAGTTTTTGCTCTGTATTTATTTGAAAAAACGATAATTTTTTTTTAGAACTATATAAATCGATGGGAAATGAGCTCATCTTTCATTTGAGACGAGCCCCAGGTCGCTGCGACCAAATAGAACCGGAGAAATCCCCGAAAAAGTGAAATTTTTCAAAAAGTAAAAAAATTTCACCTTCAAATCTTGACCAAAAAATCGAATTTTTGAAAAAATTCAAATAAATCAATTCTTGCACATGATTTACATCGGAAATTCCCTCAGCTTTTCAGTGGAATCATCAGGAAAAACCTATCTCCAATATTTCCATCAATTTTCCACGATTTTCATACTTTTTGTTCTCCAAAGAACGATGAATGTCCTGAACTCCAGCATATAGTACATCGCAGCGATTATAACAGCAGCCAGTGTCGACTTTGGAATTAGTTGGAAGGTAGATGTCAATAATCCACAGGCAAATAGAACAATTACACCTGTTACGACACCTCCCATTGGTGTTTTTACACCAGAAGCATAATTAACAGCTGTTCTAGTGAAGCTTCCAGTTACTGGCATGGATCTCACAAAACTTCCGAATATATTGCACAGACCCAGAGCCAACATCTCCTGATTTGCATCCAATGATCTGCCTTTTGCTGTTGGTAAATAAAAAAAAAATCATTATTTTATTTTAAAATTTATTGATTTAATAGAAAAAATCATTTTTTTTCATTTGTTTTTAAAAGATATCTCGGAAATTAAGCGAGATAGAGCGATTTTGCCTGAGTTCTTTCTTGTAGCTTTTGGAATTTTCTACAAAAAATGATTCTAGCAAAATCGCTCTATCTCGCTTAGTTTCCGAGATCCTTTTCCCCAAAGAATTCCAAAAAAATTCCCCAATTTATTATATTAAATTTTTTTTTTTAATTCAATATAAAAACGAAAAAAATACTATTCTAAATAAATAATTCTCTTTTTTTCGTAGAAAAATCTCGTCTCATCTCACCAGAAGCTTTGGCAATGGCCCCAAAAAACAGATCCATCCAAAATTGCCTTATCTCCCTCAATTTCCGATATATTTCCAAAAAATTAATAAGTTAATTGAAAAAAAATCGAAAATTCAATATTTTCTCCTCATTAATTTTTCTCAAATATCTTGGAAACTAAGCGAGATAGCGAAATTTTGGTAAAACCCTTTTTCGTAGCTCTCAAAATTCTCTACAGAAAGTTATCCAAGCAAAATCGCTCTATCTCGCTTAGTTTCCGAGATCCTTTTCCCCAAAGAATTCCAAAAAAAATTCCCAATTTATTCTCTAAAAATAATCAAAAAAATTCAATAAAAAAGGAGAAAAAAGGCTATTTTAAATAAATAATTCTCTTTTTTTCGCAGAAAAATCTCGTCTCATCTCACCAAGAGCTTTGGCAATGGCCCCAAAAAACGAAACCATCCAAAATCGCCTTATCTCCCTTAATTTCCGATATATCCCCAAAAAAACTAAAAAGTTAATTGAAAAAAAATCAAAAATTCAATTTTTCTCGTTATTCATTTTTCTCAAATATCTCGGAAACTAAACGAGATAGCAAAATTTTGGTGGAACCCTTTTTTGTAGCTCTCAAAATTCTCTACAAAAACTTATTCTTGCAAAATCACTCTATCTCGCTTAGTTTCCGAGATCCTTTTCCCCAAAGAATTCCAAAAAAAATCCCCAATTTATTCTCTAAAAATAATCAAAAAAATTCAATAAAAAAGGAGAAAAAAGGCTATTTTAAATAAATAATTCTCTTTTTTTTCGCAGAAAAATCTCGTCTCATCTCACCAAAAGCTTTGGCAATGGCGATGCTCTCCAAAATCGCAATAAGTGGAATAGGCACAAGACTTCCCTGGAGTTCCCTCATCATTTCCACGAAATTCAGTGTTTTATTATTTAAATTAGTTGAAAAAGGCGGTAGCTGAAAAGGTGGGAGTCCCTCAGTGATATTTCCAGTGATGCCAAAGGGTTTTGCATCGTAACAAGAGAATCCATAAACCAGTGCAATTCCAAAAAGTACCACAACTGCATTTCTTCCCAGCGAAAAAAGCCACATTATTTTTTTTCCAACGTTTCCTCTTCTGCTTCCCGGAAGATTTTTCAGTCCAATTAAAATCAAAATACAACTCACACCCAAAATTGTATCGTAAAGTTTAATTTCACTGATGTTAATGATAACTTTCTTGATGGAATCAATGAAATTCTCGGTTCTTCCTTGAATTCCAAGAAGTGTGTGCAATTGGGATGCTGCGATTATCAAAGCAGCTGCATTCGTGAATCCGCAGATTACTGGGAGACTTATGAAGTCAACGAGAAAGCCAATGTGGAGAAAACCCATTAAAGTAATTATGCAACCGCTAATAAAGCAGAGGAGCACCTGAAATAAATTAAAAAATTAAAAAAATCGATTTTTTTCGGTAAAAAAAGGTAAAAATTAGGAAAATTCCATTTTTTGTTTCCCAGTTTTTTTTAGAATATTCCGGAAAATTAGCGGGATAGAGCGATTTACTGGATTTTGGGTTTTTAGCTCTAGAAATGCTGTTAAAAAACAAGGATTCATGCAAAATTGGCCTATCTCGCTTAATTTCCGAGGTATTTAATAAAAAAAGAAGAGCAAAGTGTATTTTTTTTCGAATCGCGGTAATTAATGGACATACGCCTTTTTTACGTTCATAAAAATTAATGGTAATTAATATTTTGATAGTAAAAATTAATAATAATTAATATTTTATTAATAAAAATTAATAATAATTAATATTTTATTAATAAAAATTAATAATAATTAATATTTTATCAATAAAAATTAATAATAATTAATATTTTATTAATAAAAATTAATGATAATTAATATTTTATCAATAAAAATTAATAATAATTAATATTTTATCAATAAAAATTAATAATAATTAATATTTTATTAATAAAAATTAATAATAATTAATATTTTATTAATAAAAATTAATAATAATTAATATTTTATCAATAAAAATTAATAATAATTAATATTTTATTAATAAAAATTAATAAAATAATAAAAAAAAGGAGTAGGGAAAAATCGCTCCATCTCGCTTAATTTCCGAAATATTCTTAAAAAAAAAACAAAGGATTCGTCTGAAATATTGAAGGAAAAATATTAAATTATTGATTTTAATCATCTTTTTCAGTGCCTAATTTCTGTTGAGATGAATCAACAGGTTGAACTCATTTTTGAATATTTACCGCGAAATCAGCTCCAAGATTTATCACATAAGGCTGAACCAGAAGTGCCATGATAGCTGTTGGACCAACTGTGATGTCTTTTGCGCTTCCAAAAATGAGGTAAACGAAACATCCCATGAATCCACTATACAATCCATACTAAAATAAAAAAATGTTAATTACAAATAATAGGGGAAGGTGGGGCAAAATGGACACAGCTAATTTTTTAGGCAAATATTATGGAAAACTCTTGAAATTAATAGAAATATTAGCGGTAGATGGTTTTTGATGATTTCATTGGAAAGCTGAGGAAATTTTGGGCGGGAAATAAGTGCCGGAATTAATTTTTTTGAATTTTCGGCGATTTTGACTTTTTTGAGCATTTTAGAGGGGTAAACCTTTCATTTTTTGAAAATTTTCAGTTTTTTGAGAATATCTTCGGTTCTATTTGTCGTAGCGTAAAAATTCCGATGGGAGGCGAAAGGTGAGATCATTTGCCATCGATTCATGGGGTTTTCGATTCAAAAATATCGATTTTTGAGGTATTTATGGGCATTTCTATGAAACAGTTTTGTGAAACAGTTTTTGACCTATAACTATTCCAAAAATTGATATTTTTGAATTCAAAACCCCACAAATCGATGGGAAATGAGCTCACCTTTCATTTGAGAGCAACCCCGAATTTCTACTACCAATAGAACCAGAGATATTTGCAAAAAACTGAAAATTTTCAAAAAAGCAAAGACTTTTACCCCTCAAAAATGCCGAAAAATATCGAATTTTCAAAAAAATCGAAAAAAATACATCTGACACTCGTTTTCCGGCTAAAATTTCCTCAGCTTTTCGATAGAATCATCAAAAAAAATCCATCTCTGACCGTTCTATTACAGTGTCCATTTTGCCCCACTCTCCCCTAGATCTAGGATTTTTTTTTTGGGACCAAAAGACTTCATGAAAAATTCTGAAAAAATTCAAGAAGATGCTCAAAAGTGTCTTCATTGTTGGTGAATTTTTTCAAATTTTTCTGTAGAACCGCCTTTCCAGGAAAATTCTAAAGATATATAAATTTAACAGAAATTTTTTTTTTTTAAATACGTAAAGATTTTTAATTCTCAAAAACTCCTCGATAATTTTGCTCTGCAGGCCCATTTTGCCCCAATTCCCTCTATTAATTCTCTTAAAAAACAGTTTTAATTAATTATTTTATTCATTTCTTTTTCTTCTAGTACCTGAGCAGGTAATCCAGCAACTATAGCATAAGCTATACCTTGTGGAACAGCTGTTAGTCCAACTGTCAGACCAGCAAAGGCATCTTGAAAAAATGTACTCCACGTGTACAATGGTAACCATCCAAGTATTGGAATTCTTTTAACCGCAAAATCTCTACATTTTCTTCTCACTGGAATTCTCATGTCTTCACCTATTTAATTAATTAAAAAAAAAATTATAATAATACAATTGTATTATTGAAAAATTATTTTAAAAAATTGTTTTTAAGAATTATTTTTAAGAAGTATTTTTAAAAATTATTTTTAAAAATTATTAAAAAAAATTATTTTTAAAAATTATTTTAAAAAATTATTTTTAAAATTATTTATAAATTTTTTTGAAGTTCATAATTTTTTTAAATATTTATGAAACAATTTTTATTCAATTCTTAAAAGCATTTCTTTCAGTAATTAATTTTTTTTTCTTTATAAATTCTTCTGAAACTCATTTTTTAATATTTATAGAACGATTTTCATTCAATTGTTAGAGGCTTTTATTTATTGTTATTTTTTAAAATCATTGTTATTAATTATTATTTTTTTTTTCTCTTATCCACAGGAAAATTCACGTCAGTACTTGAATGCAATATTTTCGAGTTAATTGTTAGTGCTAAAGCATTTGCATTTTTTCCTCGTCTTCTTCAACGAAAGTGAAAAGGTGGAGTGACGAAAGAAATCGAAAATTTCGATGTGGAAACATGTGCGAATTGATTAACATTTATTCGTTAAAAGATTTTTTTTTAAATCGAGGTAAGCACAATTTATTTAAATAATTTCCACAGAAACTGTTAGAAATTGTTGATTGAGGCTTTTTTCATGTTAAAATCCTTACGAGAAACAGGCATTTTCCTCAACTCATTTTTCCTCATTATTATCATGAAAATTCCGAATTTTTAATGGAAAATTAAAAAATTATTTTCATAAAAATTTCAATTTTTTATTGAGAATTATTCTCTTCAAAATTCCAGTTTTTTTTATTGAAAATTCAAAATTTTCTTGAAAATTGCAATTATTTTTTATGAAAATTTCAATTTTTCTTTGTTAAAAATTGAAAATTATTTTCAGAAAATTCCAGTTTTTTTAATTGAAAATTGAAAATTATTTCTATGAGAATTCCAATTATTTTCATAAAAATTCCAGTTTTTTAATTGAGAATCGAAAATTATTTTCATGAAAATTCTATTTTTTTATTAAAAATGATTTCCATAAAAATTCCATTTTTTTATTAAAAAAAAAAAAATTCTTACGAGGAACAGCGACATAACTGCACTCATTTTCCCTCATTATTATCACGAAAATCCCAGTTTTTTTTAAATAAAAAATGATTGAAAATTATTTACATGAAGATATAAGTTTTTTTTTATTGAAAAAATATGGAAAAATATGAACAGATCACGATAGACTGACGATTCTACGATAAACTCTGGGGAAAATGACTGGCATTTACATAACATGTCTTCGACTGTTCTCAGACATTTCGTGTATATCTATTTACATAACGAGTTATGTATGGGTGACCCTTTATCAGTAATTCGTGATCTATTTTTTTTTTCTAAATTCTGGAAAAATGACGATTATCTTGATTTTCGTCTTTTTTATCAGAATATCTCGGTAACTAATGGAGATACGTCTTTTTTGCTTCAGATCATTTTTTTAGAGAATTTCGAGAGCTACAAAAGAAGATTGAGAGAAAATCGCGCTATCTCGCTTAGTTTCCGAGATATCTCTCAAAAAAGATCGAAATAATTAACTTTTAGAATTTTAAGAATTTCGCTTTTTTTTCAAGAAAAATAGATCTGGTTTTTTTTTTAAGTGAAGGAGTTTATGAAAATTTCTGAAAAAATTAGGGAAGTATATATATATATTGGAGCGTCTTCTCTAATTTTTTCAGATTTTTTCCTCAAGATCTTAACTTCAAAAAAAAAAAATCATAGTCTTTATAGAAAAAAAATTCCAGAATTCGAGAAATTTCGATTTTTTTTCAAGTGAAATTGATTTCATTTTTTTTTGGAAGGAAGGACTTCACGAAAAATTTTGAAAAAATTAGGGAAGAATGTATATATATATGACTATCATCTCAAATTTTTTCAGATTTTTTCTTCAACATCTTCCCTTTAAAAAAAATCCGATCAGAATAAATCGATGAATATCAAACAAAAACACTTGAAAAAAACGTGTTTTTAGTTATCATTTATACACATTCCTCACACATGTTTCTCGATCTCAACAATAATAATATTTCCATCATGTGCACAAACCGGAAACCTTCACCACAACAATTACACTCAGTCCCAACAATGCGCAATAATTATCCATGAATTATTAATATTAAATAATTAACTCAACGATTTAAAAATAACTCTTGAAACATTTTAATTGCAGGAGATGTGTACCCGGATTTTTCCTGAGTGAAGGACTCTTCAAAAAAATCTGAAAAAATTCCTGAAAGTGCTCCAACATATTCCCACTATTGCATAATTTTTTCAGATTTTTTGAAAAAGTCCTTCACCAAAAAAAAAAATGTGCTCCAAAAATTTACCAATTTGAGTAAAAAAAAAAAAAAAAATTTAGAATTTTTTTTTTTTTCGTTGATAAAAAATTAGTTTATTTTTTTATTTTATCGAAAGTTAATCGATAATCGATTTTTTTCGTTCATTAGACTTTATTTGTCTTCATTCTCACTGCAGCGAATTATCACTGGAACGATTAAAACAAAGTGCCCTTTTTATTAACACAAATTGTCACATTTTAATCGATAGAATGATCGATCACACGCGAAAATCACTAATTTTTCCCCCCACCCCCCCCCCCTCTTTTTTTTAATGATTCATAACTCATTGTCTTACCGTTGTTAATGAGTTTCACGTGATGATAAAAAAATCTCAAGAGCAAAGGCTCTATTTAATAAATAAATCCAACGTCAGTCCTTAAAATTTTCCCAATTTTTTTAATTTTTTAAAAAAGTTCTCAATTTTTTAATTCTTTAAAGAATTTCTTAATTTTTTTGATTTTCTAGAAAAAATGACAATTTTTTAATTTTTATTTATTCATTTATTTATTTATTCAATAAAAATTTCTTAATTTTTTTTTTTATTCTCTAAAAATTTCTTAATTTTTTAATTTTTTGAAGAATTTCTTAATTTTTTTAATTTTCTAGAAAAATTACAATTTTTTAATTTCCTCAAAATTTACTGAAAAATTTTGTAATTCTTAGATTTTCTAAATTCTTTTTTCAATTTTTGTGATTTTTTAAGAAATTTCCTTAATTCTTGTGATTTTCTAAAGAATTTCTCAATTTTTTAATTTTCTAGAGTTTCTTAATTTTTTAATTTCCTAAAAAAAAATCCAATATTTCAATTACCTAAAAATTCACTAAAAAAATTTCCAATTCTTCGATTTTATAAGAATTTTCTAAAAATTCCCTCCAATTTTATTAATTTTTTAAAAATAATTTCCTTAATTTTTTCAATTATCTAAAAAATTTTACAATTTTTTAATTTTCCCAATTTTTCTAAGAATCAAAAAATCATTTTTCTATCCTGATTATTTTTATCAAAACCAAAAAAATCGGATAATTTTCTTTTTTTTTTTAATTGAGAATACAGTCAACACTGATGTTCAACGAGAGACTGGCCTAAGTGAATGAATTTTATCTAATTTATTGACAATTTAAAGATGATAAAAAAAAATGAGAGTAAAAAATAAGGAAAAAAAAAAGCGAATTGTGAATAAAAGAAATTGCTGTAGAGATTGTCAAAAGAGATAACAATTTTTAATTGTCACAATAAAAAAAAAAAGGTAGAAGTGATTATAAAATGTAGATTACTCTCAATTATTTGGGATTAATCGTGAATCTCTAGATGACTTTGAATTGATAGACGAATCCTTGAGATACGAATTAGGTAATAATTATGTAAGACGAAGAAAAGTTGAATATTTTGATATTAAGATAGTATCTGAGAGAATTTGAGTGGAGTTGAGCCCTTATTTTTTTGATGGGATATGGAAGATGCTGGTTTTTTACGTTTTTCTGAATTTTTTCATAATTTTTGACCGTCCAGTTTATGAGATATGAATTATCAAAGTCACTGAAAATACCAGTGGTGGGGATGAAACGCTCTAAATCAGACAGAAATAACGAAATAACTAAAGAACCACGTGGTTGACCCATTATTTAAAAACTATTGGCAAAGAGAACAGCATTTTAACTAAATAATAGAAGAAAAAAATATTCAATTCACCGTATAGTTATTGAGAAATTTTAATTAGAAGGTAATCGTAACTATTTGCCTCTCTCTCTCTCTCTCTCTCTCTATCTCATGCATGTGATGAAGAAAAATGTGGAAAAAAATTGAGATAATGCAACAATATGTCTGCATTGTTGTTGAATTTTTTCAGATTTTTTCTGGAAGAACTTGTCACTGGAAAAAATTCTGGGACAAAATGAATTTAATAAAGAGAATTTTTTGAATAATATATAAGGATTTTTCTTTCGGAGCAAAGGACTCTATGAAAAAATCTGAAAAAATTTGAAGAGATGCTATGGCATGTCTACATTGTTGGTGAATTTTTTCAGATTTTTTTGTAGAGCCGCCTTTTTGGGAGAAATTCTGGAAGATAAGAGATTCAGCAAAATGATTTTCTCCAATTCTCGAGGAGTTTAGTAATGTAAATAAAAATGGAGAAACAAAAAAAAATATATTCACAAGCTGAAGATATGACTTTTGAATAGTTTAATCACTTTTTCCCTAATTATCACCAATTAATCAAAAAATGAACTCAGAAATTCTTATTTTTTTATGTTTCATCGATTATTTAATCAATTTTATCATCAAAAATAAATAAAATTCCCCGGAAATTCTAAAAAAAAAATCGAAAAAAAATTGTTTTATTAATAAGGAAAATTGTAAATATCTAAATTTATCTTAACAAAACACCTGTAATTATGATTGATGTGAATCTGACTCGATATGTCAAGGAATACTGATGTATTTGATGATAAAATGAGTTTTTTATTTTTCTTTACACAATTTATATCTGTAAATATATAGAGAAAAACATTTCTGCTATCGGAATGTGTGACTCGTTTATTTAATGAAGATAACTTTGTAATTCACATGTATGTAATATGTAACACAATGCTGCTGATATGTTTGAAAAGAGGGGGGGGGGTAAGGGGAGGGGGGATAAGAATTGCTGATAATTTGTTTTTGTTTTGAAAAATCTTAAGTTTTGTTTATTTTTTGATTTTTTTTTATCAAGAATTCTTTTTTATTTATATTATGAAAATTGGGGGGAGGGGGGGGGGGGGGGATACGTTTTTTCAGATACGCTTTTTCTGATGATTCCATTGAGAAGCTGAGGAAATTTCCATTAAAGAACACACGTCAGAATTTTTTTTTTTATTTCATTTTTTCCTAAGTTATCATAAATATTCTAATTATTCCGATTTTTTAACATTTTGCCGATATTAAAACGACGACCACGATAATAAATTGTTATTAAATAATATTATAAATATCCAGTATTGTTCCGAATTTGAATTACGCGGTTCCAGCATCTAGGACTGGCATTGGTGGATCCTCGGATTTTAAATACCAATATTCCCGCCAATTCATGTTTTCATGTAATTAATTGGATTAATCGTTGCTATTTGTCCGGTAACAGGCGTTTTTTTTATGATTTGAAAAATTAATAGACATTCTGACGAACAAGAATATATATAGTTATAGGGGAGAGTGGGGCAAAATGGACACTGTAATGAAACGGTTAGAGATGCATTTTTTTTGATGATTCTATCGAAAAGCTGAGGAAATTTTAGCCGGAAAACGAGTGTCAGATGTATTTTTTTTAGATTTTTTTGAAAATTCGATATTTTTCGGCATTTTTGAGGGGTAAAAACCTTTACTTTTTTGAAAATTTTCAGTTTTTTGCAAATATCTCTGGTTCTATTGGTCGTAGCAATTCGGGGTTGATCTCAAATGAAAGGTGAGCTCATTTCCCATCGATTTATGGGGTTTTGAATTCAAAAATATCAATTTTTGGGATAGTTATAGGTCAAAAACTGTTTCACAAAACTGTTTCATAGAAATGCCCATAAATACCTCAAAAATCGATATTTTTGAATCGAAAACCCTATGAATCAATGGCAAATGATCTCACCTTTCACCTCCCATCGGAATTTTTACGCTACGACAAATAGAACCGAAGATATTCTCAAAAAACTGAAAATTTTCAAAAAAAGAAAGGCTTTCACCCCTCTAAAATGCTCAAAAAAGTCAAAATCGCCAAAAATTCAAAAAAATTAATTCCGGCACTTATTTCCCGCCCAAAATTTCCTCAGCTTTCCAATGGAATCATCAAAAACCATCTACCGCCAATATTTCTATTAATTTCAAGAGTTTTCCATAATATTTGCCTAAAAATTTAGATGTGTCCATTTTACCCCTGATGTCCATTTTGCCCCACCTTCCCCTATAAGGAAAAAATAGATCTGTTACCATGAATTGTTGCAGTGAAACTGAAACTGAATCTCGCTTATGGAGTTCTAATGTTAATTTAATTTTTTTCAAAAATTATTTTTGCTTCAATTTGCGTCCCGGTAACATGGTGTAAAGTGAATTTTAAAAAAATCTCCTCATTCTACTCTATCGAAAGTGTCCAAAATTGAAAAGGAAAAATAGATTATCGGAACTATTTGAGTTTTACTTTGAAGTTTAAATAATGGAAGAGTGTAAAAAATTAAGATCGCAGTCGGTAGGACTCGAACCTACGCTCCCAGAGGGAATCTGATTTCTAGTCAGACGCCTTAACCACTCGGCCACGACTGCAGAATGTGTGATAATGACCTCACGACTTCCACAAAATATCAAAAATCCCATAAATAAATTAAATAAATGAAATCAATTCAAAAAAAATCCAAAAACCCGCGAATTTTCAAAAAAAAACAGAGAATTTCACGAGTTTAAACTCCAAATGTTGAAGAAAATCATGAAAAAATCATTCAAAAAATGAAAAAAATTGAGAATTTATGAAAATTATGATTCGCAATGATAAAGTATTGTCTTAATTAATCCCTGCCTTTTTTTTTAAGCCTACAGATTCAACTTACGGAGAAGAAAAGTCGTTTCAGCTTCGGATTCTGGAAGTTCTCTGAGCATAATTTAAACACCAGGAAGTGAACACTTGGAAAATTCCATTTTCTATCAATGCATGACGACTTCATTGATGCTACTGAGTGCGTGAGTACTCTGTTGGTCATGCAGATTTTTCTGAATGACTTAAGACTTTGATTCATTCAGAAATTTCGAATTTTTTCAAATTTTTAGAGAAATTTATGGGATTATGTCATTTGTTTTTTTAGAATATCTCGGAAACTAAGGGAGATAGGCCTTTTTTACCCCAATTTGATTTTGGAGAGAATTTTGAGAGGTAGAAAAAAGGATTCGAGTAAAATCGCTCTATCTCGCTTAATTTCCAAGATATTCTTAAAGAAAAGATTTAAAAAAATATTTTTTCTATTTTTACAGATTTTTTTTTTCAGTTTTTCGAGAATATCGCGGAAATTAAGCGAGATAGAGCGATTTTGGTTGAATCTTTTTTTTTAGCTCTTAAAATTTTCTGCAAAACTTGTCTAACGCAAAATCGCTCTATCTCGCTTAGTTTCCGAAATATTATTAAAAAACTGATGACAAAATAAAATAATTTTGACTGAAATTTTCATATTCTTTTTTCAAAATAATTTTTGAAAAATCGAAATTTTACTTTTTTTTTTCTCTTTATTTTTTGATTATTTACATCTTGATTGAGGCTGTAATAATCACCAGAGAACAACTTTCTATTCTTAGAACGAGATTAACACAATTTAACTCAATAAAATTAATTCTGATATTGACTTAGTTTAAATTTCAATAAAAAAAAAAAAAATAAAAAAAAATTTAAATGTCAGAGTCAGGTGGTTATTGCGTCAAGATTTTTGTCATGTGACAGAGTAATTATCTGCTCCCATATGATAAGCGATTCGATGACATTCCAGATTCATCAATCATATGTCAAAAATACTATTTACATAAATTTATTCATAAACAAAGTCTACAAAATTCTTATTAATAATATTTTTACGACTAGGAAATTTTCAGACAAATTTCATCCCATCATCAACATGTTCTCGGAAACTAAGCGAGATAGCGAAATATTTGTAGAGACCTTTTTTGTAGCTCTTGAAATTTTCTACAATAAAGGTCTCTACGAAAATTGCGCTATCTCGCTTATTTTCCGAACGCCTGTTTCATTTTTAATCTAATACTTATACGACTATGAAATTTTCAGATAAATCGATTTTATTCAATTATCTAAATCTTCTCGGAAACTGAGCGAGATAGCGAAATTTTTGTTGATACCTTTTTTGTAGCTCTTGAAATTCTCTAAAAGAAAGGTTTCCACAAAAATTTCGCTATCTCGCTTAGTTTCCGAGAGCCTATTTGATGTTTCAGGTCTTCTCCAAAATTTCAGTGAAAGTGAAAAATAATTGTTTTTTTAAATCAATTTTTTGAGAATATCTCGGAAACTAAGCGAGATAAGGCGAATTTATCTTGATTCTCTTTGATCTTGAAATTCTCTGCAAAACGCCCTTTTTGTCTCAGGGCAAAAAGGGCGTATCTCCCTTAAGTTCTGAGATATTAAAAAGAAAAAAAACCTCATATTTTTCTATTTTTATGCTAATTTAATTCAATTTTTTGGAGAATTAATTAATTTTTTCCCCAAATTCCACATTTTTTGAGTGGATTCATCTTTGCAGTGGCGGGACATTTGAATGCAGTACTGAATTCTTCCATATTTGATAGTGCACCATTTATCTTCTGTTTTTTCGAAGGTAGTGGATCCCATTTCGCTAGATTTTTGTATAATGAAGGGGAATAATCTGAGCATTGATGCTGTGAACACAAAATTCGAGGGATTTAGTGTTTTTTTTTGCAGATGAGTTTATAAAGATTTAGTGATAAGGGGAAAGTGGGGTAAGATGGGTATTTTGATTGAAGTGTTCGAGATAGAGATTTTCTGATGATTCCATTGAAAAGCTGAGAAAATTTTCGGCGGGAAACATGCGTCGAAATTAATTTTTTTGAATTTTTTGAAAATTCAAGTTTTTTGGTCGAAATCGAAAAAATTCACGTTTTTGGGGATATCTCTGGTTCTATTGGTCGTAGCGACCTGGGGTTGATCTTGAATGAAAGGTGAGCTCATTTCCCATCGATTCATGTAGTTCTAAATTTTTTTAATCGATTTTTCAATTACTTATAGCCGATTTTCTGGAAATCAGTTTTTGCTCTGTATTTATTTGAAAAATCGATAATTTTTTTTTAGAACTATATAAATCGATGGGAAATGAGCTCATCTTTCATTTGAGACGAGCCCCAGGTCGCTGCGACCAAATAGAACCGGAGAAATCCCCGAAAAAGTGAAATTTTTCAAAAAGTAAAAGAATTTCACCTTCAAATCTTGACCAAAAAATCGAATTTTTGAAAAAATTCAAAAAAATCAATTCTTGCACATGATTTCCATCGGAAATTTCCTCAGCTTTTCAATGGAATCATCAGGAAAAACCTATCTCCAATGTTTCCATCAATTTCCCACCATTTTCATAATATAAAACATCAAAAATAAATTATTAATACTCACATTTGCAAAAGCTAGGAAAAATAGTTGAGCTTCAGTGAATGAATCAAAATCAGGCAGGAAGTGATTATCTTTTTCAGAGGTTTTAAGACTCTCGTAAGCTCTATAAGCAAATTTTAAGCCCGATAAGTCAGCTATATTCGAATTTTTCGAATAGGCACCATCAACCTAAACATAATTTTAATGGATTTATTTAAAAATCGAAAAAATTTGGAACAAATTTGTTTTTTTTCTTTCATTTTTACTATTTTTGTAATTTTTAAGATATTTTTGGAAGCTAATCGAGATAAAATTACACAGTATTTGACAGTTAAATACAAAAAAAAAGGATTTCTGTAAAAAAGGCGTATCTCCATTATTTTCCAAAATATTCCCATAATTATAACAAAAAAAGGATAATTAAAAAAGAAAAAAAAAACTAATTTTCACTGGAAATTTTCGCAGCTTTTCGTCGAAATCCCATTTTTTTTTTTCATTTTTTTTCCTATTTTAATAGTTAAATAAGCGAAAAACTTGTTTTATTCTTACGTATAATGTTTCGTCTGCTGTTTCATAAATTTTGTAATTACTATATTGATCAACGAAACACTTTGTCTTGGATTCTAAGGAGCTTTTCGTGTCATTGGACATAAAATTGATGTTTTCATTTGCAGATTCGTAATTTTGGAGCTTCTGGGATATTATTCGTCCAATAATGTGACCAAATGCTGCATACTGTAGAACTCTATAATTTTTTAAATTTGTTATTTACAGAAAGGAAATGTGATAATGAAATTTGGAAAAATCTGATAATTCTTTGGAATTTTTTTAACAAATAAATTATTTTTTTTTAAATATTTTAAAAACTCATAATTCTTCGTATTTTCGACATAATAAATTATTTTTTTCTATTTTCTAAATAATTTATTTGTTAAAAAAAAATAAAACAAGTGGATAATAGTGTTGCTTTCCAACTGATATAGCTTCTTCTGCTGATACTTTAGCAATATGCTTCCGAATGGAAGTGATACAACTTTTTTAAATTACATAGCTTTCATTTGGAAGCAAAGACTACAAAATTCTTATTAATAATATTTTTACGACGAGGAAATTTTCAGAAAAATTTCATCCCATCATCAGCATGTTCTCGGAAACCAAGCGAGATAGCGAAATATTTGTAGAGACCTTTTTTGTAGCTCTTGAAATTTTCTACAAGAAAGGTCTCTACAAAAATGGCGCTATCTCGCTTATTTTCCGAAAGCCTGTTTCATTTTTAGTCTAACATTTTTACGACTATGAAATTTTCAGATAAATCGATTTTATTCAAATATCTAAATCTTCTCGGAAACTAAGCGAGATAGCGAAATTTTTGTAGATACCTTTTTTGTAGCTCTTGAAATTCTCTAAAAGAAAGGTGTCCACGAAAATTGCGCTATCTCGCTTATTTTCCGAGAGCCTGTTTGATGTTTCAGGCATTTCCCAAATTTTCCACAAAATATAAAATTTTTCTATAAAACTCTCTATTTAGATCATTTTAAGTATCTTCTATTAAAAAAATTACAATCGAAAATTCTGATGATTACATAGCTTCCATTCGAAAACAGAAATAGTCAGATTTCTGCTATTTTTTAATATTAATAAGAAAATTCTGAATTGTTTGGATTATTCATGACTTTACCGTGGATATTGAGCACTGAAAATCGGCTTCTGCAACATTGCCGCAGGAAAAGCTTGAATTCATAAATAAAAACAAATCATGTTATAATGTTAGAAATTTTTTTGAACATTATGAGAGAATCTGTGAAAATAATGCTTACCAATTGAATTGAAATCATCGATATAGAGAGTATTTGTAGCCAGAGAATCCACGATAAATCTGCGGACAATTCGCAACGAAAAAATCAAAATTTTGATAAACTCAATTGTTTATTTTTTTTTTTTAAGTCAAGATAATTTTAAAAAAATCTGAAAAAATTACACAATAATACACACAAGTTTCGCCATCTTTCCAAATTTTT